>CAJQZJ010001638.1:18469642-18521464 GCA_907164525.1 Lophiomys imhausi | reverse complement strand
ATAAATAAATAAATAAATAAATAAATAAATAAATAAATAAATAAATACTCAGCTACTGAATGTAAAGGTACTAAAAGAGCTCAAATGTCAGCTAGAAATTTGAAAAGGATTCTGGTAAAAAATATCAATATATTTATCAATTTATCAATATATATGATAATATTTAAAGAAATGCTACTACCAGTGTTCCTCAAACAGTGCCATAAAATGCAGAAAATAAAATGGTATTCTATAGCATCATGACACTCACTCACAGCTATGTTTGGAAAACTTACCCTGTAGGAAAGCATTCACTCATTCCTCTTTTATTTATCTTTTTATTTATTTATCTTTCTATCTCCTCAGTAAATATGTGCTTGTAGGATTTTTTTGACTGGAATAATAGGAAAACAGGCATTACATTCTCTTCATTAGTCATAATGACTTAACACTGTGTTCTCAGAAACTGAAATTGTATGAACCAGGAGGTTCATATAGAGGGAAAGCTGGCTGGCTGGCACACGCAGTGGGGACAGAGTATAAGGATCTGAGTGGGAAACTGAGGATTGTTTCTCATAGCTACAGGATAAGCTAGATCAGTGAGGGATAAGAGAAAGATTACCTCAGTTGATTTCTTGATTTTGTTTTGTTTTGTTTTTTTCTGTGTAACTCATGACACCGAAACTGAATAAGGAAATATAACTTCAAAGTTGATTCTGTTAAGAGAAGATCAAGTTTTTAAAAAATTATTAGGATAGACGTCAGAAAAAGAGGGAACATTCCCAGTGCTTCTTGCAAAGATGTTGACTGACACATTAGTAGCTAATGGACAACTGTTTGTTAGGGAAAGGGACTCTATCAAAGTCGTCTGTTCTTGTTCATTGTTCTGGTGACTTTTCGTCTTCTTGAGGAGCTTATAGATTTAGATACTTCCTGTGGAAATGTGGAAATGTCAGGTCTATTATCTTTTGGAGACTGAATTCAGAGCCCTTTCTGAAGAGGCCATTCCAACTTAATTACATGATTATGTTGCAATCATGAACAAGACTGTAGGAATCAGAGAAACATATTTTCTAGAACATATAAAAAAACTCCTCAGATCCCACCCTGAGAGTCTGGCAGAGGCCTGACCAAAACAATAAAAAAAAATTTTTTTTTAAAGGATGATTTTTAAGGAGAAAGGGGAACCAATACTTGCCTGTCAAAGTTTTTTTCTACACAAATCATAGTGCAGTTGCCTTTTTCTTTTCTCATTATTTAATGTTTTCTTAATTGACAATTACAAAACGTTGGGATTGATTTTGAGAATGATTACGGTAATGTATGCAAAGGCACAATCCATGTTGTAAAAGGCTAAATAAAAGTTATCATTGCTTAATCCAGGAGGCTCCCAGCTTCCCGCTCATATGCTGTCTGAATTACTTTATTAATAGACTTATTTCCACCCCAATGAGTGAAGAAATAATAGAAAAAGACCTCACAGTGACACACACCACAAGTCATTTCCTGTAGCTTTAAACTTCAGCTACTTAAATAACAAATTGTTCTGGGGAAAAAAAAAAACTATAAATAACTGTGAAATTGTGGGAATGCCTTTCCTACAATCAGTAAATACAGAATGTTCATTATTTGGGGTTTTCAGATAAACTACTTTCAGTCTTCTGTGTTGGGTAGCACATGCACAAATGCTGCCAGGCAGGTAGGTAATAACCTTGGGGATAGTTTGCCACTCTCTTGACTACAATTACTATATGCTTTGGGAGAGAGACGGCAAAAACTGGGAGCAGGAGACTTTTTCCCTTGGGACATTTATTCGTTTGGGAGAAAGACAAATTTTATTTACTTATTCATAAGACCTTTCAGGAAGGACTTGCAAAAACAAAATAAGAACATTTGGACCCAGATTAAAATTTTTCAGACAGAATAAAAGTTTAAGAAGCCTAGTAATCAAAAATCCATATCACAGCAGTAGTTACCTATGAGAAAAACATCCAAGTCTGTTTTGAGTTGGAATGGGTTGTACAGTTTACAGCTATGGAAGCTTACTTTTCCTTTCTACTTTCATCTCTTACTTTCCGGTACTTTAAATTTTTGTGCATTTTCTACTATCTTCATTATTATTTTACCAATGTTAGTGAACAAGCTAGACAGATCAATCTCATTTAAAGCAAGAGTTTTAAAATTTGGGACCAGTGTTGGATAACATTGCCATGGTGGATAAAGTAGATTTTGCTTCAGGAAATAAGCAAGAATCCAATCATCACAAGCCCGGAAAGCCATGTTAGGGAATTTGAGGATGCGTTGTCCCCCAAGGTGGTCTGGAAGTTTTTCTCTGTCCTTTCCACCAACCGTAAAGACAATTCGGTTTCTTAGTCTTGCTTCAGTGGATGAGTTCCATGGATTGTCAAAAGCACAAATTCAGTAAGACCAGCTTTCCAGTTACAAGGCACCTCTTATTACTATGCTCCAAAACTCAACATAAAACTCAGAAAGTTCGTCCATAGAAGCTATCGGAGGATGTGGGAAACAAGCAGGAGTTGTCACATTGTCTAGTTCCTTTATTGTTTTGATATTTGATCCAAAGAGTCAATTTACAATTGTTACTTTAAAAGGAACTTTTATCACATTCAAATATCCTGACTTGTTCCTTTTTGTACATAGAAACGGAGCTTAAGATCTTTTTTATGGCATATGCAAACCTATCACACTCCCAGACTAGTGTCTAGTGCTGTTAGATTAGTGAATGTACTATGTAAGAGAAATTCATGATATCATTTGATCTTATTCTTCCATTAATTGGAATGTATTTCTTTTAAAAAAAACTTTAAGTTTTGTTTCATTTAATCTTCATTATGAATTTCTGGGAGCGGAGGGGGGGAATGACCCTTAGAAGCTGTAACTAATGTGATATCTAATCCCACTTATAGTGCACACTAGTTCAACGGAACATATGCTGATTGCCAACCCACTGTGTCTCTCCCTTTTCTCAGTGCAAACTGGATTTTAATATAAGAGTAGTAGGAGGCTTTCTCCCCCAAGAGATTTCCTGGTTCCACTGTGTGAAAACATGCAAAGTAGTCAGCCTGAAACTTCCTCAAAATGGTTTTATATGAAAGTGTCCTTGGAACTTAGAAAAAGGAATTTGTTGACACTAAATCCTTGAAGTCAGTAATTAATGTAATGGTGTTTAAGACAACAATAACACTTTTAACTTTCTAAGCAAACTCTCTTGGCCTGAGGAGCTCTTTCATAATACGTGTTTGCTCATACTCTGAAAGTAAAATGTGCCCCCTTAGCTTTGTAGCCTTGCAGACCTGGAAATCAGGGTTACTACTCATCTGAAAGGGAACATTTAATGGAACACTTTCACAATGCGTAGGAAACTAATAACCAATTTGAGCCATATTTCCCAGTGAGTTGTCCTTTATTGTCCAATGTATCAGCAGGAGAAGCTTCTTAATGCATTAATTTCTGGAAAATCTTTGGGAATTTCAATAAGTCCATTGATATTCATGAGAGAGGGAATATTTGTGAGTAAATAACCTTTTTTTAAATGTTTATTTATTACTTCAAGTTACATCTCCATCACAGCCCTCTCCCTCCACCCCTCCCAGCCCCACCCTCCTACCCTCTCACCCTTCCCCCTGAATGCATAATTTTTTTTTCAGTCCAACAAATGGTTCTTTCTCTTATAACAATAAATACAGTACAAAACAACTGAAATAAATAGGCCACAATTCTGAGAGTTATATGGCTTAGCATACATTCTCAATGTCCAGTCCATTTGTATTTGGCCCCTGACTTTAACATTCTACTATCTAACTATCTCCATGAGTTTAAAGTTCTCTATCTAACTCAGCTTTCATACTAACTTGCATCACAATTTATAAAACATCTTCTTAGATCCAGAACGCCCTCTTAATTCCTAAAAAACTCAAAATTTAGCTATGAGACTCTAGCTATCTATTCTTCAACCACCTCAGAGACCTGAGAGGGATAAATATATCTGATTATATAGGAAGTGCAAGGCCTGCAGCTTCCAACACTAAGAAATGACATACCTGTGGCTGCCTCGAAAGTTCCCATTTTCTCTCCATACATTACAGCATCAATCTTCAGCTGTTTAGCCCCATTTTTCTGACAGACATTGATTGTAGAGCAGGAATTATGAAGGACTTACCTACCCTGTCTTGACAGAGCTAGGCTGCCAACTTACCTGCTTCCAAGTTTTGTCCTTTTTGGACAGCAGTCTGTCTATAGTGGAAGCACGGGGCTTTTTTTCTTTTTTCTTTTTTCTTTTTTTTTTTTTTTTTTTTGCCAAGAGATAGGCTTGCCACTAATTCAACCATCTCACGCTCAAGATTCTTCGATGCTCATCTTCTACTTGGAGTGGAATAGGGGATGCTGTCAGGAGCCGGCATGTCTCGATATCAAAAAAATCTAAATTTAAGAAAACATCTTTGAATGCCATACTCTGCAGATCTCTTGGGGTTTTTGAAGACACCCTGTCTATCTCTTATGTTTAGATAAGCAAATGTTGCTGTCTCTTAACAATTTGATTTCTGAGTAGCTTAGAAAATAACTGTGATAGACTGTCATAGTAACTAACAAAATGACACGCTTGCATGACTGTTAGTTTGTATTTCTTAATTATCCTAAACAGTTTATGATGGTTGGTAGCAAAAGGCCAAAACTTCACATTTCATTTTTAAGAATTACTAGGTACAATACCTTTAAGAAGTGTTACCCTTAATTTTGTAACAATATACAAAGATCAATACCAATGTGGCCAAATATACTTAATTTTGTAACAATATACAAAGATCAATACCAATGTGGCCAAATATACTCTTAATTTTGTATCAATATACTAAGATCAGTACCGATGTAGTCCAATACAATCTTAATTTTGCATTAATATACAGTGATCAATACCAATTTAGCCTAATATAGTATTAATTTTGTATCAATATACAAAGGTATAAGGGCTTATTCAATAATCTATCCTTTTTTCGTGATCTTTTCTATACTATGTCTATGTCCCATTTGAAGGATACAGAAAAGAAACAGAGAGAAGTCCCTAGGTCTAACCTCCAAAACCCATTTAACACGACCATTTAACAGCTTGTAGTCTCTTCCCCTAAATGACAAAATTTTCTGTTATCCATCGAATAACCAAAGGGGGGAGAGAATACCCTCCCCACCTTCTGGGCCTCTCATAAATGACTTCCTGCTGATTTGGGACAGAGTAAACCTGTTTGGGGCCCAAATAGGGATGGAAAAATGGTTAAAAATATTAATAGAATCATTTGATGTTCAGTCCTTTTGTGCTCAGCTATTTAGATGTCCTAAGAAGTTTGTAGACAGAAGCTGATCTTCAGGCCTTTACTGAAGTTCTGGCTGGAGCAGTCTGTGGAGCTGAATGATCTTAGTGATTTTGAGTTGTGGTTGTAGACTTTTGAGGAAACAGCTATCGAGCGAGTCTGCAAGGCTGGATCGTCTAGGCTGACATCATTTCTGTTATTGTGAATAGAGGAACAATGAACATGGATGCACATCTATCTCTGTGGAAATATAGGCTCCTTTGGGTCTGTGACTAAGAGTGATACAGCTGGATCACATGGTAGTTCTAATTTTACCCTTTTGATAACTCTCCACACCAGTGTCTATAACAGCTACACCAAAGAAAGAATGATGTTTGATGTTTATTCTTTCTCTCTCTCTTCCATCTCTCCTCTCTCATGCCTATAGATTTATCTATAAACTCCTTACCATTTCATTAACTTAAAATATGACTTATTTACATCAAGACTTTTAAGACTTGCTAGTTTATAAATAAAAGAGATTGACAAGTGGTTGGTTATTTCTATTTTTGAAAATACACACATTTTTGTTTTGCTTTGTTTGGTTTTAAGACAGTATTTCTCTGTGTAGCCCTGGCTGTCCTAGAACTCACTTGGTTAGACCACGCTTTCCTCAAACTCAGAGATCTGTCTGCCTCTCCTCCCAGATGCTAGAATTAAAAGCTTATTCCACCATGCCCAACTCAAAAATATATACATTTTAATTTTAGAATGCTTGAAGAATATAAAAAGAAATGATTACCTTAAAATCTGTGTTAACTAATAGCAGGAAATCTCTACAATAACATTAAATATTACTTACTCTGAAAATACTTTTTGTCAGTTATCCATTGGCCAGGAATAATGTTGTCATCTGAATAAAACATCTTGCTATTCTCTGACCCCTTGTAAGAACTGCCTCTGTTTTCTGCTTCCTTACAGCTGGTGCATTAAATACAATCTTGACTCCTTCTGAAGAAAAGACAAATTTCAGGTTTAATTCCCAATAACAAAATGATTTTCTCTTGGAGAATATCAAAGATTATCCGTATGTTTCATGGTTGATATTTTTAAACATAGCCTTGGACTAAAATAACTACATACATATTTTAACTTTTCTCTCATGAAGGTTTTCATTTTAACATAGAATTAATATTAAATAAAATGGGAACCCCTCTATAGAGCAAGAGCTAAGTGGTGAAAAGTGTTGGTCCTGTAAATATGATTGGTTCCCATGTTGCTACTTCCATTGCCATGGTCACAGGGCCCAGAGAATTCAATTGTCTTCTGAAAGAATGATGGACTATCAGATGTGTTTACAGACTATTTCACGCTTCTAAAAAAGACCACCTGCTAAACACTATGTAAAATGTTCATAAATATACTTTAAGACACTTTTCTAAAATTATCAGCAACAGAATAAATATAGCAGCATATTAAAATTCATACACAATGGTGGAGAGGCTTTTAATCTACAAATTCAGGTATATTGGGGTATGTTCATTTAAATCTTAATAATTTAAAGTGTGATCACAATACTCAGTGACAAAAAAGTGCGAATATATACACACACACACACACACACACACACACACACACACACACACACACACAATTTAGGACACAGGAAAAGTCACAATGTATAATTTAAATATTTGTATGAAGAAAAAAAACTATCCTAGGAACAATATAAAATATCCACAGTGCACATGTGTAAATGGAAAACTTGTGGAAATTGGTTCTCCTTCTATCGTGTGGGTCCTGGAGATTGAACTAAGGTTAGGCTTGGTGGTAACGGCTCTTACTTGATGAGATATCTTGCCAGCCCCAGAACAATATAAAATGTAAATGGATTGGAAGTTTAAATAATAAAGAGTCATGAAAATACTAGAAAACATATAATATTTTTTTATACTGGACCTGGTGGCATACACATTTAATCTCAGCATTCAGGAGTAAGATGCAGACAGATCTCTGAGTTCCAGGCTAGCCAGAGCTACACAGAAAGACTCTGTCCCAAAGTCAAGCCTGGGTGTGTGTGTGTGTGTGTGTGTGTGTGTGTGTGTGTGTGTGTGTGTTTATCTGTGTGTTTGTGTCTGTGTATCTGTGCCAATGCAATGAAGGTTCCTGCAGGCACAAGAACGGTGTTGTATCTCCTAGAGCTGGGGATGGCATTGAGCTGTCTTGTGTGGGTGCTGGGAACTTAACTTCAGCCCTTTGTAAAAGCAGCAAGCACTCTTAACCTCTGAACCATGGCATAGAGTTTTAATCTTATTTATCATTCTATAGTATGATTTTAGTGGCTGCTATCATGCTTGATAATACTATGAATTTATGTTCAGAATGAGGCAGTGTTTTTAACTTTTTGTGATCAGCTTTGAGAAGAGAAATCATGGTTTTTTTTTTGCTTTAATAGGTCTCTATAAATCTATAAAATATTTTTAATAGAATGATAATCATTAAGTATATTTATTCATTAGATTATACTGGATATACTTTTGCTAAATTTCTGGTAAGTCTCTTAATGATTTAAAATGATCTCCAAATTTTTTGCTACTTCTTTTAGTCTTTGTAGACTTCTGAAGTACTTCACTCAGCACAATCTGAAATTTATCCTTCAAATTAAAACAATGTTAAAACAGCTCTGCCTCAGCATTGCCAATCTAATCTGCCTCTGTAATTCTAACCTTTATGTCCTTTATAGCAAAATTTAGTCAATCACAATTTCTACAAGGTCTGGTCATATTTTTCAGATGATAATGCATGTGTGTTCAAATGCGTCCTGGAGGCAGTTTTTCTAAACTATCTTAAGTAGTGGTTTGCAGTCTATTCATCTTTAGAGAACTGAGCCATTCAACTGCAACAGTCTACAGTGTGTAGCTATTTGTAAGTAAATACATCACGGGAGTTACATTTTACAATTCAATGGTTCATAACAGCTAGGTAGTAATAAAACCACTGTGCTTATCCAGCACAGGATCATAACCAGGCATGTATTTAGAAAGTTTCAAGGAGGCTGTAAAATTACTGTGATACCAATAGAAAAGAACTTCACTTGCAATTTCATTATAAATCTTTATACAAGTTATTTTCAATTCTGAAAAATTTTGATGTGGTTTTCCTATGCGGTTATTCTTTATTAAAAAGTAAAAACATACTCATAGATGCATAGTTATAAATATTAAATGAAATGACTTAATTGTGCTTAGGCTGATTGTGTGTGTGCATATGTATATATATATGTGTGTGTGTGTGTGTGTGTGTGTGTGTGTGTGTGTGTGCATGTGTATATTTGCATGTGTGTGTGTATGTGTATATGTATACATAGATATGTGTGTGTATGTTTGCATATCTTTCTATATGTGTGGCTATACATGTATGCCATGCAGAGAGAGGCCAAAGTTCAACCATAAGCGTCATTCCTCGGGTATTATCCACCTTGTGTTTTGACACAATCTCACTAGGACCCGAGGGTTATGAATAGACAAGTGAGCAGGCCACTGACCTTCAGGGATTCTCCTGTCTCTGTTTCCCTAGCCCTGGGATTACAAGTTCCTGCTACCCTGGCCAGATTTTTACCTGCATTCTAGAAATCAAACTCAGGTCCTTAGACCTGCACAGAAAACAATTTACCAGGTGAGCTATCCCTCCAATGCAGGGTGACTCTTTAACCTAGTAACAAATTATTCTTACCAAAAGACTTGTTAAACCTACCCATGTTGAGTCTCATGGATAGCTGTCTTTAATTCATCTATTAATAAAGTAACTCAAATAGCAATTTTGGAAGAAGGCTATGTTTCTGTGCAATAAAGCACCAGGACATCTTACTTGCCTCTCTCCTCTTCTCGGCCACCCTGTGCTAACCACTACTCTCCTCTCAACTTCTGTGAAACAACTGTTTTAGCTCCCCCCCCTATGGTGACACTGCAGATGACTTGTCTCTTTATGCTCAGACTATTTCATATAATAATCTCTACTTTTGTTCATGTTGTCTCAAATGACAGAACTTTATTCTTCCTTATGTCTGAACAGTGTTCTGTAATCTTTACTTACAACATTTCCTTGATTTATTCATTGGGTAGTAGAAATGTAAGTTGTTTCTTGGCAACTCTGACTAATATGACAATAAAAATAGGATGCATAAATCACTTTGAATAGTCACTTCATGCTTTAGATAGCACTGTGCTCAGCACCAGCATTACCGGATTATGTAATTATTCTATTTTTAATGTTTTGAAGAATCCCCACATTGTTTCATAGTGGCTATAGTAACCTACATTTCCACCAACAATATTCAAGACTTCCAACTCTCTACATCTTCATCAACATTTTTATCAATACAAAAATACTAATTCTCCACAACTGCGCGTGTTTTTCCATAGGCCATGCCAGACCCAGCGACCCCAGTTAAGACCCTACTTTATGCTCTATGCCTGCCAACTCCCCTAAAAGCACTCCAAACAGTCATAAACTCTACTGTTTTGAAAACCAAACCACCCATAATGCTTAACGGCTGTTGGCCACCATCTGTAACAGAATATTTTTATTTATCACACTTATATTTACTAATACTTAACAATCACCTATAAAATACCTAAATCCTATAACCTAAACCTTAATTCTAAAATCTATAATCTAAGAATATCTTAATACCTAAAGCCTATATTTAAAAAAAACAAACAGTTAACACTATTTTAAGTTTCTTTTTTTGAATTTTTAAAAATATTTATTTCTGAGTAGTTTAGAAAATAACTGTGATAGATTGTCATAGTAACTAACAAAATGACATGCTTGCATGACTACTAGTTTCCATTTCTTAATTATCCTAAACAGTTTATGACGGTTGGTAACAAGAGGCCAAAACTTTACATTTCATTTTTAAGCATTACTAGGTACAATACCTTGAAGAAGCATTACCCTTAATTTTGTATCAATATACAAAGATCAATAACAATGTGGCCAAATATAATCTTAATTTTGTATCAATATACAAAGATCAATACCAATGTAGTCCAATACAATCTTAATTTTGCATTAATATACAATGATCAACATCAATTTAGCCAAATATAATATTAATTTTGTATCAATATAAAAAGGTTAAGGCCATATTCAATAATCTGTCCTTTTTTCTTGATCTTTCCTATGCTATGTCAAGTTGCTAAGAGACAAGCAACATTTGCTTATCTAAATATAAGAGACAGATGGGGCATCTTCAAAAACCTCAAGAGATCTGCAGAATATGGCGTTCAAAGATGTTTTCTTAATATAAGATTTTTTGATATCGAGACATGTCAGCTCCTGACAGCACCCCCTATTCTACTCCAAGTAGAAGATGAGAATCGAAGAATCTCCAGTGGGAGATGGTTGAATTGGTGGTAAGCCTTTCTCTTGGCAAGAAAAATCCCTTGCTCCAACTGTCCAAAAAGGACAAAACTTGGAAGCAGGTAAGTCGGCAGCCTAGCTCTGCCAAGACAGGGAAGGTAAGTCCTTCATAATTCCTGTTCTACAATCAATGTCTGTCAGAGAAACGGGGCCAAACGGCTGAAGATTGATGCTGTAATGTATGGAGAGAAAATGGGAACTGTCCAGGAAGCCACTGGTATGTCATTTCTTAGTTTTGGAAGCTGCAGGCCCTGCACTTCCTGTATAATCAGATATATTTACCCCTCTCAGGTCTCTGAGGTGGTTGAAGAATAGATAGCTAGAGTCTCATAGTTAAATTTTGGGTTGTTTAGGAATCAAGAGAGTGTTCTGGATCTAAGAAGATGTTTTTAAAATTGTGTTGCAAGTTAGTATGAAAGCTGAGTTAGATATAGAACTTTAAACTCATGGAGATAGTTAGATAGTAGAATGTTAAAGTCAGGTGCCAAATACATATGGACTGCACATTTGGGAATGTATACTAAGCCATATAACTCTCATAATTGTGGCCTATTTATTTCTGTTGTTTTGTATTGTATTTATAGTTATAAGAGAAAGAACCATTTGTTGGACTGAAAGGGAGAGCTGTTGGGGGAAAAAAAAAAAAACTTAAAAAAAAAAAAAAAAAAAAAAAAAGGGTAGAGGATGGGGGGGTAAGGTGGAGGAGGGTGGAAGGGTGAGACTGGAGAGGGAAGTAGGGAGGGGATTGTGATTGAGATGTAACTTGAAGAAATGAAAAATAAATTATAAAAAAATGGAAAACGGAAAAAAATATTTATTTATTACTTCAGGTTACATTTCCATCACAGTGACCCCTTTCCACTCCTTCCAGTCCCACCCTCTCACACTCTACCCCCTATTCCTTCCATCCCATTCCTCTGGAGTGGAGTGCACCTACATAACATTCCCCGCCCCATTTCAGCAGTCATATGAGGGCCAAGAGCCTCCTCATACACTGGGGGCCTACAAGGCAGCACCACTAGGGCAAAGTGTCTCATTGACAGAAAAAAAGTCTATGTTCATGTGCCCTTTGTTGTATTTGTTGTAGTATAGTTATCCTGACTATATGGCTAAAATCCGACTATAAGTGAATAGATGTCAGGTGCATCCTTCTGAGTCTGGTTTGCTCACTCAGGATGAGCTCCTCTAGTTCCATTCATTTGGCTGCAAATTGCATGATTTCATTAATTCTGATAGCTGGGTAGTATTCCATTGTGTAGACGTACCACAGTTTTTAAATCCATTCTTCAGTTGAGGGATATTTGGGTTGTTTCTAGTTTCTAGCTATTACAAATAAGGTTGCTATAAACATAGATGAGGAAACTTACCTGTGTGGTTTGGTGGGGAATTATTTGGATGTATACCCAGAAGTGGTACGGCTGAGTCTTGAGGTATAGCTATTCCAAGTTTTCTAAGATATCACTGGACTGATTTCCATAGTGGTCATACAAACTTGCACTCCCACCAGAAATGGAGGAGTGTTCCCCTTTCTCCACAACCTCACCAGCATGTACTGTCATTTGAGTTTTTGATCTTAGCCATTCTGACAGGTGTGAGATGGAATCCCAGAGTTGTCTTGAGGTGCATTTCTCTGATAATTAAGGATTCTGAGCATTTCTTCAAGTGTCTCTCAGCCATTAGGGATTCCTCCTTTGTAAATTCTCTGTTTAGCTCTGCTCCCCACTTTTTGATTGCATTATTTGGTTTCTTGGCATTTAATTTCTTGTGCTCTTTGTAAATTTTGGATATTAGTCCTCTGTCAGATGTAGGCTTGGTGAAGATTTTTTTGCCAATCTGTAGGCTGCCGTTTTGTTCGGATGACAGTGTCTTTTGCCTTACAGAAGCTTTTCAGTTTCATGAGGTCCCATTTATTGATTGTTGGTCTTAGATCCTGAACTGTTGCTGTTCTGTTCAGGAATTGTCACCTGTGCCAATGAGTTCGAGGGTTTTCCCAACTTTCTGTTCGAGTAGATTTAGTGTCTGGCCTTATGTTAAGGTCTTTGATCCACTTGGACTTAAGTTTTGTACAAGGTGATAAGTAGAGGTCTAATTTCATTCTTTTACATATGGACATCCAGTTAGACCAGCACCATTTGTTGAAGATGTTGTCTTTTTTCCATTGTACAGTTTTGGCTTCTTTGTCAAAAATTAAGTGACCATAGGTGTGTGGGTTCATTTCTTGGTCTTCAATTCGATTCCATTGATCCACTGGTCTGTTTCTATACTAGTACCATGCTGTTTTCATTATTATCACTCGGTAGTACAGCTTGAAATCTGGGATGGTGATACCTCCAGATTTTTTTATTGTACAGGATTTATTTAGCTATTCTGGGTTTTTTGTTGTTCCATATGAAGCTGAGAATTGCTATTTCCAGGTCTATAAAGAATTGTGGTGGTATTTTGATAGGAATTGCATTGAATCTGTATATTGCTTTTGGTAGGATGGCCATTTTTATTATGTTGATCCTATCTATCCATGAGCATGGGAGATTTTTCTATCTTCTGATGGCCTCTTCAATTTCTTTCTTCAAGGACTTGAAGTTCCTGTCATACAGGCCTTTCACTTGCTTGGTTAGAGTACCCCCAAGTATTTTATATTGTTTGTGGCTATTGTGAAGGGTGTTGTATCCCTAATTTCTTTCTCAGACCATTTATTTGTATTATAAAGAATGGCTTCTGATTTTTTTTAATTAATTTTGTATCCAGCCATGTTGATGAAGGTATTTATCAGCTGTAATTGTTCTCTGGTGGAATTTTTGGGGTTGCTTATATTTACTATCATATTGTCTGCAAATAGGGATAATTTGACATCTTCATTTCCAATTTTTATCCCCTTGATCTCCTTTAGTTTTCTTATTGCTCTAGCAAGAACTTCAAGTACTACATTGAAGAATATGGTGAAAGTGGACATCCTTGTCTTGTCCCTGAGTTTAGAGGAAATGCTTCAAGTTCCTCTCCATTTAATTTGATGTTGGCTACTGGCTTGCTCTATATTGACATTATTATTTCTAGGTACGGTCCTTGTATGCCCGTTCTTTCCAGAACTTTTAGCATGAAAGTGTGTTGGATTTTGTCAATTGCTTTTTCAGCATCTAGAAAGAGGATCATGTGGTTTTTTTCTTTCAACTTGTTTATATTACATTGAGGGATTTTCGTATGTTGAACCATCCCTGCATTCCTTGGATGAAGCCTTCTTGATCATGATAGTTTGATGTGTTCTTGGATTAGGTTTGCCAGTATTTTATTAAGTATTTTTGCATCTATGTTCATGAGGGAGATTGGTCTGAAGTTCTCTTTCTTTGTTGGGTCATTGTATGATTTAGGAATCAGGGTGACTGTGGCCTCATAGAATGAGTTTGGCAGTGTCCCTTCTGATTCTATTTTGTGGAAGAGTTTGAAAAGTACTAGTATTAGCTCTTCTTTGAAAGTCTGGTAGAATTCTGTGCTGAAGCCATCTGGCCCTGGGCTTTTTTTTTTTTTAGTTGTGAGGCTTTTAATGGCTGTTTCTATTTCCGTAGGGGTTATAGGGCTGTTTAATGTGTTAACCTGATCTTGATTTAACTTTGGTAGCTGGAATCTATCAAGAAAATTGTCTGTTTTGCTTAGGTTTTCAAATTTGGTGGAGTATAGATTTTTAAAATAGGACCTAAAGATTCTCTGGATTTCCTCAATGTCTGTTGTTATTTCTCCCTTTTCATTTCTGATGTTGCTGATTTGGATTTCTTCCCTCTGCCTTTTAGTTAATTTGCCTAAGGGTTTGTCTATTTTGTTGATTTTCTCAAAGAACCAAGTTTTGGTTTCATTGATTCTTTATATTGTTCTTTTTGTTTCTAAGTTGTTGGTTTCTGCCCTAATTTGATGATTTCCTGCCTTCTGCTCCTCTTGGGAGTGTTTGCTTCTTTTTTTCCAGTTCTTCCAATTCTGCTGTTAGTTAATTCACTAATATGAGCTGTCACAATTATCTTTTTGAAGGCACTTAGTGCTATGAACTTTCCTCATAGCACAGCTTTCATTGTGTCCCATAGGTTTGGGTATATTGTGCCTCCATTTTCATTGGATATTAGAAGTCTTTGATTTCCTTCTTTATTTCCTCCCTGACCAGTAGTCATCTAGTAAAGAGTTGTTCAGTTTCCATGAGTATGTAGGCTTTCTGTTATTTCTGTTGCTGTTGAAGTCCAGCTTTATTCCATGGTAGTCTGATAAGATACAAGGGGTTATTTCAATTTTCTTGTATCTGTTGAGGGTTACTTTGTTTCTGACTATATGGTCTATTTTGGAGAAGGTTCCATGAGTACTGAGAAAAAGATGTATTCTTTTGTGCTTGTGTGAAATGTTCTGTAGATATCTGATAGGTCCATTTGGATCATGACCTCTGTTAGACTCAGTATTTCTCTTTGTTTTCTGTCTTGATGATCTGTCCATTGTTGTGAGTTGGGTGTTGAAGTCTCCCACTATTAATGTGTGGGGATCGATGTGTGATTTAAGCTTTAGAAGAGTTTCTTTTACAAATGTAGATGCCCTTGTATTTAGGGCATAGATATTAAATAATGAGATGTCCTCTTGATGAATATTTCCTTTAACAAATATGTAATGCCCTTCTCTATCTTTTTTGAGTAACTTCAGTTGAAAGTCTATTTTATTTGATATTGAGATGGCTACTCCAGCTTGCTCCCTGGGTCCATTTCCTTGGAAAACCTTTTCTCAGCCCTTTACTATGAGGTAGCATCTATCTTTGTTAGTGAGATGCCTTACTTTTATGTAGCAAAATGATGGGTCTTGTTTGCAGATCCATTCTGTAAGCCTGTTTATTTTTATTGGGGAGTTGAGTCCATTGATGTTGATGGATATTAATGACCAAAGGTTGTTATTTCCTCTTATTTTGATGTAGGTGGTGGTTGTGTGTTTCTTTTTGTTAAGCTGCAGCGGAGTTTTTTGTTTCCTCCATTTTCTTGGGTGTAGTTGCCTTCTATGGTTTTGAGTTTTCCTTCTAAAATCTTCTGTAGGGATAGATTTGTGGGTAGATACTGTTTAAATTTTATTTTGTCATGGAATATTTTGTTTTCTCCATCTATGTTGATAGAGAGTTTTGCTGGGTATAGTAGTCTGGCTGAGCACCTCTGTTCTCTCAGGGCTTGTAGGACATCTGCTCAGGCCCTTCTGGCTTTTAAAGTTTCTGAGAAGTCACGTGTAATTCTAATGGGTCTGCCATTATATGTTACTTGACCTTTTTCTCTTACAGCTTTTAATATTTTTCTTTGTTCTGTACATTTGGAGTTTCACTTATTATGTGGCCAGAGGAGTTTCTTTTCTGATCTAATCTGATTGGTGTTCTGTAAGCCTCTTGGAATTTTATTGGCATCTCTTTCTTTAGGCTTGGGAAGTTTTCTTCTATGATTTTGTTGAAGATGTTTCCTGGACCTTGGAGTCGGGAGTCTTCTCTTTCCTCTATGCCTATAATTCTTAGGTTCCATCTTTTCAGTGAGTCCTTGATTTCTTGGATGTTATGAGTGAGAACTTTTTTAGATTTCTCATTTTCTTTGGTTGTTGTACTGATTTCTTCCATTGATTCTTCCACACCTGAGATTCTGTCTCCCATCTCTTGTATCCTATTTTTGATACTCATGTGTGTAGTTTCTGTTCTTTTCCACCTACTGGATTATTTCTGCATGTATTTTCTTTATTGCTTCCACTTCCAATTTCCAGTCTTGAACAATTTTATTTGTTTTCAATGTTTCCTGCTCCAATTTGCTTGTTGTCTTGTCTCTTTCATTTTCAAGTTGAGCCACTTTGACTTGGAGATCTCTAATGTTATTCTCTGTTGCTTTTGCTTATAAAATTGTGGAATCTTTGGATTCCTTCAGAGATTTAATTTCTTCTTGAAAGGACTCTATCACTTTCCAGAGTATAGATTTGTCATCATTTTCATGTGTTTCAGCTGTGGTGGAGTGGTCAGGGCTTACTGAACTAACATAGCTGCATTTTGTTGGAGTCATATTTCCCTGAATTTTGTTGGATCTGTTCTTTTGCTGACCTTTAGGTATCTGGTTGTTCTTTGCTGTTTGTTCCTGGTGCCTTCTGGACTTGGTGCCAAGAAGGAAGCTTTGGTGGATAAACTGTATAGCTTCATGATCTGTAGCTCTCCACAGGCTTGATTGGGCCTTGTGTGGAGGTTGGTTCTCAGTGTGTCTCCTAGAGCTCACCCCTTCCTGTTGTATCCCAGTTGGGGACTCAGGTCAAGGGTTGTGGTGGGATGGGTTCCTGTAGGTTCCTGAGATCCAACTGGTCTTCATATAGATGACAGTGCAGGTTGGATAGCCACAGACTGTTGGTTGGAGTTGTAGCTGCCCTGCAGCTTATATGTTGTACCATGTTCATGGCCCTCTCAAGCTGCTCTCAGGTGATTCTCAGGATCAATGTGCATCTAATAGCCAGAAGCACTGTGATCTTATACAGCCCACATCTCCCAGTCAATGACCAATGGCCTGGAATTGTTTCACTGCTCCCTAATCAGAGCTCTCTGTGTTGTAGGCTGGGTATTTAGCATGTAGTGGCTCTGCTGATATGCTCCTGGGTGTCCCACCACAGATGCTGTGGACTCTGTCCTAAGTTTGGGGGTTGAAGCTGGAGACCTGAAAGGATCAGGCAGGGAGGGAGTACAGTTTCCTGGTGGGAGGTGCTCATTGTTCGTGTCTAGTGACTCCAATCATTCAGTGTCTGTATTTCCAGTACTGAGATCTTTGTTGCCCCTGCTGGGCAGGCCCAGATGGGCTTGCACCTATCTAGATGGTCCCCAGGGTACCTCTGTGCCTCTTGGCCCTAAGTACTAATCCCTTGCAGTCTGAGTCACTCAGACAGTGCACTCAGGCCAAGAACTTGAAGCTCCAGGAGTGGAACTATATATGATGAAGATCTGGTTTCCCACTGGAGGACCCAGAACTAACAAAGGGGTCTGATATTAACCCCACAATCCTTCCAGGGCTTGGACCCAGTGGAGTTCCAAGCAGCCTTCCAACCCGGCCACCCACCTTTCTGCCTGCTCTGATCTCACCACTCCTATGTCTGAGCTGGACTCAGTTTGGTTGCTGTTGCTGTCCTGTGGATGCTGGCAATTGGGGCTGCTGTCCTCCAAATCCTGGGACACTGCACTTGTGCCGGCAGTATAGCCCAATGCCAGAAATGTATCCTGCTGCTCTGTCTAGCTGCAGTGTTCTTCCCAGTGACTGCAAATCCAATAGACGGGCCTGTATGCCCAACACCATTCTGGGCAAGCTCAAACATGCTTGCATCTCCTGGAACTCTCCACTGTGGCCCCGCTGCCTTCCTGCAGCTCAGATCATGCTGTGGCCCTTGACCACAGTGGTTCTGCTGAGAATATATCCATTCCCACAGCTCTACCAATCTTCCCCTTGGTGTTGGAATGCCTGTGTGGAATCTGGAGGCCAGGAGGCTGGTGAGTAATCCTGTCTGGGGTTCGTAGCTTCTCACTGGGTATTTGAGTGGCTTGTACCCAGGTTTCTCTCCTGGTGACGATTCTCCTGCTTCCCAGAGTCAGTGGCTTCTTCGGTTTCTGCTGATCTGTTTTTCTGAGTGTTTGAGAGAGGAAAGTCTTGCCCAGGGACTTTTATTAGTCCCTGGGTAGCTGGGAGAAACCCAGTGGTTTCGCACCACTCAGATTATTGCTCAGAGTCTGATAACTCAGTGGTGTTATAGCTGTTTTCCCCATGTTCAAAATGCATCTGTGTGGGTTGCTGCCATCTTGGACACCTCCCTTCTATTTTAAGTTTCTTAGAAGGATATTAATACTCTTGGCATAGGTCTGTGTAGGGTGGCCTGTTCTACAATTGTCTCATCAGGTCTTTTATCTCAAAGTTTGTTGGGCATTATTTTAAAAATTTGCAAGCCCAGTCCACCTTCACCACAAAGATGTGGCCAGTTTATAAAGTCAATATGCTCTGACCGCTGGTATGTTTGTGTGTGTGTGTGGGGGGGTGTCTTTTCAGTCAGTCAAGAATTGCCTCCAGCGTCTCAGGGCCCAGAAATTTCAAGACTGAAAGCTTATCCAAACCGCTTCCAATCCTGTTGTTTCACTCACCTGTCCAGCACTCTGTTGCTCCAAGGTAGACGACTCCAAAGGACTCTGGCTTAGCAGGTCCATGGCAGGTTTTTGTATTGGATTGCAGTGGTCCAAACTCTGCCAATGGTGTACCTTGCTATGCTTTTCCACAGTATGCATTTTCAGCAGGTGAGGGCAGGGGAGCAAGGAAGAGGAGGGCCGGAGGCCGTGTGGACCCCTGACTTAAATCTTATTGCATGTCGTGATGATCTCGGATTGATTTTCAACAGTGGTTTGTTTCTTCACCGGCTTTCCCCAGACATGCCCCTACAACAATGTGTCATTGTTGGTGGTGAATCTACCAACATTCTCGTTATTCTCACGGCTAATGATGTCATCTGCATGGCTTATGAGGTTTCTTAGCAACGCTTTTTAAGGGTATATCATCGGGCCATAATTCACTCTGCCCATACCTTTCACGTGAAGGAATGCCAAGCTTTTGCTAATCCAAAATCTCTATGCTGCTAGATGTTAACTTGACTGTCTATTAATTTCACTAACTTCACTAATCCTACCACACCATCTGCTAGGCTCCATATTCTGGCCCACAACTTGGGCAAAAGGTTTTTTTCAAGCTCTATTTTCTGAAAATCCATACTGGTACGAGGAACCACAGAGGCACTATTGGCCCCCAAAACCCCAGAAGTCACACAGGCCACAAAAATCCATCAGAGACACCCTACTGAACCTGAAGACTTGTTGGTCACCAGAACTCTAGGCCACTCAGACCAGAAGACTCAGAGGAAACAGAATCCAAAAGAAAAAAATCCAAAAACCACCCATCTAACAAAGATAAATTCCAATAAAATAAAGATGAAATCAGCACCTAAACCTATAATAACTATAAAACCCGTATGATTAGAGGCCAACTTTAAAACACAATCTACAAGAGCCAGGACAGTATGGCACCACCAGAGTCTGACTATCCTACTACAGCAAGCTCTGGACATTCCAATATAGCTAAAGCACAAGAAAATAACCTTAAACCCAATCTTATGAATATTATAGAGGTCTTTAAAGATGAAAGGAATAAATCCCTTGAAGAAACACAGGAAAATACAATATGTGAAAGAAATGAATAAAACTGTTCAAGATCTGAAAGTGAAAATAGAAGCAATAAAGAAAACACAAACTGAGGAAATTCTACAGATGGAAAACCCAGGTGAGTGAACAGGAACTACAGATATAAGCTGCACCAACAGAATACCAGAAATTGAAGAGAAAACCTCAGGTGTAAAATAAATGATAGAAAAATTAATACACAGTCAAAGAAAATGTTAAATCTAAAACGTTCCTGAAAGAAAACAAACAGGAAATCTGGGACACTATAAAGAGACCAAACCTAAGAATAATAGTAATAGGAGGAGAAGATTTCCAACTCAAAAAGCCAAGAAAATACTTTTAACAAAATCTGAGAAAAAAAATTCCCTAAAGAAAGAGATGCCTATAAATGTACAAGATGCTTATAGAACACCACATAGATTGGACCAGAAAAGAAAATCTCCCTGTCACATAATAATCAAAACACTAAATGCATAGAACCAAGAAAGAATATTAAAAGCTGCAAAAGGAAAAGGACACGTAACATATAGAGCCAGACCTATTAGAACTAGACCCTGAACAGAGACTCTAAAATCCAAAAGGGCCTGGGCACATGTCTTGCAGACTCTAAGAGACTACAGATGTCAGCCTAGACTACAATACCCAGCAAAACTTACAATCACCATAAATGAAGAAAACAAGATATTCTATGACAAAACCAAATTTAAACAATATCTATCCACAAATCCAGCCCTACAGAAAACACTAGAAGGAAAACTTCAACCCAAGAAGGTTAATTACACCCAATAAAACACAGGAAATAAATAATTTCACCTCCAAAACCAAAAGAATGGAAACACCCCCCCACACACACACACACATACACACACACACACATGCACTACCACCACCAACATAAAAATAACAGGAATTAACAATCATTGGTCATTAATATCTCTCAGCATCAATGGACATAATTCCCTGTTGGGAGCCGCTTTCGCCATTACAAGATGGCGCTGGCTTCCTGCTTTCTGGTTCTTCACGAAAAGCTTGGTCTTGAGCGCGCCTGTGCAGGGCGTGTTTACTTACTACAATGCGCTTGCGCAGAACTACTTATATAACATGCTAATTAGGTTTTCTGTATGAGCCAATGAGGGCCTGGCGTTCCTCCCGAACAGTATATAAGCAGTGGATTTTCGGACCTCAGGGTCCCTCACCATTGTCAACTGAAGAGAGCTGAACAATAAACGCTGTCAAAAGAATCCTGAGTGTGGTGTGCTCCTTATCAGCGAGGACGCGCGCTACAAGTGGTGCCAAAACCCGGGAATGAAGCCAAAGGTCTCGGAAGTTGGACAGTCCGGAGGGCCCCTGTTGGCTCGCAGACCAGGATTCAGAACTGACGGCAAAAAAGGTCTAGACGTTTCTCTACAAGGTATGGTATCTCCTGACGAGCTTGGGTTTGTTTTTCTCGCTCTTGCACTTCTTGGTTGGGCAGCTTTCGTTTTCATTTGCTGTGTCTGTCTGAACTGTCATAAAAGGGGAAAGGAGTACACTTGCCCTCCGTGTTTAAGCCGCTTCTCACGGCAATGCAGGCGTTGCTTAGAGAGCAGGGATTGAAGATCCCGGAGAGAGTACTGTGTAATTTCCTTAAGGAGGTAGACAGAGTCGCCTCGTGGTATGCTTGCTCGGGATCCCTATCTAAGGGATCTTGGGGTAAGCTTGGAGCGGACTTAATTGAGGAAAAGGAAAGGGGGAAGTTAAGACCAGGGACATGGCCAATTTATAAAATGGTTCGAGCGTGCATAGAGGATGATAGATGTCAGGAAATAGTAAGGGAGGGACAGAGAGCCTTGGCAGACCATCAGGATAGCCTATCAGAAACAGAGAAAGAAAAGGAAGCTAGCAAAGAAAAGTCAAAGAAAAAGAAAAAGGATGATCCGGTAAAAGGTGGATCACCATCCAAGACATTGTATCCTCTCCTAAATGAATTTAGGAAGTTGCAGGTTGATGATTCCTCCTCAGGGGAGGTATCTGGTGAGGAAGCAGCTCGCTGTGAAGCAGGGAAGTACAGGCCAGAACCGCCCTATGCCCCTGGCCTTGTTCCCTCCGCCCCTCCCTTGGAGGAGGTTGTGAGAAAAAAAACAAAGTTACTAACAAAAAACAAAAAGAGACAGAAAACTGAGACAGCTACTTTCCTGATCCCTGCGAAGGAAAGGCAAAAGATTCAAAGAGCCTTTCCTGTATGGGAAGATGCCAATCAGGTCAGGCAATATGCGCCTCTGGATTTAAAACAGTTAAAAGGCGTGGCTGAAGCAGTCCAGGCCTATGGAATGAATGGAGCTTTTACTCTGGCATTGATAGACAGACTCACATATCAGGCTATGACACCAGATGATTGGTATAACACCGTTAAGGCTTGTACGTCAACAGGATCATATTTAGAATGGAAAGCAATGTATCAAGAACTGTGTGCTGCGCAAGCAAGGCAGAACGTGACAAATGGACGTCCACATTGGAATTTTGATATGCTCACAGGTCAAGGACAATATATAGCCAATCAGACTGTATTCCCACCAGAGGTGTATGAACAGATTAATAAGGCAGCCGCCAAAGCATGGAGAAGTGTGCCAAATAAAGGACAGGTTACAGGCAATTTGACAAAGATTATTCAAGGTGGTAATGAGCCTTTTTCCGATTTTGTAGCTAGAATACTGGAGGCAGCAGGGAAAATTTTTGGAGATCAGGATACAACATTGCCACTTGTGGAACAGCTTATTTATGAGCAGTGTACCAAAGAGTACAGAAATGCAATTACCCCTTGGAAAGGGAAGGGGCTTAATGCCTGGATGAAAGCCTGCAGAGAAATAGGTGGGCCGCTTACCAATGCAGGATTAGCAACAGCTGTCATGGCAGCCCAAAAGACCTCTAGTGTCAGATGCTATAAGTGTGGGAAACTTGGGCATATTCAGAAACACTGTAACTCCAGGGGAATGTCTCGCACAGGCCCATCTAGACAACCAGGAGTTTGCCCTAGGTGTAATAAAGAAAAACATTGGGCTAATAAATGTCGGTCAGTTAAAGACAGCAAGGGACGCCCATTGGATGAGATGCCAAAAAACGGCCAGCGGGGCCCCCGTCCTCAGGGCCCTCAAATGTATGGGGCAGTGATGAACAGTCAGGAAGCCCAGGAAGGCCAGAGGCCCACTCATTATCACCACCAAAAAAGAACGTCAGAAGGGCCACAGCTGGCTCCGCAGGACTGGACCTCTGTGCCGCCACCAGAGCAGTATTAATGCCCTCTATGGGATGTCAACCTATTTTGTCAGATTTCAATGGCCCGTTGCCAGTTAATACCGTTGGGCTAGTGCTAGGCAGAGCTTCTACAACTTTAAAAGGGCTCATTGTCTATCCAGGAGTAATAGATCAGGATTATGAAGGGCAAATAAAGATCTTGTGCTCTTCGCCAAAAGGGATTAGTTCCATCAGCCCTGGTGACCACATTGCACAATTGTTGCTTTTGCCTAGTTTGCACTCTCACTTCCCTAGTACGGAACAGGCACGAGGAGCGTGAGGCTATGGGTTATCCGGAGGCCAGCACATGTTCCTCTCCTTGGAATTGGACAAGAGACCTACTTTAACACTTAAAATTCAAGGAAAATTGTTTAGTGGACTTTTAGATACTGGAGCTGATACTACTATTATATCTACCAAATGGTGGCCAAAATCTTGGCCTGTTAATCGCTCCTCACAGACCTTGCAGGGTCTTGGATATGAGTCCACCCCAGACATTAGTGCCAAGGAGCTGTCATGGGAAGATTCTAAAGGAAAAAAAGAAAAAATTACTCCTTATGTACTAGCTCTTCCCGTTAATCTATGGGGAAGGGATGTTCTTTCTGCAATGGATTTTGTCTTAACAAATGAATACTCTCCTCAATGTAAACAGATGATGAAGGAAATGAAATATGTTCCTGACAAAGGATTAGAAAGGGCATTGCAAGGTAGAACTAGTCCTGTTCCAGTCTCTGAAAAGCAGGACCGAGGGGGACTGGGTTTTTCCTAGGGGCCATTGAGGATGTCTTGCCTATACCTTGGTTGTCAGAGGAACTGGTGTGGGTTCCCCAATGGCCATTGACCTCTGAAAAACTGGAAGCCGCAAAGTCCCTAGTTCAGGAACAATTACAATTAGGACATCTAGAGCATTCACAGTCTCCTTGGAATACACCTATTTTTGTGATTAAAAAAAAGTTAGGCAAATGGAGGCTGTTACATGACCTCAGAGCTATAAATGATCAAATGCAATTAATGGGACCTATTCAGAGAGGGTTGCCCTTGCTAACAGCTTTGCCCAAATATTGGCACATTATTATAGTAGATATTAAGGACTGTTTCTTCTCTATTCCTTTACATAAGAAAGATAGAGTTAGATTTGCTTTCAATCTCCCTAGTACAAATCATGAGGGACCTGATTTAAGATATCAGTGGAAGGTTCTGCCACAGGGCATGGCCAACAGCCCTACTATGTGCCAAATTTTTGTGTCCTCTGCTGTAGAGCCTGTTAGAACTCAATTTCCCAAGATTAGGATTTGTCACTATATGGATGATATACTTTTATGTTCTCCTAATGAAGATACTTTACAGCAGGCTTATTCTGTGCTCGCTGAAGCTCTGCAGCTTAAGGGTTTACACATTGCTCCTAAAAAGGTACAAGAGGGAGCGGTGGAAAAATTTTTAAGAGCTATTATATATCCTAAATGCATCTCACCTCAAAAAATTACTATTAGAAGGGATGCTTTAAAAACCTTAAATGATTTCCAAAAGCTGCTGGGGGATATTAATTGGGTTAGGTCTTATCTGAAGTTGTCCACTGGTGAACTACAACCTTTGTTCAAGATTTTGGAAGGAGATTCCAATATAACATCCCCGAGACATCTTACCCCTAAAGCTGAGGCTGTTCTCCATAAAGTAAAAAAAGCCATACAAAGTGCACAGTTACAGAGACTTGATCCCACAGTTCCTTTTCATCTATGTATTGTACCATCCCCCCAACAGCCGACTATAGTTTTATGGCAGGATGGACCATTGTTATGGATACATCCGCACAGTTCTCCAGGGAAAGTCCTGGGCCATTATCCGATGGCAGTAGCTGACATGGCACTTAAAGGGTTACAGTTATCTATTACTCATTTTGGTCATTATCCCGATACTATTATTTGCCCATATACTACACATCAACTTCAAGTGCTGTATGTTACCCTGGACTCTTGGGCAATCCTGCGGTGTACATACCCAGGTAACATAGATAATCATTATCCTAAACATCCTTTATTACAGTTCACACTCACTAATGCTTTTATTTTTCCTAAAATCACAAGTTCTGAGCCTATACCAGGAGCCCTTGATATCTTTACAGATGGCTCAAAAACAGGATTGAAAAGTTATGTGGTTGATAACCAACCGACCCAAATACAATTCAATTTTACATCACCTCAAATGGTTAAATGTGCCATTGTTGCTGTAGTTTTGAAAAAATTCCCTATGCCCATTAACATTATCTCTGACTCTCATTATGTAGTAAAAACAGTTAGTCTCCATTTCTTTAGCACTTTTTACTCTAAATTTTTTAAATTTGGATGATAATGGACATTCTGCAGCGGACAAACATGTCTCGTCTGTGGCAATTCAGAAGGTATATGTCAAATGGAAAGATGTCCTCTCTAACCATTGGAAGGGCCCGGATCCAGTGTTAATAAGATCCAGGGGAGCTGTTTGTATTTTTCCACAGGATCAGGAAAACCCTATCTGGGTCCCGGCAAGGCTGACCAGGGTCATTAAGAATGGAGATGCTGACGGAGCCAAGGAAAGCCATGCAGCTATGGGCGGTGACGGTGCTGTTGGTGATGATGATGCCATCCCCGGTTCTGGGAGAAGACAGATGGGGGATCCTGTCGGTGTTTCCAGTGCCCCTACCAGTAACACATGATGCACAAGTGTTCCCGCGCTTCTTTGCTACTAATGGTTCTTTAAATGTGCCTTTTCTGCCGTTTGATCCTCAAACTATCCCCATAGAAGGAGAACGTAATATTACCCTAAAAGGAACTTTGTGCTTTGTTCGAGTTGCCAACATTTCTCAGAAAGTAGACTGTATCCAGCTGTATAACCAAACGGGTGCGTGGTTTGACAAGCCAAGACATGGACAGAATTCAACAAATGCAACATTTTTACCAGACATCTCTTAATGTACAATTAAAAGGAGGTATAATGATACTTAACCAACGGGTAGATCTGGTCCAAGAACAAATGGATGCTTTATGGCAACTTGCTCAATTGGGTTGTGAATGAAAATTGACTGGATTATGTGTTACTTCTGTACCTTACCATAATTATACTGTTGCTGCAAATTTGTCTAGACAATTATCTAATTATCTTCTGACTAATTGGTCTTCTGATTTTGACAGTACAATGAGAAAATTAAGATATGCCATTGTTCATATTAATTCTACCAGAATAGATGCTATTGTTGCTAAAGACTTGTATTCTTGGCTTAAGCAGGCTCTGTCTTATGTTAAGGAATTTGCTTCATTTGGATCATTTGGCTGTATACTGTTTGGGGGACTGCTGTTGGTACTCTGGTTGCTCCACAAATTTAGACGGCAACAACATAAGGACAAGGTAGTTTTTGCTCAGGCCTTGCTGGCTGTGGAGTCAGGAGCATCCCCTCAAGCTTGGTTGAATATGCTGAAACACTGAGACACTGACATTCTCTTGATAATCCAGTGGGCTCGGGTTCCCATTGCACCTGGATATCTGAATGACAGTCCTCCTTGGCTCCCAGGGCTCAGGTTCCCATTGCACGGGGGTTAGCCTTGGAGGGTCTCCTTAGCTTTCTGCAATTTAATAAAGAAGGGGGAGATGTTGGGAGCCGCTTTCGCCATTACAAGATGGCGCTGGCTTCCTGTTTCCTGGTTCTTCACGAAAAGCTTGGTCTTGAGCGCGCCTGCGCAGGGCGTGTTTACTTACTACAATGCGCTTGCGCAGAACTACTTATATAACATGCTAATTAGGTTTTCTGTATGAGCCAATGAGGGCCTGGCGTTCCTCCCGAACAGTATATAAGCAGTGGATTTTCAGACCTCAGGGTCCCTCACCATTGTCAACTGAAGAGAGCTGAACAATAAACGCTGTCAAAAGAATCCTGAGTGTGGTGTGCTCCTTATCGGCGAGGATGCGCGCTACAATTCCCCAATAAAAAGACACAGGCTGACTGAATGGAAGCCAAAACAGAATCCATCATTCTGCTGCATACAAGAAACACATCCCAGCAACAAAGATAGATAATACCTCAGAGGAAAGGGCTCGAAAAATATTTTTCAAGTAAATAGACCACAAGAAGCAAGCTGGTATAGCCATTATGGCTAAGATTTAAAAAAAAAACTTAAATGACAGCACATGCTGGTAAAGTTGTGGAGAAAGAGGGAAACACATCCATTGGTGGTGAGGAGGCAAATTTGTACAATCACTATGGAAATCAGTCTGGCAATATCTCAGAAAACATTGAATAGCTCTACCTGAAGACCCAGCCATACCACTTCTGCGTATATATCCAAATGATTCCTCACCAAATCACAAGGACATCTCCTCATCTATGTCCATAGCAGCCTTATTTGTAATAGCTAGAAACTGGAGACAACCCAGATGTCCCTCAACTGATGAATGGATAAAAACGCTATGGTAAATTCACACAATGGAATAGTACTCAGCTCTCAGAAACAATGAAATCATGCAATTTGCTGTCAAATGGATGGAACTAGAAAAGTTCATCCTGAGGGATCTAACCCAGACTCAGAAAGATGCACATGGCATCTATTCACTTATAATTGGATTTTAGCCATATAATACAGGATAACTATCCATAACCAACACATCAAAAGGAATAGGAACATAGACTTTGTTACCTGTTAGTGGGACACTTTGCCCTATTGGTGCTGCCATGTAGGCTCCCAGTGTATGAGGAAGCTCTTAGCCCTCATATAACTGCTGAACTGTGTGGGGGGGGGGGCTGATATGTAGGGTCACCCCCTCCAGAGGACTAGGAGAGGAAGGAAGGGGGGAGAGGGTGGGACCAGGAGGGGTAGAAAGAGGGCACTGTGATGGAGATGTAACTTGAAGTAATAAATAAAAAATAATAATAATATTTAACAAAATAGACTTTCAACTGAAATTAATCAAAGAAATGGGGAAGGACACTTAATACTCATCAAAGAAAATATCCATCAAAATGACATCTCAATGCTAAATATCTGTGCCCCAAATTAAAGGGCATTCACATTTGTATAAGAAACATTTCTAAAGTTTAAATAACACATTAAACTCCACACATAATAGTGGGAGACTTCAACACCCCACACTTATCAATGGGCAGATAATCCAGACAGAATCTAAACAGATAAATAATGAAGCTAACATATTTTATGACTCAAATAGACCTAACGGGTATCTACAGAGCATTTCACCCAAATACAAAAGAATATACTTTCTTCTCAGCATGTCACAGAACATTCTCCAAAATTGACCAAATACTTGGCCACAAAGCAAGTCTCAAGAAAATTGAAATAACCCCTGTATCTTATAAGACCACTATAGATTAACTCTGGACTTCAGCAACAACAGAAACAAGGGGAAAAAAAAAAGCCTACAAACTCATCAAAACTAACCAACTCTCTACTCAATAACAACTGGGTCAAGGAAGAAGTAAAGAAAGAAATTAACAACTGGGTCAAGGAAGAAGTAAAGAAAGAAATTAAAGACTTTCTAGAACTCAATGAAAATTAATGTACAAAATACCCAAACCTATGGGTCACAACGAAAGGAGTGCGAAAAGGAAAGCTCATAACTAAGTGCCTTCATAATAAATTAGTGATATATCATAGTAGTGAATTAACAGCACACCTGAAATCTCTCTGAACAAAAAGAAACAAACACACCCAAGAGGAGTACACAGAAGAAAATAATCAAACTCAGGGCTGAAATCAATACAATAGAAACACAGAAAACAATAGAAAGAATCAACTAAATAAAGACCTGATTCTTTGAGAAAAATCAGCAAAACAGACAAACATTTATCCAAACTAACTAAAAGGCAGACAGAGAATATCAAATTAACAAAATCAGAGATTTTGGAGAGGCGCCTGGTAAGATCGACCCCAACTCACAGCAGGCAGAATCAGGGGCCACATGGCGATCGCCCACTAGCCTACTGGGCTCCCCACACCTCAGGAAGACCTTATAGCTACTTAGGAAACTTTGCAGGATAGTGGAAGTCTTAGCAAGGAAGAAACAGGGCGCTCGCCGGTGGTCCGCAGCCGCTCCAGCCACAGAGAATCCAAGAGAGCAGGAAGCCGGCAGGCAGAGCAGTTGGGGAGGGAGGCCGGCACAGTTGGGTGGGGCTGGCGATCCATGCACCCACGGCAGAGCAGCTGGGGAGGGAGGCCCACACAAGCGGCGAGAGGGGCCGGGGATCTGTGTACCCACGGCTGAGCAGCTAGGGAGGGAGGCCTGCACAGGTGGTAGGCGGGGCTGGGGGTCTGTGCACCCACGGCCGAGCAGCTGGGGAGGGAGAGCCGTTCTGGCGGTGGGAGGGGCCGGGGATCCGCGTACCCGCGGCTGAGCAGCTAGGGAGGGAGGCCCACACAAGCAGCAGGTGGAGCCGGGGATCCATGCACCCACGGCCGAGCAGCTGGGGAGGGAGACATGTACAGGTGGCGGGAGGGACCGGGGCCCCATGCACCCATGGCTGAGCAGACAGGGAGAGAACCTGGCACAGGCGGGTGTGGCTGAGGGGCCAGGCCTGTGGCGAGAAGCCTAGTGAGAAACCAGAAGTCAGGGGACCATAGATGTATTCTGGAAAATCCAGACATATTAGGTGTGGAGCCAGACCCTGTCAGCCTCCGTGATGACAAACGAAGCCCACAGAATCTGTGCCTGGGCAAACAGGTACATACCATCAGAACCATTACAGGCTGATAACTCAGTGTGCAACATAGAGAAGTCTGAAATGGGAGCAGTGAAACAATCCTGGACAATTACTCACTACCTGGGAATAGGCTGGACCAGCTCACAGTGCTTCAGGCTATTAAAACCATAGCGACCCTCAGATCCCCCTGTAAGCAACGACAGATAGCCAAATAACTCGCCCCTGCACCAAAGCATCCCCTGTGGATCTAAGCACAGAAAACGACAAGAACAGAGAGCTAAACACACACACATGGCCAAAGGTCCAAGAAAAAATAGAAATCAAGGAAATATGACTCCAACAAAGCAGAATTATCCTAACTCATCCAATTCGGATGACCTCACACCAACAGAAACACATGAAAATGATGACAATTCTGCATTATGGAAAGTGATAGAGTCCCTTCAAGAAGAATTTAAATCTACGAAGGAATTCAAAGAAGCCACAATTTTACAAGTCAAAACAACGAACGACACCATTAAAGAACTCCAAGCCAAGGTGATAGAGCTTGAACAGGAAAAGGACAAAGCAATGAAAGATTTTCAGACAAAAACAAGCGAGCTGGAGAAGGAAATGCACAAAACGAACAATACCATACAAGACATGAAAATAAAAATAGAAACAATAAAGAAAACACAGTCAGAGTTAAAAGAGGAAGTGGAGAATCAAGGGATGAGAACAGGAACTACGGATGTGAGTATCAAAAATAGGATGCAAGAGATGGAAGACAGGATCTCAGGCATGGACGATTCGATGGAAGAAATCAGTACAACATCCAAAGAAAATGAGAAGGCTAAAAAATCTCTCACCCACAACATCCAAGAAATCAAGGACTCAATTAAAAGACAGAACCTAAGAATTATAGGTATAGAGGAAAGAGAAGAATCCCAACTCCAAGGTCCAGGAAATATCTTCAACAAAATCGTAGAAGAAAACTTCCCAAACCTGAAAAAAGAGATACCAACAAAAATCCAAGAGGCTAACAGAACACCGAACAGATTAGATCAGAAAAGAAACTCCTCTCGCCACATAATAATTGAAACACCAAATGTACAGAACAAAGAAAGAATATTAAAAGCTGTAAGAGAAAAAGGTCAAGTCACATACAATGGCAGACCCATCAGAATTACACCTGACTTCTCCTCAGAAACTTTAAAAGCTAGAAGGGCCTGGACAGATATCCTACAAGTCCTGAGAGATCATAGGTGCCCAGCCAGACTACTATACCCAGCAAAACTCTCTATCAACATAGATAGAGAAAACAAGATATTCCATGACAAAACCAAATTTAAACAATATCTACACAAAAACCCAGCCCTACAGAAAATCCTAGAAGGAAAATTCCAACCCAGAAAAGAAAACTTCACCCAAGAAAACAAAGGGAATAGAAAACCCCTCAGCAACTAAACCAAAAGAGGCACAGAACCATCACCTATACCAAACTAATGGGAAATAACAACCCCAGGTCACTAATATCCATCAACATCAATGGACTCAACTCTCCAATAAAAAGACACAGGTTTACAGAGTGGATGCGCAAGCAAGATCCGTCCTTTTGCTGCATACAAGAAACACATTTCACTACGAAAGATAGACACTGCCTCAGAGTAAAGGGCTGGGAAAAGGTTTTCCAAGCAAATGGACCCAGGAAGCAAGCTGGAGTAGCCATCCTAATATCAAACAAAACAGACTTCCAACTGAAGTTAATGAAAAAAGACAGAGAAGGGCATTATATACTCATTAAAGGGAATATTCATCAAGAGGAAATCTCAATACTGAACATCTATGCCCCAAATACAAAGGCACCTACTTTCGTAAAAGAAACACTTCTAAAACTTAAAGCACACGTCGATCACAACACATTAGTAGTGGGAGACTTCAACACCCCACTCACAACAATGGACAGATCATCAAGGCAGAAGCCAAACAGAGAAATACTGAGTCTAACAGAGATCATGAAACAAATGGACCTAACAGATATCTACAGAACGTTTCACCCAAACACAAAGGAATACACCTTTTTCTCAGCAACCCATGGGGCCTTCTCCAAAATCAACCACATAGTTGGGCACAAAGATAGTCTCAATAGATACAAGAAAATTGAAATAACACCTTGTATCTTATCAAACCACCACGGAATAAAGCTGGTCTTCAACAGCAAAAGAATCAACAGAAAGCCTACACACACATGGAAATTGAACAGCTCCTTACTGGATGACCACAGGGTCAGGGAAGAAATAAAGAAGGAAATCAAAGACTTCTTAAAATCCAACGACAATGAAGACACAACATACCCAAACCTATGGGATACAAGGAAAGCAGTGCTACGAGGAAAGTTCATAGCACTAAGTGCTTTCAAAAAGAAAATTGTGACAGCTCATATTAGTGAATTAACAGCTAAGCTGGGTGAATTGGAAAAAAAAGAAGCAAACACTCCCAAGAAGAGCAGAAGGCAGGAAATCATCAAACTTAGGGCTGAAATCAACAACTTAGAATCAAAAAGAACTATACAAAGAATCAATGAAACCAAGAGTTGGTTCTTTGAGAAAATCAACAAAATAGACAGACCCCTAGCCAAATTAACTAAAAGGCAAAGAGAAAGAACCCAAATCAAAAAAATCAGAAATGAAAAGGGAGAAATAACAACAGACATTGAGGAGATCCAGAAAATATTCAGGTCCTACCTTAAAAATCTATACTCCACCAAATTTGAAAACCTAAGCAAAATGGACAATTTCCTCGATAAATTCCACCTACCAAAACTAAATCAAAATCAGATTAACAGCTTAAACAGCCCAATAACCCCTAAGGAAATAGAAACAGTCATTAATAATCTCCCAACCAAAAAAAGCCCAGGGCCAGATGGCTTTAGCACAGAATTCTACCGGACTTTCAAAGAGGAGCTAACACCATTACTCTTCAAACTCTTCCACCACATAGAAACAGAAAGAACACTGTCAAACTCATTCTATGAGGCCACTGTCATTCTGATTCCTAAACCACACAAAGACCCAACAAAGAAAGAGAACTTCAGGCCAATCTCCCTCATGAACATAGATGCAAAGATTCTTAATAAAATACTAGCAAACCCAATTCAACAACAACATAAAAAATATCATACATCATGATCAAGTAGGCTTCATCCCAGGAATGCAGGGATGGTTCAACATACGAAAGTCTATCAATGTAATTCACCATATAAACAAGATGAAAGAATAAAACCACATGATAATCTCGCTAGATGCAGAAAAAGCATTTGACAAAATCCAACACCCCTTCATGCTAAAAGTTCTGGAGAGAACAGGCATACAAGGACCATACCTAGAAATAATAAAGGCAATATACAGCAAGCCAGTGGCCAACATCAAATTAAATGGAGAGAAGCTTGAAGCATTTCCTCTAAACTCAGGGACAAGACAAGGATGTCCACTTTCACCATATCTCTTCAATATAGTACTTGAAGTTCTTGCTAGAGCAATAAGACAACTAAAGGAAATCAAAGGGATAAACATCGGAAATGAAGAAGTCAAATTATCCCTATTCGCAGATGATATGTTAGTGTACATAAGCGACCCCAAAAACTCCACCAAAGAACTCTTACAGCTGATAAACAACTTCAGCAAGGTGGCTGGATACAAAATTAACTCAAAAAAATCAGAAGCCCTTCTTTATACAACAAACAAATATACCGAGAAAGAAATAAGGGAAACAACCCCCTTCACAATAGCCACAAACAATATAAAATACCTGGGGGTAACTCTAACCAAGCAAGTAAAGGACCTGTACAACAAGAACTTCAAGCTCCTGAAGAAAGAAATGGAAGAGGCCTTTAGAAGATGGAAAGATCTCTGATGCTCATGGATAGGTAGGATCAACATAATAAAAATGGCTATCCTACCAAAAGCAATATATAGATTCAATGCAATTCCTATCAAAATACCAACACAATTCTTTGTAGACCTGGAAAGAGCTATTCTCAACTTCATATGGAACAACAAAAAGCCCAGAATAGCTAAATCAATCATGTACAATAAAAAAGCATCTGGAGGTATCACCATCCAAGATTTCAAGCTGCACTACAGAGCAATAGTAATAAAAACAGCATGGTACTGGTATAGAAACAGACCAGTGGATCAATGGAACCGAATTGAAGACCCAAACATGGACCCACACACCTATGGCCAACTAATCTTTGACAAAGAAGCCAAAACCGCACAATGGAAGAAGGACAGCATCTTCAACAAATGGCGCTGGTCCAACTGGATGTCCACTTGCAAAAGAATGAAATTAGACCCATACCTATCACCTTGTAAAAAACTTAAATCCAAGTGGATCAAAGACCATAACATAAGGCCGGCCACACTAAATATACTAGAAGAAAAAGTAGGAGAAACCCTCGAACTCATTGGCACAGGTGACAACTTCCTGAACAGAACACCAACAGCTCAGGACCTGAGATCAACAATCAATAAATGGGACCTCTGAAACTGAAAATCTTCTGTAAGGCAAAAGACACAGTCATTAGAACAAAACGGCAACCAAAGACTGGGAGAAAATCTTCACCAACCCCACATCTGATAGAGGGCTATTATCTAAAATCTACCAAGAACTCAAGAAACTAAATGCCAAGAAACCAAATAATCCAATCAAAAAAATGGGAGACGGAGCTAAATAGAGAATTCACAAAGGAGGAATCCCTAATTGCCGAGAGACACCTGAAGAAATGCTCAACATCCTTAATCATCAGAGAAATGCAACTCAAGACGACCCTGAGATTCCATCTAACACCTGTCAGAATGGCTAAGATAAAGAGCTCAAATGACAGCACATGCTGGCGAGGGTGTGGAGAAAGGGGCACCCTACTCCATTGCTGGTGGGAGTGCAGGCTTGTGCAACCACTATGAAGGTCTGTCTGCCGATATCTTAGAAATCTTGGAATAACCTTGCCTCAGGACCCAGCCATACCACTTCTGGGTATACACCCAAAGGACCCCTCACGGAGACATAGGGAAGTCTCATCATCTATGTTCATAGCAGCCTTATTTGTAATAGCTAGAAATTGGAAACAACCCAGATGTCCCTCAACTGAAGAATGGATTAAAAATCTGTGGTACATCTATACAATGGAATATTACTCAGCTATCAGAAACAATGAAATCATGCAATTTGCAACCAAATGGATGGATCTAGAGAAGCTCATCCTGAGTGAGCTAACCCAGACTCAGAAGGATGCACATGGCATCTATTCACTTATAGTAGGATTTTAGCTATATCGTACAGGATATCTGTACTACACCCAACACACCAAAAGGAACATGGACATAAATTTTTTTCTTTTTATTTTTCCTTTTCCTTTTTTTCTTTTTCTTTTTCCTTTTCCCTTTTCTTTTTCCTCTCTTTTTTGTTGTTATTCTTTGTTTTTGTGGTTTTGAGTGTTTGTTGGTCTTTTTTTAGTATTCCCCCAGTAGCAAGGAGACACCTTTCACTGGCAGTACTGCCTCGTAGGCCCCCGGTGAATGAAGAGGCTCTTGGCCCTCACATGACTCCTGATCTGTGGGGAGAGACTGTTATGCATGGACACTCCACCCCAGAGGAACAAGACGGAAGGGTCAGGGGGTAGAGCATGGGAGGGTGGGACTGGGAAGCAGGAAAAGAGGACAATATGATAAGGATGTAACCTGAAGCAACAAACAAATAAATTTATTAATTAAAAAAAGCAGGTAACAATGCTAAAACACTGTAAATAAAATAAAGGATACAGCGGTTCAACCAGGTTTTATAAACCTCCAAGTGTCGAAAAAACATAGAGCTAAGGTAAAATACATGAGAATTGTGGTGTTAACCCATGCCTTTAACTTCAGCAGAGACGGGAGGAGCACCATAGAGTTAATGGTCTTATAAATTCTAGAGTTACATGGAACAGGGTGGTGAGGGTGCACACTCTTAATCCCATCATGCAAAATGAGTACACCCTTAATCCCAACACACTAGAGACAGAAACAGGCAGATCTCAGAGCTCAAGGTCAACCTGATATAAAACAAACTCTAAATAGAGAAAAACATCGATCCAGGAGTGGTGGAACACATCTTTAATCCCTTCAGATGGGAACCACAGGTCTCTGATCCCAATAATTAGAATGCAGAGACACACACACATAGGATTTGGAAAGACCTAAGTTTAAAAGCTACTTACAAAAGGCCTACTCAATACAAACAAATTGTCCTTTGAGATCTCAAAATATATACACTAAAGCTGGTTTAGCTCCAAAATAACAAAATAATTTTCTTCTTTAACCCAGATTGAAAGATAATACTTTATATATTGTCAAAAAACCAAATTTGCTTCAGGAGAAATATTACCTAGACCCCCCCCCCAAAAAAAAAGAGGGTAATTGTCCCAGAGTTAGGATTAGGGCAGGGCTCTGTTCTTATCATTCCAGGAGAATCAAAGCATCCATTCAAGGAACCCAGGGACAACTGGACAACGGAAACCTCAGCAGAAAACAGAATCAAACACCAAAGAAGACGAGTGACCCAGTTGATTCAGCCTGACAGACTCCCTCTATAGCTGTCTCCATCAAAAGCCTACAACCACAACAATTCAATATCGCTAAGACCGTTCAGCTCTACACAATGCCCCAGCCAGAAACTCAGTAAAGCCTGCAAGATCAGCTTCTGCCTACAAACTCCTTAGGACATCTAAACAGCTGAGAACAGAAGGACTGAACATAAAAGGATTGTACTAACACTTTTAACCATTTTTCCATTTTGGTTCGGGCCCCAAACAGGTTTACTACTACCCAAATCAGCAGGAAGTCATTTTAAGAGAGCGACGTTCCATGCCCAGAGGGTGGGGAGGGTGTTTCTCTGCCCCCCCCTTTTGGTTATTTGAAGGATAACTGAAAACTCTGTTATTTAGGGGAAGAGATTACAAGCTGTTAAATGGTCCTGTTTAATGGTTTTGGAGGTTAGACCCAGGGACTTCCTACTTTTCCTTTTCTGTATCCTTCTTTCTCTCCTATGTAGGAGTGCATGGACTTGAGAAAAATGAGACATAGACATAGCACAGGAAGGACCAAGAAGGGTCAGATTATTGAATATGCCCTTATACCTTTGTATATTGATACAAAATTAGTAGTATATTTGGCTAAAGTGGTATTGACCATTGTTTATTGTGCAAAAATAAGATCGTATTGGACTACATCGGTATTGATCTTTGTATATTGATACAAAATTAAGATTATAATTGGCCACAATGGTATTGACCCTTGTATATGGACGTAATATTAAGATTGTATTGGGCTACATAGGCATTGATCTTTGTATATTGATACAAAATTAAGAGTATATTTAGCCACAATTGAATAGATCTTTGTATATTGATACAAAATTAAAGGTAACGCTTCCTAATGGTATCATACCTAGAGATACTTAAAAATTAAATGTGAAGCTCTGGCCTCTTGATACCAACCATCTAAAACTGTTTAGGATAGTTAAGAAAAACAAACTCCTAGTCATGCAAACATGTCACTTTGTTAGCTACTATGACAGTCTATCACAGATATTCTGTAAACTACTCAGTAATCAAGTTGTTAAGAGACAAGCAACATTTGCTTATCTAAATACAAGAGATGGATAGGGCATCTTCAAAAAACCCCAAGAGATCTGCAGAATATGGCATTCAAAGACGTTATCTTAAATTAAGATTTTTTTTTTTATATCGAGACATATCAGCTCCTGACAGCACCCCCTATTCTACTCCAAGTAGAAGATAAGCATTGAAGAATCTCCAGTGTGAGATGGTTGAGTTAGTGGCAAGCCTATCTCTTGGCATGAAAAAACTCCTTGCTTCAACTGCAGACAGACTGCTGTCCAAAAAGGACAAAACTTGGTAGCAGGGAAGTCGACAGCCTAGCTCTGCCAAGACAGGTTAGGTAAGTCCTTCATAACTCCTGCTCTACAATCAATGTCTGTCAGAGAAACAGAACCAAAAGGCTGAAGACTGATGCTGGTATGTGTGGAGAGAAAATGGGAACTTTCCAGGCAGTCACTGGTTTGTCATTTCTTAGTATTGAAAGCTGCATGCCCTGCACTTCCTATATAATCAGATATATTTATCCCTCTCAGGTCTCTGAGGTGGTTGAAGAATAGACAGCTAGAGTCTCATAGTTAAATTTTGAGTTGTTTAGGAATCAAGAGGGCGTTCTAGATCTAAGAAGATGATTATAATAGTGATGCAAGTTAGTATGAAAGCTAAGTCAGTTATAGAACTTTAAATTCATGGAGATGGTTAGATGGTAGAATGTTAAAGTCAGGGGCCAAATATGTATGAACTGGACATTGGGAAGGTATACTGGGCCATTTAACACTCATAAGTGTGGCATATTTATTTCTGCTGTTTTGTATAGTATTTACTGTTATTAGAGAAGGAACCATTGGTTGGACTGAATGGGGAAGCTGTTGGGGGGAAGAGGGTGGAAGGGTGGGACAGGAAGGGGGAATTGGGAAGGGTTTGTGACTGAGACGTAACTTGAAGAAAAAAAAATAAAGTATTTAATAAAAAATAAATAAATAAATAAATAACAAAATCAGAAAAGAAAAGGGAAGCAGACATAACAACAGACACTGAGGAGATCCAAAGAATCATTAGCTCTTAGTTCAAAAGCTTGTACTCCTCAAAACTGGAAAATATAAAAGGCATTTTTTATAGATACCACTTACCAAAGTTAAATCATGATCAGACAAACAATGTAAATGGACTTATAACCCTTAATGAAATAGAAGCAGTAATTAAATTCTCCCAACCAAAACAATCATGTTCCAGATGGTTTTAGTACAGAATTCTACTAGACTTTCAAAGAACAGCTAATACCAATATTCCTCAAATTATTTCATAAAATAGAAACAGAAGGAACATTGTCAAATTCATTTTATGAGGCCACAGTTACCCCAATACCTAAAAGATACAAAGACTCAACAAAGAAAGAGAATTTCAAACCAGTTTCCCTTATGAACATTGATGCAAAAAATATTGAATAAAATATTTGCAAATGTAAACCAAGAAGACATCAAAAATACCATTTACCTTGACCAAGTAAGCTTCATCACAGAGATGCAAAGATGCTTCAACATACAAAAATCCATCAATGTAATCCACCCTATCAACAAATTGAAATAAATAAAAAACCACGATCGTCTCATTAGATGCTGAAAAAGCCTTCGACAAAATCTAACATGCATTCATGATAAAAGTCTTAGAGAGATCAGGGATACAAGGCACATAATAAAAAACAATATACAATAAGCTAATAGGTAACATCAAGTTAAATGGAGAGGAGCTTAAAACCATTCCACTAAAATCATGGACCAGACTGTTTACTCTCTCCATATCTATTCAATACAGTACCTGATGTTTTAGCTAGAACATGAAAACTACTAAATAAGATTGAAGGGATACAAATTGGAAAGGAAGAAGTCAAAGTGTCATTATTTACAGATGACATGATAGAATACATAAGAGACTCCAAAAATTCTAGCAGGGAACTCCTGCAGCTAATGAACACCTTCAGCAAAGTGGCCGAACACAAAATTAACTTAAAAAATAAAAACAGTAGAGCTCCTATATTTAAATGCTAAACAGGCTGAGAAAGAAATCAGGGAAACAACCCCCTTCACAGTAACCACAAAATATATCAAATAACTTGGTGTGACTCTAACTAAGCAAGTGAAAGACTGGTATGACAAGAACTTTACCTCTTTGAGGAAAGAAATTGAAGATGTTAGAAGACTGAAAGATCTCCCAGGCTCATGAATCAGTAAGATTAACATAGTAAAAATAGCCACCCAACTAAAAGTAATCTACAGATTCAATGCAATTCCCATCAAAATTCCAACAGAACTCTTCACAGATCTTGAAAGAACAATTCTCAACTTCATATGGAAAAACAAAAAGCCCAGAATATCTAAAACAATCCTGTACAAAAAAAGAATTTCTAGTTATCACCGTTCCTGATTTCAAGCTGTACCACAGAGCAATAGTAGTAAGAACTCACGGTATTTGCATAAAAACAGACATCTGGATCAATGGAATTGAATTGAAAGTCCAGAAGCAAATCCACACACCTTTGCACCCTTGACTTTTGACAAAGAAGCAAAAGTAATACAATGTAAAAAAAAAAAAAAAAAAAAAAAGCATTTTCAACAAATGTTGCAGGTCTAGCTGGATGTCTGCCTGTAGAAGAATAAAAATAGACCCATATCTATTACCCTGCATAAATCTCAAGTAAAAGTGGATCCAAGACCTCAACATAAAGCCATTTATACTAAACCTGATAGAAGAGAAAATGGGAATTAGCCTTGAAAGTTTTATGGTACAGGCCACTACTTCCTGAACAAAACACCAATAGCTCAAACACTAAGATCAATAATTAATAAATGGGACCTCATGAAACTGAAAAGCTTCTGCAAGATAAAAAAAAAAAAACACCATCAAAAGTACAAAATGACAGCCTCCAGAATGGGAAATGATCTTCACCAACCCCACATCCAACAGAGGGCTGATACCCAAAATATATAAAGAACTGAAGAAACTAGACATCCAAACCCAAATAACCCAAATTAAAACATGGGGTACAGATCTAAACAGAGAATTCTCAAAAGAGGAATCTCTAATGACCAAGAACCACTTAAAAATCAAAACAACTGTGAAATTTCATCTTACACCCATCAGAATGGTTTAGATCAAAAACTCAATCAACATCTCATGCTGGCAAAGATCTGAAGCAAGGGGAGCACACCTCCAATGCTGGTGGGAGTGCAAACTTGTGCAGTCATTTTGGAAATCAATTTGGCAGTTTCAGAAAACTGGGAATCCATCTACCTTAAGACTCAGCTATACCATTTCTGGGAATATACCCAAAAGATGCTCCACCACACCCAAGGACACTTCCTCAACTATATTATAGCAGCTTTATTTGTGATAACCAGAACGTGGAAACAACCTACATGTCCCTCAACCAAAGAATGGGTAAAGAAAATGTGGTACATTTACACAATGGAATACTACTCAGGTATTAAATCAATGACATCATGAAAATTTCATCAAATTGATGGAACCTGAAAAGATAATCCTGAGTGAGGTAACTCAGACCCAGAAAAGCAAACATGGTATGTACTCACTTATAAGTGGCTATTTGCCATAAAGTAATGAATAACCATGTTAAATACACAGACCCAAAGATGCCAAGTAACAAGGAGGGCTGGGGGAGGCGGGGGACACAGGAATCTCACTGAGAAAAGGAAGTAGAGAATGCACATCATGGGTGGGTGGGAGAGAGGATTGTACAAGGATGGGAATGGGAAAGGAAACAGGAGGAATCAGGTGGGGGGAAGACGAAGGGAGAGACAACTGGAATGGGGGGCATCTATGGGATGAGCTAGAAACCTAGAGCAATAGAAACTCCCAGGAATCCATGAGGATGACCCTAGCTAAGACTCCTAGCAATGGGGGATATGGAACTTGAACTGGCTATCTCTTGTAACTAGGCAAGACTTCCAGTGGAGGTATCGGGACACTAACCCAGACATGAAACCTTCGACCTTCAATGTGTCCTTCTTACCAGATGTACAGGAATAAAGATAGAGCAGAAGTTGAGGGAGTGACCAACAAACTGGTCTAACTTGAGACCCATGCCATGAGAGGGAGCCCAACTCTGACACTTGGATATTCCAAGATGCTTGGAGACAGGAACCTAGCATAACTGTCATCAGAGAAGCTTCATCCAGCAAGTGATGGAAACAGATGCAGAGACCCTCAGCCAAACTTTAGGTGGGCCTCGGGGAATTCTGTGGAAGACAGTGAGGAAGGACTGTAGAAGCCAGAGAGGTCAAAGGATACCATAAGAAAATCTACAGAATCAACTAACCTGGCCCCATAGAGCCCACAGAGACCGAACTGCCAACCAGGGAGCATGTATGGGGCAAGGCTGGGCCCTCTGCACATATGTAACAGTTGTACAGCTTGGTCTTCATGTAGGACTCTGAACAATGGGAGCAGGGGCTATATGTAAAGGAAATAAATTCATTTTAAAAAAATAAATAAAAATTACTAATTCTTACTAGAGGTGACATAGCTCATTGAGAATTTGATTTGTGTCTCCCTAGTGATGACTGATGTTGGATGTTTTTCCATATATTTGTTGGTCCTGTGCAGATCCATCGTATTTTAAGTCAGGGCTGTTGTTTTAGTGTTTTGCTGTGTTCATTGTTGCTCTTTCTGGTCTCCTCCTCCTCCTCCTCCTCCTCTTTGACCACCACCCCAACACCCCCTCTGCTAATGACTCTTTTCGCTTTCTTAAATAGTCTGGGTATTTGTTGGATACATTCCCCTCTGTTATGTTAGTTTGTCTTCATCATATGGTTTGTTAACATTTAAATACATAATTTACAGTGTTTTTCAAAAAAGTTTCTAGATGACTGTGGAGGTCTGAATGAAAATGGGCCCCATAGGCTCATAGGGAGTGGCACTATTTGAAAGGATTAGGGCATGTGATTTTATTGGATTAAACCTCTGGAACTACAAGCCAGTTCTAGTTAAATGCTTTCCTTTATAAGAGATGCCACAATCATGGTGTTTCTTCATAGCAACAAAACTCTGACTGAGACAATCACTTTAATCTGTAATCTAGATTCCCAAATTTGAGAATAACACACAGTACATGCCAATATTATTGAGGCAGTACTCACACTCTGACTTTCTTTACCTGGGTCCCTCCCGGTCATCAGCTTGTCCTTACATAGCTCTGTTTTCATTCTGCTTCGCTCTGTGCTGCAGAGTTACTAGCAGAACCCTAGGTCTTCTAGACACTAGTGCTACAATAGTCATGAAAAGAGAGAAGCTCACCGCAGGGAAGCCAGGAAACTGCACTCAGTACCAGGATCTGTCCCAGTTTTGAAGCTGAGCATCTTTAGTTCAAATTAAGCCTGATGGGTCTAGAAGACCCTTGTGTGGAGGGTCCATGTGCCAGCACAAACTTTTGGCATGGGGGAGTCTCTGAAAACTCTGTCCGCTGAGTCAATTACTGCCTAGCCCTCTGATCCGCCTCTTCCTTCTCACCAGCCTCGCTTCAGCATTGGCTCTGAGAAACTTCCCTACTTAAGCATCTTCCCTTCATCTCTGTCTCATAGGTGCTACCCCCAAGAAATCTCTTGGACTTCTAAATTCATCTTGATATCACTTTCCCAGGGAACATGAGCTATTCATCTGCAGTTGTTTCTGACTACTTTCCAGTGGGAAATACTGGAGGAAGATGTGAGAGAGAGAGAGAGAGAGAGAGAGAGAGAGAGAGAGAGAGAGAGAGAGAGGAGAGGGAGAGAGAAAGAGAGAGGAGAGGAAGGGAGAGGGAGAGACAGAGAGGAGAAGGAGAGGGAGAGAGGAGAGGAAGGGAGGGGAGAGGGAGAGGGAGAGGGAGGGAGGAACTGGGACACTGCTCTCCCCTCCCCTCTGCTTCCAAGGGCTCCTGTGGTATCAGCAGCTTAACATACTGTCAGGAGTTTGTTTATCTCACTATCCTTATTCCTCCAAATAACCATTTGATGGCACTCACTAACAAGCCCTAGTTAGTGGACTCCTATTGCCTCCCATGGCCTCATTAGAGGGAAGCTTGGCTGCCTGGCTGTGCAAGTTTCCCTTCAAACTGCTTCCTGCAATGGGCTTTTTGGAAGCCATCCATCCTGTTCTTCTAATATGTTCATAGTTTCTATGACCCTAACAACATACCTGAGGCTAGGTGCTTGAGAAATGATGCAGATTTATTGACTTCCTTTTGAGACATGTTCCCATGGAAACACACTAGTCCCAAAAGCAATGATGTAATGTCCTCTCACTAAGCAATGAACTAATGTCTCTCACTAAGCAATGAACTCATGTCTTCTCTTTAAATTCTTCCACTTATAGGTCCCACCACTTGAACATCAACCCTGAGACGAAGATCCACACATGAAACCTATAGAGACACATTCAAACACAACCAAACTTGAGCATAACAGGCTAACACGCCTTTTTCTTAATAGTATCTCAAATTGAAGCTATCCTTCTGCTGCCCTGCCATCAGCCTTGTAGATCACATATGAAACTCGTTTGTACCAATCAGGACTCTTTGCAGGAGTTTTTAGAAATGGGAGGAAGACAGGAAATCTTTTCAACCCAGGGTAACCAAAACTCTGTGGGGTCAGGGGTTTGACTGTTTGAAAGTGTGAATAAAGCCAACTCCAAATGAAGCAGTCTTCAAAGATAGTCTTTGGGCCAGCATTATGACTTTGTGGGTAAAGGCACTGTTTGCCAAGACTGTTGAACTGAGGGAGAAGTTTCTGACAGATGTCAGCATCTGAGTGATTATTTTTTTCAGATTGCATACATTTAACTTAGATTGGAAAGGTTTTCTTTCAGATGCCTTGTCTAGGTTTCTACAAATGAGCTGGCCACCCACTGGATCTCTGCCTCAGTTTTCTGCATGAGTGTTTTGTGAGTTGTCATACACTGTTCCTGTGGCAGTCCACCCTCAGAAGAACTAATCAGGATCCCATAATAATTATACTACTCTCTTCCAAGGACCAAGACCTCTGCCTGAGTCATTGTCAAAACAGTAACATGTGTGCTACCAAGTAGAGGTCTGCTGGATTCAGTTAGAACTCTTCAAAAGAACCACAGAGAGTGGCATACTCTGTTTAATCAGAATGAATCATCTTATCCTAGTTCTCAGGAGGCAGAAGCAGGAGGATCTCTGAATTCAAGGCTAGTCTTCAGGGGGAGTTCCAGGACAGCCAGGGTCACAGAGAGAAAACCTGTCTGAGAAAACAAAACAACAACAACAAAAAAAGCCACATAACCAGCTATGGAACTTCAAGCTAGAGGGCGCTGTCCTCTCACTTTAGAAGGATGAGTTTATTCAAACAAATCCTATTATGGCATTTCCCCCTACATGAAAATGTGGTACATACATACTATGGGATGATATTCAGCTGTAAAGGAAGTGAAATCATGAAATTTGCAGGTAAATAGAACTAACAAAGATCATATTGATTGAGGAAACCTATACTTACAGACACGTCTTATGATCCCTCTCATATGTGGATTGTAGTTCCAAATCTTCAGATATGAGTACATAATTGCAGAAACTAGGAAAGTAAAAGAAAACCATGGGGGACATATAGGAACAAGGGAAAAAGGAATAGCAGGATGAAAGTGATTTGAAGAGGCAAATGGAAAAAAGAAATGATAGGTTCTTTAATTAGGGAGGTCTGCCAAAAAATATAGAAGGAAGAGTAAACAGGGTAAAATGATAGTAAGTTGTCTGAAAAAGTCACAAGGAATCATATTACAAAATTACATAAATATGTATGTCTGAACATGCATTATACATATACATATATCATATATATTATTTGCATATACATCATATACATAATTATATATATGTATACATATACAACATATACAGCATATACATATACAATATATACATGTGCATCATATATATGCAGCATATACATAAACACATACATATACAACATATACATAAACATATACATATACAACATATATATGTGCAAGTATAATTTAAATAACATGTTTTCATATGGAATTACAATGCTTTCCCCAGGTACCACAGAATATCTGCCAAAAACTCCACTACCAGGCATAGAATTGTGCCTTTTGTGTTGTTGGTCAGGGCTGCCCCTATTGCTGAAGACCTCATGAACCTGGACTCCAGACCCCAAGGACCTGATGTGGGTTTAACCAGAAAGCCTCTTCCTTGTAGACTAGATTTCAGGGTGCTAGAAGATGCCATGGAAACTTTCAAGGGAAGAATACAAACAATAGCCCAATCAAGTTATGATACCTACAAATTTCAATCACCATAAGTATCCAAAAGTGGCACACATTCCTTGGTCAACAGCTTTCTAACTGGACTTTAAGGCCAACTCAACAAGAGGGAAGCCATGTTAGGTAGTGGAAACTTAGCAACTCCCTAGTACTAGTAAAATCATGGATCTTGGAGAATAACCTACAACTGACACTTTATGAAACTAAAACAGCTGACTTTGTTCTAAGCATTTATCTTTATACCTACAGTTAAGTGTAGCTCTTACCCCTCATCAAGAAAACTTCTCTTTACAGCAGATGAAGAGCATAGCAAAAAAACCCACAACCAATCAAAATGAAGAACACTAGAGACCGCATGGTGCCCAGTCCTGACTGTTAGATCTACAACACAACTCCTGCATCTAAGGTCCAGGAACTGTTGAAGAAAAGTGGGTGAAAGATGGTAAGAGCCAGAAGAACAGGAAGTTTTCTGAAATTTATGTCTTCTAGAAAAGTCAGAGAGCCTACACTCATGAATACTTACCAACATGGCAGCTTAAACAAACCTGAACAATGATGACACCAGTGGACATAAGAACGTAGAAAGGGGTTATGGGCCCTCAACCCTACTTAAAGATCTATGGGCAGCTGTGGAATGCTAAGAGCAGGAGAGTTGATCTTCACCAAAAAAGTGCTTCCAATTGGCTAGCCAATACCATGTGGTCAGCTCTGATATCATACAAATATATATGTGCCTGTGTGTGTGTAAAATTTATATACTGAGAAGAATGTTTTGGTTTTTAAATTTTTAAAAATGTTTTGGTTTTAGTTTTTTGAGACAGGTTTTCTCTGTGTATCTCTGGCTGTCCTGGACTCACTTTGTAGACCAGGCTGGCCTTGAACTCACAGAGATCTGACTGTCTCTGCCTCCCAAGTGCTGGGATTAAAGGTGTGTGCTACTACACCTGCAGAGATTGTGTTTTTGATGTGTGTAGGATGAACAGGAAGGAAGAAAGGGAAGAGAGACAACTTCATAATTATATTAAAATCTCAAAAATAAGAAATATATTATTAAAAATCTTATATACTGCTACTTATACATAATGCTACTTCACACTGTTAAAAAAAAATTCCCTGTGGATCATTCTCCTTGTGAAAGTTAGGGGTAGCAAAGACTGCATAATGGGATTGATAGAGATTAAAACACAGATGTAAAGAACTTGGTGTGTTTCGTTTGTGCCTGGTACACAGGTCGTAATCACAGGCTTTGTCCTCGCCATCAACACCAACGGAAGCAGCAGCTATTACTATTTGGAGTGACTTTCATACATCTTTATACCATGATTATCTTGTACAGATTCCTATTCATCTTTGCATGAAGAAACCAAGGCTCAAGGTAAACCAACTGGTAGCTTGTATGTGCGTGTGTGTTTTGAAGTCATATATGTCAAAGTGTGACATTCCCATTGTTTCCATAACTTTATACACACTACATAATAATTGATGCTGATAAAAGGATTGCATTTTGCTTCCTCCCAAAATAACTTAGATATGTCTTTGCTCACATAAATTACCAAATCCGTGACTCATTTAAGTCGAAGAATGTTTTGTGCCATTGGAATGGAGAACTGAGACCATGGAGATGAATACACTGCATGTATGTGTCAGTAAGGGACCAAATACACTCACATACGGACATATGCATGAGCCCATGGCAATCAGTATATATTAAAGTACTTATTTCATAACGAAATAATCTATAATTTAATCTTTAACATAAAATGCTATGTTAAGCTTTAAAAGTAGTAAGAAAGATTAATGACCCACATATCTTCCTTTTCCTGTAATTTTTTTTTAATGTTTCCAGTTTTGAACCTTCTGTACAGACTTCTATATCCCTAGAGGATTCATCTGTATGATTAGGATGTTCTACTTTGTTGAAAAATAAAAGAGTGTTATATAACTGTGGCCTCATTTATATAACAAGAGTTGCTGCAGCTTGTGTTTAACACAGGACAAAGCCTCGAGAAAGTGTTTTAGAAAAGTGCAGCAGGCATTGCACCAATTCAAACAGAGCAAAGTTGGATGGATCCCACATTCCTGGCAGCGGTGAGACAGCCTGATCACACCTCTCTGAGAAAAATAGACTAAGATATACAAGCAGTATCTAATGCCAATTGCAATGGTAGTCACAACTTTATAGTCACCAGTCTAAAAGAAATTAGATGTTTTCAAAGTTTCATATTTTATTTGTCAAGTGTACAGTTCACCAATATAACATAAAATATTAGTGGATGAGGAAGAAACAGAAGATCACTTATATTTATTTTATGCAAGGAGAGGGCACTGTAAAATGTGTTGGGGTAGTGTTAAGCATTCTAAATGTTAATTAATTGGTCCTGCTTGCTGTCTGTTACTTACATTGACTCTGATTGGTTAAATAAAATGCCGAGGCCTGAGATTGGGCAAAGACAGAGAAAGGTGGGACTTCCTGGATTAGAACAGGAAGCCTGCGCTTTAGACAGAGGATTCAAGAATTCCAGACAGCAGCAGGAAGAAGAAGGGATTCCAGCCAGGAGCAGCAAGAAGGAGGCACACACCATGGGTTAGAAAAAGGAACCTCATTTCACATGGCCAGGAACATCGGCATATCATGGAGAATGGCAGTCCAAGGGGATGTATGTATATATGGGATCATATTTGGGTAATAGAATTAAGAGCTAGCTTAGATGGGCTAAGATTGCACAACTCAGGCCAAGGCTTGTTAAAATCCACATGCGGTCTCTGTGTACTCATTTATAATGGCGGGATAAGGATCAAAGGCTGCCGAACAAGCAACAATAATCTAAATGCTGTTAAATAACTTATTAGCTATATAATTTTTTACATTGGCTTTATTTGCATATTGGTTAATTTAATTTCAGTGCAAGATTTTGTGTGTGCCTGTGTGGGTCTCTGTGCATGTGCAAACTCATTCCTGAAATTCCAAGAATACAGGCATAAGGAGACAAGACAGGATTCATCTTTTGCTAAGTCTTGCCAATTTTGCTCTTACAGAACAACTGGTAAGCCTACAAGCAAGATGCACACATTTCTGCTACCCTGAAGGTATTTTTAGTTGCTTCAAGCTTTCTACATGCTTTGCCACTTCAGTACTTGCCTGGAGACTCCCCACAAAGTCATCCAAGAACAATAAAAATATAAAAATTAAGGCATGTTACATTAAATCAAGCCATCTTTCAAGGAGTTGGTTTGAAAAGAGAAGGCTTCTACTATCTCTCATATTAAAATGCTCAATGGCCTTAGTCTTACTATGGAAATCTGCACTAACAAAAATGTATGTCAAAGCTTTTAGAACCTGCAACCAGGATGCACACCTATGCATACATATATGAGGATGCACATATTTACATATATATGAAAATATTCTTCCTGCTTTTTTATGTGGTTTACACAAAACTAAGAGAACAGTACTGAACTTGGAGTTTATAGCTGACTTGCAGATGAAGTTTAAATCTACTATCACTTCTCTGTGACACTAGCAACATTCTTATCTTTCTTACATCTTAGATTGTTTTGGCATTTTCTTTTGTTTAATAAGGAAAATGGTAACAATCCACCACCTTATTTTATAAAAAAGAATATAAGTCAATTTATTGAAAGGTTTTAATGAAGTACATAAATTGAATTGTTCAATTAATGGTTGATTACAAGACAAAAGTATTGATAAAGGGTAAGACAGGCAGTTTGGGCTTCAGCTCTTATGCTCCCAGTTTAATCACAAATAGAGGTTATAGCAGTTGGAGAAAGGATGGATTCTAAGGGATGGAATGTTAAAAAGCATCAGACGAACACAAAAGACTAAATATTTTAGAGCCTCATAAAAATTACATAACACAACCATGAGGTTTTAGTTGTGGGGTAATCTTAATGTCTTTGTTTTCTTAACAGTGTACTTCTTTTCTTTGAAGAAATAATTCTCAGAGATCCTAATACATTTTCAGTTGTAGAAACTAAGCGACAGGGAGTACTTTTTAACTTTAAAAAGAGCACACCTAAAACTATGCTAACTCTTCCTATGACTGGCAAGATCATAACTACAACATTTGTCTGGCATCAATTTCCCGCACCTCCTCCCCTCATAGACCAGTGTCAAAGGAGTCCCCAAACATCAAGGTACTGTTCTCCTCTGCTGACGAACGTTGTAGCTTTGGTACCCCCTGTTTCTTCTCAGCTGGAAAGGACATTTATTTCTTTCCTACTCAAAATTTATCTCCCTCATACTAGAGTATTTATTCTGCTATTAAATGTAAAACTGTCTGCACACGTTGTTTTAATGCCCTACAGATATGGAGTGTTGACTGCCTCCTAAATTTAAGAAGACTTAACACAGGAAAAGGAATGACACAGTGGTTCCCTGACAACATTTTCTTCTGGTCCAACAAATCACTTTCTGTGTGGTGAGCACTATGGCAAATGAATTTATTAGCTCCCTTTGCTCTTCCTCTGGGTTTTTTTTTTTTTTTTTAACGCTATGAAGTTGGTTTGCCAATTTCATTTAGGAATTACTGGGATTGGCTTCTGTTTTGACTTCCCATACAACTAAATTCTGTAGGGGAGAGAAGAGAATGCCCTACAGTCCTACTTAAAAAAAAAAAAAGTCAGAGGAAACATTTTAGTTTTTCTTCCAAATTTAAAAAATTGATATATAATGATTATATTGGATTCTTTTTGTTTTGTTTTTCCAAGACAGGGTGTCTCTGTGTAGCCCTGGCTGTCCTTGAACTCTCTTGGTAGACCAGGCTGTCCTAGAACTCAGAAATCCAGCTGCCTCTGACTCCCAAGTGCTGGGATTACAGGTGTGCACCACCACTGCCCAGTAACTATTCTGGACTCTTAAAGACAGGTTGTATGCTGGTACTGCAGTACTGGCAAAAAAATGCAATATATAACTATTTGGGGATAACCAAATGGCAAGGCTCTCGCTCAGTGTTTATCCCATCATATTTAATCCTTAGGGCAGTCACACAATGAAAATATTATCATAAAAACATGAATCTGAGGAATAAGTTAACAAGGCTTTAGAGAAAGCAAAGGGTGATTTGAAGTTTCAAATACTGCCTTAATACAAAGCTTGAAGAATGTTTTTATTCAATAGTATTTTCATGGGAAAATTCCATGTATCATCAGATAGATTGGTGTTACATTGGCTGAGAAAGGTATGGTCCCTTCACTAGATGTAGTCCAGACAAGAGAGTGGACCCAATCCCTGCATAAAAAAAAAGATACTGAACAGTGACAGTGACAGTGACAGATATTTAAAAATCACAATTAGGCTTGGGGATATAGCACAGTCATTAAAGTTCTTGCTGTGCAAGCAGTGGGACCTGAGTTTGAATCCCCAGCACTCACATAAAAAGCTGGGAATGGTGGGAATAGTGGCATACACTTGTGATCTCAGTGTTGAGGAAACAGAAATAAAAGGATCCCTGGTGTTTGCTCTCAGGTGGTATGTCTGATCAATTGGTGAGCTCCGTTTCCAGGGAGAAACACTATCTCAAAAAATAAGCTAGACAGCACCTGAGGAGACATTTGTCTTTGGCCTCCAGACAGGCACACACACATATGCACATGCACATGGACACATGAATATACATGAATACACACACACACACACGCACAGAGACACACACACAGACACACATACACACACACACAGACACATACACATGCACAGGCACACACACAGACACATACACACACATACACACACACACACAGACACACACATACGCACAGACACATACACACACAGACACACACACACAGACACATGCACACATACATACCCACACACGCACAGACACATACACACACAGACACACACACACATAGACACACACACACACAGATACATACACACACACAGACACACACACGCAGACACATACACACAGAGACACACACACAGACACACATGAACATATACACAAACACACAGACACACACACACAGACACACACATGCAGACACATACACACACAGACACACA
>CAJQZJ010001638.1:18431364-18469632 GCA_907164525.1 Lophiomys imhausi | reverse complement strand
ACACATGCAGACACATACACACACAGACACACATACATACACACACAAACATACACATACAGACACATACACACAAACAACACACACATACACACACACAGACACATACACACAAACACACAGACACACACACAGACACATACACACACATACACACACACATACACACACAAACATACACACACAGACACATACACACACACAGACACACACCCACACTTATGGGGGGAGAGAGAGAGAATGACAATTAATGAGATATGCAATGTGTTCCTAGATGACCAAACGGAGAAACAGAAATTCAATTTGTACTCTACTTCCCTCAAATGGGAAGGATCTTCCACAGACAAGGGAACATCAATATTGTACAGCAACAAATTTCAAATAATTTAAATGTCAAATGTAACATCACTATAAATTATAATATATAAAACATATATATCCAATAATATGACATTGGTAAAATCCATATTGGAACTCTGGACCTTTTTATTTCATGGAATATTATTTTCTGTTTAAAAGTTGCTTGTTTTGAGTAAAGTGACCATTAGAATCATGTGGCATGAGGCACATTCTTTTGATATTCCCAGAATCGAGTAGTCACATTGTTGTTTTTCACTTCAGTTGTGTTATCATTCCTCTTATAACTGAGATACAAGCTTATTGCACTCTAGGTTTTATATGCTGAATACAAATTAAACCATGATCATGTTTGTATATTGAGTATTTTTAGATTTTGAAACTTTCTAAAATTTCAAGTTGGAAGCAGGCCTTATCAGTTTTAAGTAGTTCTCCTGAAATGTCAGAGACTTTGCCAGTTCATGATACATAGTATCAAGAGTCCAATTGAGGTAAAACCTGCAGCTAAAGAAAGCTAAGGCAATTAAAACTTGAAAGACCAAAATTCAGGGAACAGAGGAAATTAAAGGGAAGTGAGAACAATCTTTGACCTTCTTTTAACTTTCAGACTTTTGCTGGTTTTTAGTGTGGTGACTGCGCGCGCGCGCGCGCATGTGTGTGTGTGTGTGTGTGTGTGTGTGTGTGTGTGTGTGTGTTTACTTGGAAAATTGAGAGCTATGTGAAGGGTAAGAGTGAGAAACTAAGAAAATAATGACAGAAAAAAATCTAAACAGAATTTCACCAGCTAGTGAATCTAAAGAAAAAAAAATGTGAGCTTGGGATATTCTAAGTAAAAAGGGGGCTTATAAAAGGTCTGAAATTTTTAAAATCTTTGTGTTGTTGTACCTTATGTAAGAATAAAAATTTCAGAAAGATTGAGAGAAAATACCTCAACATAATAAGGGCAATATACAATAATCCTATAGCCAACCTCATGATAAGTGGGGAAAAATTCAAAGCTTTTCCACTAAAATCAGGGCCAAGGCAAGGTATGTCTACTTCCTACTCCTTCTTGTTCAATAGTCTTAGAAGCCATTTAGAAACCTTCTTCTGTAGATGCTTCCTTTAATATGCACATATCCATATATGAAAGGAGTTAAAATGGATTTACCCTATAAAAGGGGCAAGTGCTATCCCAGATAACATAGACTATCAAACACAAAACCCATGCCAAGTATGGGATACCAATCTTTGAGTTGCTGGTCAGCGGGGTTTTGTAGGTCCCCCAAACATTACAGGCTATTGTCATTACTTTTGGCTGTCCTACAAAACTTGTTAGTAAGACTACTATATTGCCAAAGATACTACATACTTGAGTCACAGGACATGAAGAAATCATGCTGGCATTTCAACTTTACTAGCTAGGTTTGACAGTGCTAGAAGAGAAAAGTAATCAACAGTCTTACTCAGCCATGAACCCTATGCACTACAATAATGGCTGAATTGACAAGATATGCCCACTGGTACAATGATGACGTGAATGTTATTGGAATAACCAACAACTTTCTGCTTGAAGTTAAGTTCTGGTTTATAGGAGGAAAGTCATGCCTTTTAACGGAGCCAAAATTCCATGGATTCCTTCGTCATAGCGAAAAACCTAATACAATTATTTGCTAAATGGGCACAGTGATAAACTGCTTCCCTCAGGTTCTTGTCTATATACCCAGATTAGTGCATCTCTGTACTCTCATCAGGGAAACTTCCTTTACAAGTATATGGGGATTAATATAGAGACCCATGACCACGCAACATGAAGAGAACAAGAGACTTTAGAGTGATCAATTCTACATGGGACATCTATATCATGCCCTTCCACCCCCGAGGCACAATGATTATCATGAGAAAGATGTCAGTAAAGCTGGGAGTGGGAGAGGTGGTGTTCTCCAAGGAATAGCACATCCGTTGATTGTCCAGGGTCAAAAGATTAGTCCTGCAAACATACATATAAGTAGTATTATAGAGACTAAGCAGAATATATATCCACATAGCCACATGCAGTAACAATTAGTGGAAAGAGAAGCCATGAATTTGCAGGACAGTGGAAATGGTATATAGGAAGGTTTGGAGGGAGGGGAGGAATGGAGAAAATGATGTAATTATTTTATAATCTCAAAAACAAAAAGTTTTAAAGATGTCAGGAAGATTGTAAGAGCCAGAAGTAGTGGACATCTTCAAGGAAATGGCACTTTCAGGACATAATAATCCCCAATGTGCACATGAACTCACAGAGTCTATGACTGCATACTGAAAACCTGCACAAGATCAAATCAGCCAAAATCCCAGCATGGAAGCCTGAGAGGTTCATGGAGCCCCACCTAGAAATGAGAAGCTGCTGGCAACTAACAATTACTAGGGAAGCAGGAGTGATTTTTCTTCAGGGATGTGATCCTGAAGAGGTTCCAAATGCCCCAGTAGATGGCCCTACACCCATGTCCATGCAGGCAAAACCAAGTCAACTCTGGGGGCTTAAACAGAGCACAGGAAAGTTGGGAAGCAGAAGTGATCGAGGGACAGAGAAAGAACCAAAAGAAGAGCAGATTGGGGGAATGGACTTGATCGAAGCACATTACATCCACGTGTAAATGTCTCAAGCACAAAAAATAATAATAATAATTTAAAAATAGAGGATATACTGTTTCTGAACAGATTTTAAATCCAGAATTTCATGAGGAATTTTCTTGCAAACTTAAATCTATTGAAGATGTATGAGAAGAAAAGTCTATACACACATCTATCAATTTAAAATATCTTCCAAAGAAAACTCCAGACTTATTAGGTATTTATTCCAAGCATTTAAAGTAGTGGCACCACCAATCTCACACTATTCTTTCAATTTCTGGAACCTTGGAGAGAGTGATAATTAGGTCTTATCTAGGACTGGGCACTTAGCAGCTGCCTATTCCAGCACTTTGAGCATCCAGGTATGTATTTCTACATTTACCATGGTCCACCACAAATAAGCTTCTCTGAGCAAGGCTGGGAGCAACATGAATCACATTGTTGGTTCTCATCCATGCTCTCATGGGTCCATCCAACAACCTTAGGAGGTTTTTGGTGATGATACATTTCATAAGTTTAGCAGGAATGGTTTTCTTTTATTTCATATACTTGTAAAGGTATCCTTAGGTTCTTTTTTTTTTAAGGATTATTTCTTTTTCTTCAATGTGTATAGGTGTTTTTTCCACTAGCATGCATATGTGCCAGGCATGTGTATGGTACCTGTGGAGAGCAGAAGGCACCAGATTTTCTGGAACCAGAGTTATAGATGGTTGTAAGGCACCATGGGGGTGTTGGAAGCTGAACCCAGGCCTTCTGCAAGAGCAGCAAGTACTCTTAATTGCTGAACCATTGCTCCAACCACATCCCCAAACCCCATTTTTTGTGCTTTTTTTATGTGTGTAACTTTTTTTAGCCTCTAATATCCACATATACATTTCTTTTTCTTTCTTTTTTTTTTAGTCCAACAAATGGCTCTTTCTCTTATAACAACAAATACAATACAAAACAACAGAAATAATTAGGCCACAATTATGAGAGTTATATGGCTTAGCATACATTCCCAGTGTCCAGTCCATACGCATTTGGCAACTGACTTTAACATTCTGCTATCTACCCATCTCCATGAGTTTTAAGTTCTATATCCAACTCAGCTTCCATCCTAACTTGCATCACAATTTTAAAAACATCTTCTTAGATCCAGAACACACTCTTAATTCCTAAACAACCCAAAATTTAACTATGAGACTCTAGCTATCTATTCTTCAACCACATCAGAGACCTGAGACGGATAAATGTATCTGATTATACAGGAAGTTCAGGGCCAGCAGCTTCCAAAACTAAGAAATTACATACCAGTGGCTGCCTGAACAGTCCCAATTTCTCTCCATACATTACAGCATCAATCTTCAGCCATTTGGCCCCATTTCTCTGACAGACATTGATTGTAAAGCAAGAATTATAAAGGACTTGCTTACCCTGTCTTGGCAGAGCTAGGCTGTCGACTTACCTGCTTCCAAGTTTTGTCCTTTTTGGACAGCATTCTGTCTATAGTTGAAGCAAGGAATTTTTCTTGCCAAGTGTCAGGCTTGCCACTAATTCAACCATCTCCAATTGGAGATTCTTTGATGCTCATCTTCTACTTGGAGTAGAATAGAGGGTGCTGTCAGGATCTGACATGTCTCAATATCAAAAAAAAAATCTTAAGTTGAGAAAACATCTTTGAATGCCATATTCTGGAGATCTCTTGAAGTTTTTGAAGACCACCTATCTATCTCCTTATATTTGGATAAGAAAATGTTGCTTGTCTCTTAACAAATTGATTTCTGATTAACTTAGAAAATAACTCTGATAGACTACCCTATTACCTAACAAAATGACATGCTTGAATGACTATTAGTTTGTATTTCTTAATTATCCCAAACAGTTTGTGACAGTTGCTAACAAAAGGCCAAATCTTCACATTTCATTTTTAAGCATTACTTAGGTATAATACCTTAAAAAGAGCTAACCTTAATTTTGTATCAATATACAAAAATTAATACCAATGTGGCCAAATATAATCTTAATTTTGTATCAACCTACAAAGATCAATACCCAGTAGCCCAATACAAACTTAATTTTGTATCAATATACAAAGATATAAGAGCCTATTGAATAATCTGTCCTCTTTTCTTTATCATTCCTATATTATGTCTATATCACATTTTTTTCTCCAGTCTTTTCAGTCCTACAAAAGAGAGAAAGAAGGATACAGAAAAGAGAGAAATCCCTGGGTCTAACCTCCAAAACCTATTTAACAAGACCATTTAACAGCTTGTAATCTCTCCCCTTAAATAACAACAAGTATCTATAACCCATCAAATGACCAAAGGGGGGAAAATCACCCTCCCCACCTTCTGGAGATGGGTCGACGTCGCTCTCTTAAAATGAATTCCTGCTGATTTGGAATGTAGTAAACCTGTTTGGGGCCCAAATAAGAATGGAAAAATGGTTAAGCATGTTAATAGAATCATTTCATGTTTAGTCCTTTTGTGCTCAGCTATTTAAATGTCCTAAGAAGTTTGTAGACAGGGCTTTACTGAAGTTCTGGCTGGAACAGTCTGTGGGGCTGAACAATCTTTGCGATTTTGAGTTGTTGTGGTTGTAGACTTTTGAGGAAACAGCTATTGACGAAGTATGAGAGGCTGGATTGTCTGGGCTACTTATCTTCTTCGGTATCTGATCTGTTTTCTTCTGAGGTTTCAGTTGTCCAGTTGCCTCTGGACTCCTTAAATGGATGCTTTTTAATCTCCAGGAAACATAAGAACAGAGCCCTGCCCTAATCCTAACTCTGGGACACTACTTTTTTTTTGGGGGGGGCAGGTAATATTTTTCCTGGAGCAAATTCTGTTTTTGATAATATAAAAGTATTATCATTCAATTGATATTTTAAAAAGAATTTATTTTGATATTTTGGAATTTAACAAACCTTTAAATGTATATATTTTGAGATCTCAAAGGACAATTCACTTTGAATTTCAGCATTCCTTTTGTGAGTAGTTTTTAGACTTAAATCATTCCAAATCCTATGTGCCTGTCTCTGAATTCTAAGTATTGGGATCAAAGCCATGTGCTTTCCAATTTATGGGATTAAAGATGTGTATCACCACCCATGGATCTAAGTTTTTCTCTATTTAGAGCTTGCTTTGTCTCAGGCTGACCTTGAACTCAGAGCTTCTGTCTCTAGTGTGTTGGGATTAAGGGTGTATCCCTCTCAAATGATGGGATTAAAGGTGTGCACCATCACCATCCTGTTCCTTGTAACTCTAGAATTCACAAGACAACTAACTGTAGTGATCCTCCTGTCTCTGCTGGAGTTAAAGGCAAGGGCTAAAGCCATGCTTCTCATTTTATTTTACCTTAGCTCCAAGTTTCTTCAACTCTTCTAGGTTTAGAAAACCAGGTTGAACTGTAGTAACCTTTAATTTATTTACAGCATTTTAAACCTCTTATCTGCTTTTTTATGCCAAACCATGAAAATATTGTTTATATCTACAAAAAAACTTTCAAGCTGATATCAAGTGTGTGTGAGCTATGTGGCAACCTGCAGTCTAACATTCTAATCTGAAATTAAGGCCATTTTTCCTTTCATGCCAGTAAGGCAAGTATACTTTGGTAAATTATAATTTGAAAATTTTATATTTTATATTTTATATTTTATTTTTATTATATTTTTAAGCTTATTAACCCTTTTTTTAAAAAAAAAGTATTATTTTGCTTTGTCAAGTTACTTCTAGAACATAGTTCCTTCTCTTCTCCCCTCCTGGCTTCTCCCTCCCCCCTCCTTCCTTCCCTCCCTCTCTTTCTCTCTCCCTCTGTCTTTCATTATTCCTCTACTTGGTACTCTACTTCTCAGATGAGGTGGGCCCTCACATATCATACTCCCTCAGTTCTTCAGTCATGTGAGGGCCAAGAGCTTCCACTTGTACTGGGGCTTGATATGGCACACCATCTAGGATAAGGTGTTCCACTAACCTGCAGCAGATTCTATGACTCACTGCTGGGTGAAATTTTTCCTAGGATAGATATGCTAGGTTCCTAACTTTTTGGGTCTGTGGTTTGTAGGATGGTTATCCTGTAATATATGGTTAAAATCCACTTATAAGAGAGTACATACCATGTTTATCTTTCTGAGTCAGCTCACTTAAGATGAGCTTTTCTAGCTCCATCCATTTGGTTTCGAATTGCATGATTTCTTCATTTCTGATAGCTGTGTAGTATTCCATTGTATAAATGTACCACAGTTTTTTTTTTTTTTTAGCCATTGAAGGACATCTGGGTTGTTTCCAGTTTTTGGTTATTACAAATAAAGCTGCTATGAACATTGTTGAGGCAATGTCCTTGTGGTTTCATTTCAAATCTTTTGGATATATGCCCAGGAAGGGTATGGCTGGGCCTTGGGGTAGAACTATTCCCAACTTTCTAAGGTATCTCCAAATTGATTTCCAAAGTGGTTGTACAAGTTTGCCTCCCCCCAGCAATGGGGGAGTGTTCCTCTTTCTCCACATCCTCCCCAGCATGTGCTGTCATTTGAGTTTTTGATCTTAGCCATTCTGACAGGTGTGATATGGGATCTCAGAAGTTATATTATGTTGCATTTCCCTGATGAGCAAAGATGTTGACCATTTCTTCAAGTGCCTTTCAGCCTTTAGAGATTCCTCTTCTGTGAATTCTTGCTTTAGCTCTATACCCCATTTTTTAATAGGGTTATTTGATTTTTTGGTGTTTAATTTCTTTAGTTCTTTATAATTTTGGATATTAGCCCTCTGTCAGCTGTTGGGTTGGTGATTTTCTGGAACCAGAGTTATAGATGGTTGTAAGGCATCATGTGGGTGTTGGATGCTAAACCTAGGCCTTCTGCAAGAGCAGCAAGTACTCTTACCTGCTGAACCATTGCTCCAACCCTAACCCCAAACCCTATTTTTTTGTTCTTAAAGTGATACCACTCAGGAAGCCCAGAAAATACAATATTATAATGTTTGGAAAGATTTGGATAGAAATCTATTGATTGTTCTTGGAATTAATATGCACATGTATTTGACACCATATTTAAATAATCATATGTAAAAATATTGAATTGGATTAAAGTCTTTATTTTAAGTGGAAAAAGCAAACAAGTTCCAGAAATTTTTTTATACTAGGCTTCGATTTTTATACAGTAGCAGGAGACTCTTAAGTATATGTATATATGACATGCATGATAGGCAGCTTGGTCTTCATGCAGGTTCCTTAGCAAGTGGAGGCATCTGTCTCTGAAATGGACTCTGTTGCCTGTCAGTGGAACACCTTACCCTAGCTGGGCTGCCATGTTGGGCCCCAGTGGAAGGGAAAGCTCTTAGCTCTCATGTGACTGATGAACCAAGGTAGGTTGATATGGGGTGGGGCTCCCTTCATCTTAGGAGAATGAAAGGAGGAAGAGGGGAAATAGAGTGGGAGGGTGGAACTGGATGGGGAGGATGGAGGGGGCTGTGTTCAGGATGTAGCTTGATAAAATAAATATACATTTTTAAATGTATATGTATATATGAGACTAGACATGTGTGGTTCACAATATGGTAACCGAAAGGCAGATATAGGTAATTACTTTTATATTAAAACTAAATAATGGTCATAAATCACAGAATCACTTTATAACACATAAATATATGCAAGTATAATTTGTCAGTTTATAATTTAAAATAAAAATTCTCAATAAATAAAAAGTGAATAAAGTTTTTATTTTAAATTAATCTTCTCGGTCACATTAATCACACACTCGTTCAATATTTACGCACAGCCCCATACTGGATATCATGAGAACATTTCTGCAACCATAGTAATTTCTATGGACTAGAAAATTCTGGAAGTTACACACTAAGCTCATAGCATCAGGACTGGAGATGAGGGTGAAGAGATTATTAGTATTTCTTTTTTTTCCTTTATTTTTTATTTCTTCAAGTTACATCTCAATCGCAGTCCCCTACCTATTCCCCCCTCCAGTCCCACCCTCCCACCCTCAACCCCCCATCCTCTTCCCTTTTTTTAAGTTTAAGGTATATCTTATTTCCCCCTTTCAGTCCAACAAATGGCTCTTTCTCTTATAATAATAAATACAATACAAAACAACAGAGGTAATTAGGCCACAGTTATGAGGGTTATATGGCTTAGCGTACATTCCCAATGCCAAGTCCATATATATTTGGCACCTGACTTTAACATTCTACTATCTAACCATCTTCATGAGTTTAAAGTTCTATATCTAACTCAACATTCATACTAATTGCAACACAATTTTAAAAGCATCTTCTTAGATCTATAACACTCTCTTGACTCCTAAACCACTCACAATTTAATTATGAGGCCCTAGCTATCTGTTCTTCAACCACCTCAGAGACCTGAGAGGGATAAATATATCTGATTTTATAGGAAGTGCAGGGCCTGCAGCTTCCAAAACTAAGAAATGACATACCAGTGGCTGCCTGGACAGTTCCCATTTTCTCTCCGTACATTACAGCATCAATCTTCAGCCCGTTTCTCTGACAGACATTGATTTTAGAGCAGGGGTTATGAAGGACTTGCCTACCCTGTCTTGGCAGAGCTAGGCTCTCGACTTAACCTGCTTCCAGGTTTTGTCCCTTTTGGACAGCATTCTGTCTACAGTTGGAGCAAGGGGCTTTTCCTACCAAGAGATAGGCTTGCGACTAATTCAATCATCTCCCACTGGAGATTCTTCGATGCTCATCTTCTACTTGGAGGAGAATAGGGGGTGCTGTCAGGAGTTGATATGTCTTGATATAAAAAGAAATCTAAAGTTACGAAAACATCTTTGAATGCCATATTCTGCAGATCTCTTGAGGTTTTTGAAGAGGCCCTATCTATCTCTTATATTAAGGTAAGCAGAAAAGTGTCTCATTGCCTGGGAGAGAGAACTAAAAAACAAACAAACAAATAAGAAGACAAATAGATTTAAAAAAACTAAAAAAATAGGGAAAAAATATAAAAATATATAAAAAATAAATAACAAAATAAAAATAAAAAATAAAAAGTCTATGTCCAAGTTCCCTTTGGTGTGTTAGTTGTAGTATCAATACCTTCTACTATATAGCTAAAATCCTACTATAAGTGAATAGATGCCATATGTGTCCTTCTGAGTCTGGGTTAGCTCACTCAAGATGAGCTTTTCTAGTTCCATCCATTTGGCTGCAAATTGCATAATTTCATTGTTCCTGATAGCTGAATAATATTCTATTGTATAGATGTACCACAGTTTTTTGATCCATTCTTAGGTTGAGGGACATCTGGGTTGTTTGCAGTTTCTAGCTATTACAAATAAAGCTATTATAAACATAGATGAGGAAACTTCCTTATGATTCTGTGAAGAGGCATTTGGGTGTATACCCAGAAGTGGTATGGCTGGGTCCTGAGGCAAAGCTATTCCAAGTTTTCTAAGATATCGCCAGACTGACCTCCATAGTGGTTTCACAAGCCTGCACTCCCACCAGCAATGGAGTAGGGTTCCCCTTTCTCCACACCCTCACCAGCATGTGCTGTCATTTAAGCTTTGATCTTAGCCATTCTGACAGGTGTGAGATGGAATCTCGGAGTCTTGAGTTGCATTTCTCTGATGATTAAGGATGTTGAGCATTTCTTCAAGTGTCTCTCAGCCATTAGGGATTCCTCCTTTGTGAATTCTCTGTTTAGTTCTGTCCCCCATTTTTTGATTGGATTATTTGGTTTCTTGGCATTTAATTTCTTGAATTCTTCGTAGATTTTGGATATAATCCCTCTGTCAGATGTGGGGCTGGTGAAGATTTCCAAACACTTTAATAGTGGGAGACTTCAACACCCCACTCACAGCTATGGACAGATCATCAAGACAGAAGCCAAACAGAGAAATATTGAGCCTAACAGAGATCATGAACCAAATGGACCTAACAGATATCTACAGAACGTTTCACCCAAACACAAAAGAATACACCTTCTTCTCAGCACCTCATAGAAACTTCTCCAAAATCGACCATATAGTTGGACACAAAGATAGCCTCAACAGATACAAGAAAATTGAAATAACCCCTTGTATCTTATCAGACCACAATGGAATAAAGCTGGACTTCAATAGCAAAACAATCAACAGAAAGTCTACACTCACATCGAGATTATTAGTATTTCCCTGCACACTTTTGACCATTGGCTTATTTAAAGCATATGTATGACTAAGCAATTTCTAATTAGGTAAAGTCAAACAAAAATTTGTTGTTTAGGTTCCACATTTAGGCTGTGTTTTTTGAAGCGTCATTACAACAATTTCTCCAACTTCTGGAGCCAAGTATTTGGCAGGTCATTCGAGGTCCCCAGTTGAAGTTTTAATCTTTATGAAGTGACCAGATACACACATGCTAGAGGAGTGATGTTCAAATACTTGAAGGATATGAGAACATGTAATTAAATTGTAACCTCTCCTTTTAGAATTCTTTTTCTCGTAGTAAACCTGTTTGGGGCCCGAACCAAAATGGAAAAATGGTTAAAAATGTTAGTACACTCCTTTTATGTTCAGTCCTTCTGTTCTCAGCTGTTTAGATGTCCTAAGGAGTTTTTAGGCAGAAGCTGAACTTCCAGGCTTTACTGAGGTTCTGGCTGGGGCATTGTGTAGAGCTGAACAGTCCCATATCTTCTGCTAGCTTCAGTCATCTGATTTTCCAGTATCTAAAGGAATGTACTTTCTATACTGAAATGATAATTTCAGAAAACGAGCCTATTGAAATCATCTTTGTGAACTCACAAATAACACCCAAATCTTCTCCAAATCCTGGATTAACGGCCATTTTTGCTATATCTAAGTCTCAGACCTACCCTAAAATCTAAACCAAGAGTTGCAGGGAAGAATATATATTTATTTCACAACACCAGTGCTTGTTATTTGGTTCTTTAAAAATCTTGTTTCAATTCTTTCTTCTTTTTTTTGAGATTTTCATTTAATTACACCATTCCTCTCTTCCTTTTCCTCCCTCTAAACTGGCCCAGAATGTGGAAGGAATCTCTTATGTATTTTATGGATGTAGCAGCTGACAATAAAAGATCTATGGCCTATACAAAAAGTTAGAATTGGAGGTGGGATTTCTCGAGGTGAGGGAAGTCACTCGGCTGGGGACGATGTGAGGAGGAGATAGGAGAGATGCAAGAAAGACGCATGGAACTTGAGTACAGGTAACCAGCCATGTGGCAGAACTCAGACTAGAACAAAGGGGTTATTTTAAGCTATTAGCTGGTCAGGGAACGAACCTACTTGTATGGCCTAGGTATAGAAATTTGTAAATATATTTTGAGTCTCTTTGAGTCTTTGAGCTTGGGGTCAAGAGGAAAAACAACCTCCTACTACAGATAACCCTCCACATTCTCCTTCAAATTTCCAGCCTCTTTTTTCTCCAACTGTCATTCGTTCTGTTTAGTCAAGACTGTTCCTTGTGGGAGGGGTATTGAGGGACAAGTGTGCATGCCACAATGTGGTATGGTGGTCCGTGGATAACTTCAGGTGTGGGTCTTCTATTCCACCTTGTTTGCAGTTGGGTCTCTCTGATTGTCATCGTGTGGGCATACACAGGGGGAGGGGCTGGCCCTAAAGCCTCTGTGGATTGGAATGTCTCCACTTCCCTTCTTGCTGTAGGCCCACTGTTTTTGCAGCTGTGTGCTACTGCACAGAGCCTTAACATGGGTTTGGGGGATTTGTATTTGGGTTCTTGAGGTTGTCCTGTAAGTGTTTTACACATGGAGACTTCTCTAGCCAAAGACCATTCTTTTGTTCCAGATTTCAATAGCCGGGTGTCTGTGCAATATACAATCTGCTGAGATTTCTCCAAATCCCAGTCATGGTGTTATCATTCTGGTATTTTCTGTAATAGAGTCTCAACCAGAGCCAAGGACTGGAATGAGTTCTGAGGATTTTCTAGAATAGACGTTCATAAGCCATGTGTTGACCACTTGTACTTAACAAGCCAGAACTGGAGTTTGGGTTTCTAGATTAAAAACTATCCACAGAACCTTCCCCATTGCAATGGCCTTCTCAGATTGGCTTCATCTCTTTCTAAGCTTGTTATTTCACGTTGACCTGTTTCTCAGCTAACAGGGTCATCCTTCTGCTGCTGGTGTCAACATCATTGCCTCTTTCTGCACTCCCACTGCAGGAATGAAAGAGTTAGGAAGCCCTGGCCTCTCATGTTGAAGATTTATTCATCAGTGAAAGTCTCAACATTGTTCTGGAAAATGAGGTGTTATGTACATCAAGGCTTCGGGAAGACATGGAAATTATCTCTGGCTATCTTGCACATTCTTCTATGCACTATAAAAGGACTGAGCTCATTGCATAATGGGTTTCAAGTACTAGTAGCCGAGGCCATGATAGATCTCTACAACTCTTCACAGTTTATTCTGAGGCAAATTCTAATACTTTAAGCCTAAAGCTTTAATATTCATCTTAAAAGCGGAAACCTTTAGGATACATTCTTACCCTAAGAGGACACCAAGACAAAGAGAAAGAGCATCTGGGAGTCTAGTAAGCAATTGTGGGAGGGGTCCCATTGGGCTACCAATGAAATGATGTATATGAAAACTTAATTTATGACCAAATCAATGGGCAGTTAAAGGTTAGATAAAGTTTTGCAATTATATACTCTGAAGAATCTTCTAAGAAGATAAATTCACCTTATGTTTAAAACCTGTAAAAATAAATAACCGAACAGTGGCATACTGCTGGAATTCTAAAAACAAACCAACAAACCAAAAAAAACAAAAACAAAAACAAAAATCCAGAAAATTATGATTGTTTGCTTAAGTATGGACAAGAGATTTTGAAAAATCTCAGTTTATTTGAAATAAGTTGTTATAAAGTTACTGTTTTATATATATATTTGATTTCATTAAAAATAAATACAGAAAGAAAATATAACAAGAGAAAAAAATAAACATATGAAAGGTTGAAGTTTTCAAATGAGAAGTTCACAAACTAACTTTTAAAAGTTAATTGGAGCTAATTGGAGAACTTAATCAACTAAATCTATAATTTTATATATGTGACATATTTCACATATATGCACACTTAGACACACATACACCACACATGTGCACATGCACATACGTATCTTCTTGCTCCTATCCTACTAGCAGGTCTATAAGGAGGCTCAGAAAACTGAAAAGTTAATGACAACAGAGGATACAGATGATTCTGGGGGGGGCCTATCCTAAGAAAGCATGGACGGAATCAACTAACAAAATATATCATGATTTTCATCTTACTTTTTCCAACCATTTTACTTCAAATGTGGGAGAGATGTATATAATTATTGGAAACCAGTAGTAAGTTTTTGCTTTTCAGAGAGTATTTTGAATGTGTTATAATTGTTTTGTGTTTAATATGAATTCTGTAAAGAAGCTATCTCTCTAGATTTCTTTTTAAAATTAACTATAATTTTTTGTTGTTATTGGTGGTGTTAGTTTTGTTTGTTTGTCTGCTTGTTTTGTATGTTTTTCAGTTAGGCCTGACAAATACGAATGGTTAGCTGTGGCTTTGGCACCATCACCTCCTGGTGGTGATGAGTGGAAATCGAAGGCTTACCTTCTGAACACTGATCTCAATACATTAGTTATGACAGGCAAGTAACAGAGGCTCTATCATAAGTAACAGTCAGCAAAAGGGTGTAGCTTTAAAAGGTACTGGGTGTTAGTGAACATTTATTTGCCAGTCTAGAATCTTATTTGTTTTATTTTGTTAGTACAGGGTCTCGTTATTTAGTTCGTGCCGTGTTCTAGTAGTTCAAGATCCTCCTACCTGTGTGCTTCCCAAGGATTGTTGGTATGTAGCACTGTACACAAAAGGATATGTTCTATATGGGGAGTTGGTATCTGCTCTGCCCTGTGTGGAAGCAATATTAATCTGCCTTTTATTCTAGAGTGTTAAATGGATAGTAGTTATCAGAATAACAAAAGAATCTAGGAGAAAACAATTAAAGGAATGACATTAACAAAATTCTCCGCCCCCCATGGAAATTAGTATTTTAAATTTGAAAGAGTACCTTGCACTTTGATGCACCATTCAGGAGAATGCTTGCTTTGTATATTCACACCTTTACAGCCTTACTTTCATATTTATGGGTAGAAAATATAATATAAGAACTAGTAATAGAACATTTATATCACTTTAGATATCACAAGTAATCTATATATTTAAAATATATGATAGATGTTCCAGGTATGGTGGTATGTACACACAGTTCCAACTCTTAGAGGGTTCAAACAGGAAGATGGTTTAAGACTAGGAACTTAGAACCTGCCTATGCAATATAGTAAGAGTCTACTCTTTAAAAAATAAAATATTACATAGAAAGGTGTATATAAATAGGCTATATGAAAATGCTGTGCTAAATTTAAAAGAGAATTGAGCATCTGTCAGGTTTGGTACTTTGGATGGCGCTGTGCCACCACCATGGATACTAAAGGATAACATGTATGGGGTGGGTGAGTAAAAGAACATTATCTTATAATTACAAAATTATGTTCCTGCTCAAAATTATACTTCACTTCATACTTTGATTTTTCTTAGCTCATAATAAATCTTTTACTTACTTATGGGAGAAATTTAATAGACTAGTCCCTAGAACACATAACAAATTAACTAAATTTGAACTGCTAAGAAAGATTGTGGAGAAGAAATACAATGGTGTACCATGAAGTAGCAGAGATAGAAACAGTAACCACAGATTTTAATGACTCCCTAATTTTGCTCAAAGCTGACTCTGATTTTGTTAAAGGCTATAGTCTCACCCAGCCTTATATATGCTACATGCTCTTGAAACGCTCTCTTTGTAAGCATCCACACTTGAAATGAATTCTTCTGGCCCTGTGAATAACAACTACCTAGAAAATCCTCAGCTAGTCACTGTAATTATCCTACTTGGCAAAAAGGAAGAGTGTACTGGTATAGGAAGTACCCTCTTCCAGTCTGTTACCCCATGAGATCACATCAAAGTGAGTACCAGAGTCGTTACAGATGTTAGAAACAAGATATTTTCATTTATCGAATAAAAAACAGTAGTCTGTCTAGTGATGTGTATTTTAATTTTTTTTAAGAAAAATTTATAGCTCCTTTGTTAGAGAGAAGTCCAAGTGAACCAAGGTGACCTGAAATGCAACTTTCAGAGTTCAGGAAGCAAGGAACAAAAGCATGTTCCCACCTAATCACAGTTAAGCTAAAACAATACTAGAGATTCTGCTGCTGTTGATTCATAGAGACTGTTTTGTTCTTTTTCAAAGCACACCCTAGGGAATACCTACAGGGGGAAAAAACTGGAACAAACCTTCTCCCACCATTGTGCTTTGAAAGCTCACAAGGCAAAAGAGTAAACAAATAAGGCTCTCCCTCTTTAATAGTCTTTTAGCTGCGGCTCTTTAGTGGATGGGCAAATTCCTGGATGCCTAGTTGGGAATGGTCAAATGAGTTCTGAGATGAGGCCTTCTATCACTGTGTCTCTAGTCACATGACTGTGGTGCAACACGATATTCAGTCATGAGGTATCATGAAAGACAAGAGTGAAGGGACATATCATACAAATGTGTTTGGGTCAACACCGGCACCAGAAGACTGTGGTCTAGGATTAAACTCCCCTATGAATTCCCAGCTAAGGATATACATCAACTGCAGGATAAAACAATCTAGAAACTTGCAAATTTGAAATTCTCGAACGATTAAAACAAAAACAAAAACCCCATAGTCTAGAAACCAGACCACTGAGGACATTCAGTGTATAAAGCCCTTGCCATACAAACCTGATGGCTGGAGTTCAATGCACAGAATTTGTGTACAGCTGGGAAGAAATTGCTGACTCCACAAAGCTGTCCTCCCATATCCACATACACACCTTGAAATACACGTTACCTCCACACACGTGCATAAACATCCCACACAGCAATAATAAGTTTAGAAAATTAAAATTGTGGAAACAGATGTTTGGAGAGATGGCTCAGTGGTTAAGAACACCTGCTGTTCTTGCAGAGGTCAGAGTTCTAGTCCCAACACTACACAGTAGCTTGAAGCTCCAACTAAAGTTCTAAGGGATCCAGTGTCCTCCTCTGGCCTCCACAGGCACCAGGCACACATGGTACACAAACATACTTATAGGCAAAACACCAATAAAAGCAAAATAATTCTTAAAATTATAGAAACATAGAATTTTTAATTGATAAATAAGTGGTATGCAAGAATTCTGAAGATTTTGTTGTCAATGTAAAATGCAGCACATAATATACAGACAATAATAGCCTTTGACATTATTCATAAAGGAACATTAACTGCTCAAAATTTCCTAGTATGGCTTTTGAGATCACAGTGTTGGATAAACCAATCAGCATTTTGAAACTATTGAAAATCAATAGTGCATAGAAAGAAGAGCTAATTTCCTAGTGTTCAAAATAATATAACCCCTAACATAAATAAGCACATTTATACATTATTATCAGTATAGAAAGTTAAAATAAGAAATATACTAGAGTAATAGTGAGGTATCCAAATCTTATTAAGCCAGTCTTGAGAGCAGCCCATTATAATAATTTCTAAATGGAATTAAAATAACAGAGACTTGTAATATATTTTATAGGAACAAATTAAACATGTGAGACACATACTGAAAATAAATACCAAATTATGTAAAATTTCCCCTTGTAACTAATAAACTCATCTTCTAGCTCCAAAATTTAAAACTCTTTCCTTTTTGACACTATAAATGTCATGGGCTTTTCCTAGTTTGTTTTGGTTTTGATATAGAATCTCCTTGTGTTGCCACGGCTGCCCCGGACCTTGCTACAAAGACCAGGCTGGCCTTCAAGACATAGAGATCTACTTCTGCTTCTAGAGTTGGGGGAATCATTGGTGTCTACCATGATGCCAGCATGCTTCACGTTACTATCATAAGGAACACATAAAACCAGAATGTATCCCTATTAAGGTAGAGTTGAAAAGCTACTCCTGTTTTTCATGCTTTGGTCTTTGGAGAACTGACTGTTACATTTGAGCATGTCCATCATGCAGGTATCACAATGGCTAAAGGACTGGCTTTAAATATCTACATGCGTATATACATGTACAGTTATATACATACATATGTATATATATTATTATGTTGATTCATAAACAACTAACTATAATGTTGTCACAACAGCTCTTGTGAATAACACCATTTTTTTTCATGATCAATGAGAAAGAATGGTGCTGCTTTATAGTCTGTATCATCTGTGTTCTGGTGGAGTCTGTATTCTCATCTTTCTTCTACACACTGACCTGTGAAAATTTGTATTGGAATATCTATGCCATACTTTCCAGCTTTGCCTTAAATGTTTCTATATACTTTTCCTAAGTATAACTTCTAAGGTCTCTGTCATTATCAGCTAATTTTTTAAATTTTTTATTTATTTACGTTTTTTTTTTTTTTTTTACATTCCAATCCCCATCTCCCTCCCTCCTCTCTTCCCGGTCTCATCCTCCCACCTACCACTCCACACCCTCCCCCTCACCGAGCACCAACCTACCCTGGTACACCAAGCCACATCAGGACTAAGTGCCTCCATCGAGGCAAGACAAGGCAGCTCTACCAGAAACATGAACGCCTGAGGAAGGCAACATCTTCCAAGTCCGGGATAGACCTCGTCCTGATTATTAGGAGATTCACTTGAGGACTAAGCACCCTGTCAGCTTCATGTGTGTAATGGGCCTAGGGCCAGTCCCTAGAAGTTCTTTGCATGGTGTTTCAGTCTCTTTTAAGTCCCTTTGTGTCTTCTGAGTTGACTACGTGGGTCTTTTTGTGGAGTCCTTGATCCCTCCAGACTTCAACAAACCCTCCCCCATCTCTTCCTCAAGACTCCCCGATCTTTGGATTTTTGCCTCATTATCTGCTGGATAATGTTTCTCGGATGGCCAGCAACATCGGGTTCCTGTCCAGACCCTTCCCTCCTTCCACCTCCAATGTCTATTTTCTCTTCCCTACTTAGAGGGATTCAAGTATTATCCCTTGAGCCCTCCTTGATACTCAGCTTTTCTGGGTCTGTGGATTGTAGCATGATCACCAGCTAATTTTAATGGAGTCTTTGCTTCTCTCCTAGCCTTTTACAAAATGTAGGAGTCCCCTTCCCCCACCCCCGTTTCTAAATATAGTAACCAGCTCTAGATTCTGCAGGGCTATAGCTCAACTGTAACTTCCCATGTCTCTGGTAGCTTTATTCTTTCTCCCAGATACTTGTTCATCAGTATTTTGTCCTGCTGTTGTAGCAACTAGGAAATGGAATTCATTAAAAATATTTAGTATGCCTTTAAAAAAAAAAAACAGTAAAAACATTCTTCCCTGGTAAAACAGATTGAGCCAAAGGATACATCCAGCATGTACTGAAAGTAACATATCACACATCACAGAAGAATCCATCTGGAAAACGCATCGAGATGAGATACCATTTGTTCTATTAAAATTGCAACACAAATAAAGAAATTGGAAGCTGATCTGCTTTCACGTGTTCTCTTTCCTGTCATCAGAGCAGATGATTCCAGAGGAAAGCCTGGAATGGAAAGGCAGAAGCTTTCCTCGGTGAGTTTTGCTTCTGCTCTTGTTTCTGTATCAAGAAGTTTGGCTATAGTTTAGAACTGGGAATCTACATGGTGGACAGAAACCAGGCTGGTGTGAGGGAAAGGATGCGAGCTGTCACATTGTAACTCTCTCGGAAGTAGAATGGTCTGGACCCGTCTGCGAGCACCTGATGTATTGTGCTGAAAATAGAAATGGGAAGGAACTGGAGGACTCAAGTGCTCACTGAGTCAAGCACTCAGAGCAGTGGCCACTGCTCCTCTACCCTACACCTGCATTCTTCCCAGCCTTTGTTTGGCTGCAGGGTTCTTCTCACAAGAAGAAAGAAATGTGGAGCACTCGCTTTCTCAATTCTGGCTTCTGGGAAATACACACATTGCCCAGACCAACCTGATAAAAATCAGGAGAGAAGTTCTTGAGCCTTCTGGGAAGTATTTCTCCCTCATGAAAGATATGGTAAAGATAAATGGCCACCCCCTTCTGCTTTGCAGGTTCATGTGTATGACATGATTCCTGGGGCTCTTGCAACAGAGAATCACAAGCACTGACCTACACCGATCCTGCAGCAGCTGAGAGATTCTTTAGCCTCTACAATTAGTGATCTTGAAGAAAACTAAGCATCTAGAGTTGAAGTGACTTTTGGCTGAGTGTGTTGTTTCTGGCAGTCATGTGAATCCTAACAACATCCTTGTACCAGGTACCACAGTATGAACCTTTTGATGCTTATGGTCATCTTGCTAGACAAACATTATCCCACCCCCTTCTAGAGAAAAGTAACTGTGGCTCAAAGAGACTTGTCTAAAGTCTCAAAAGCTGCTGAGAATAGAAATCATGATTACAACCTGTCTGTGCTTGCTGGTGTTCCAGTTCTCATTTGCTTCTCCCCATTCCATCCCCACAGTATGACTTAGAATTTGAGTCTGAAGGGGACAGTGTAGGCAGGAATGTTGTTGTTCTGAGACTATGAGAGGCACTAGAAGAGATAAGGATTTGTCAGAAAGCCATTTTTAGTATATGGCTTTTAAAATAAGAATAATGTTATATACCACTCTTTTAGAGTAAGCAGCCTTGGAGTATGTTTCCCCAGTCACAATTAAATGGGTGTGGGTACAGGACTTTGCACCATGATTTCCATCTTCATTAGGGATCTCTTCTCTGGTACTCTATCCCTTACTTAGCTGGAAACCCAACTACTTAACCGGAATGGTTTTCAAATCCGCCTCCAGCTAACACGGAATGTATTCAAGTCTTCACATGTGAAAAGCCACAGAAAATGTTTAAAACAGGAAAGGAAAACTAAAGAATGACAGAGCATTTAGCATCCTCTCCCCTTTAAATCGTACCTGATGATTCAAAGGGATTTAGTTCAAAATTATATGAGGCCCTTGGGCAAGTGAAGCTGGTTACTGAGAGACCCTTTTCATAGAACTGATTTAGGAAGGTCAAGGAGTGAGTTCACCTTCCCTCTCTCTAATGAACGAGCCATTGTCATTAGTCTGGATCTCGGTCCCCTTTTGTCTTCATGAACCATATTTTTACTACATAGTTTTCTCTCTTTTGAGATTTTTCTCTCTTTTCTTCTTATCAGTAATATTCTCTGAGCAAACTAACATAAGATATATAACATAACATTAATGATGATTCAAAGTTAAGTTAGTAGAGCATGCACATGTGCAATGTAATATATTTACAAGACTTTAATCCAGACAAATAACAGTTGTGCAGAAATTTCAGCCAAAAACTGATGACATCAAATGAGACAAAATTATGCCACATGGGTGTCCATCTTCTATACCAGCCAACCATAGGTGCAGACCACTTGTCTGGAAACCCTAAAAACTGAAAAGTAAAAAGGAAAATATTATGATACATGCCCGGATAGGAAATGAAACTTCTGGGAAATATTGACTTAAGAAAAACTGCCTAATAAAATAAATTAAATGCTCAGAGGTTTAATCCATTATTGTCATGGCAGGATGCATGGTGGTATGCAAGAAGACCTGGTGCTGGAGAAGGAACTGAGAGTTCTGCACTCTGATCCTCAGGCAGCAGAAGAAACTGAGCCTCTAGGTCACGCTTGAGCTTCTGGGCTCAAAGCCTGCCACCAGTGACACAGTTCCTCCGACAAGGCCACACCTACTCCAACAAGGCCACAGCTCCTAATAATGTCTCTCCCTATGAGCTCATGGGACCCATTTTCTTTCAAACAACCACAACTATAGTGAAGAAATTATTTTGAAGTCCTTCATTTTCCTTCCCTTTCTCCTTTCACACACATCAAATTGTCTCAGATGCCCCTCCAGTCAGAACAATTTTCTATCATCAGAAGAATCCAAGACACGCCCCTTTTGCATTCTTCTTCCTCATCTTGTTTAGATGTCTGTGCTCTGTAGGGTCGAGAATCACACTCTTTAAAATTTCCAGCCTTCCGGTGCCCAAACATTTCCCCAAACTTTATCCTCTTCCTTGCTTCATCTCTCACTAAAGCACCTCATAGCAAACTTAGTACACTGATTTTTGTTTTGTTTTTTGAGACACCATCAGCCAAGTTGGTCTGGAATCTTGGGTCCTTCTGCCTCTTCCTCTCACATGCTACATTTACAGGCATGTGCCACCATGTCCACCCAGCTCATGACTTTTCATTGTTTAAGTTTTCGTTATTGTTTCTTTTTCTTTTGTATTGATTCAAGCCCTTCACTAGACTGCTGGCTAAACGAGGGTATGAGTTTTGTCTGTTATTTATTTATGTAATTAATGTTCCATCTAAAGAATGGGCAACAAACCTCAACGACCAAACATGGTGGGTGAGTCCAGTTTGAATGTTCCAGCACCAGCGAAGGTGCTGGATGAATTCAGGTACATTGTACACTCAGCCATCACTTTGAAGAAGAGAAAAAGCATACAAATGAGGGCAACTAATATTCAGAATAATAAGAACTAATCAAGTTTTGCTTTCTTAAGTCACAGATAACAAAACTATTTAGCATGTAAAAACATAACAAACACTTAAGTAAAAAGTAAGTTAAATTTTTCCTAGTACATATTCAGTAAATATCTGTGAAATAAGTATTCTCCCAACACTCCTATCTGAGACATTGCTATAAACCTAAAAATTTCTCTGGTTCCAAATAACTTTAACAGAAAGAGAGTTTATTGAAAATCCATTGAAATGATAAAAATCAGACTCCAAAAATGACTAAGAATGAAAACATGGTACTGAAGAAATGGCTTAGTGATTAAAAACACTTAATGGTCTTGCAGAGGTCCGTGATTCTTCCCAGCACCCACATGATGGTTCACATATCTTCAGTTCCAGGAGATCCAGTTCCTTCTTCTGACCTCTGTAAGCTCCTGCACACATGAGGTGTGCATGCATATACTTAAGCACTCACACATATGCATTAAATAAATACATACATACATAAGAAAGAAGGAAATAAATATTTTAAAGGAATAACAAGAAAGAAGGAAATAAATATTTTAAAGGAATAAAGTGATGCTTGTTTGCAGAATATATTGGCAGTGTAGTGCCATCCCCACATTGAGGAAGTGATTACTCTCTCTATTCTACCTCTGACACCATGAAGGGGTTCTAAGTGTCTATCTCTGCTCACATTCACCAGTAAAAATTGGGCTGTTCTAGATCATGAGACAATGACCCAGCTGGCCAAAGCCAGGAGAGATGATGCTTCATCATTCCAGCTGCCATATGAGTGAAAGATCTTGTTCTGTCTCCATTAAAAACTTATTCACTAAAGGAGCTTCAAAATTGTGGATAGATCTAGACCATGGGCAACCAGAAGTGAAGATGCTCTACAAAACTAAAACTTGAGAAAGTTCAGATTGAATTTATAATTATAAATAGAAAATGACTGTGGTTTGCTACTGTTTTATTTGGTGTTACGTTCTAAATTTCCCCAGTGATATGAATAACCACATTAGCTTATTTAATGACTTGGCTAAAGGAAATTAATCCAAAACCATTGAAAGCTAATAAAAATTTTAGCCAGACACAACACAAAACCATAGTAAGCTAATAAAAAATTTAGCCAGACCTCTATTTTCCCCTTGAGGCAGGCTGGGATCTGTGGTCTATCAGTACTCGTGCAGTAGAATTAGATATGAGAGGATTGGGAGATCTTCAATGAAGTGCCTGGCTTTTACAGGATAACTTTTATCCAAAGCCCAACATAGTATCAGCCTTGTTTTCCCGTGCATTCACACAATAAAATGAGGAGTAAGGATGGAAAGCAGATGTTCTTCTGACCCAATCATTATTTGTTCTTTTTCCCAAAGAAAAGTAGTCACGCATAGTATTAAACTAGAATTAAAATTCATCACCCAAGTATTTTTATTTGATTGGGTGGTATGCAAGCCACATGCCCTTCTGTCCTGTAGGCTGCTCTGCAATGCAATTTACCTCTTTTCATCAGACTTGTGTCGTTTCAACTGGGTCTTGTGACCTTTGTGACTTTCAAGCCTATTCCCTTAAAGTAGTACAGTTCTTGATTCTGATCTTTTGAATACCAGCTTCCATGTAAGGAAGTCAGAGTTACCTAGTTATGAAGCAACAAGAAAAGAACAACCTTGCAAAATTAAAGTCCATATGGAAATCACAGGGCATTCCAAAGAACAGCTAGCATTGAGATAGGTGGTGCTTGAATATTCGTAAACAGGACATCTCTTGCATCGCTTCAAAGGCTCAAGAATATCATGCAAGGTGAAAAGAATGTAAAAGCACACCCCTTTGATCCCAGCACTTGGGAGGCAGAAGCAGGTGAGCCTCTGTGAATTCAAGGCCAGCCAGAGATACACAGAGAAACCCTGTCTCAAAAAACAAAAACAAAACCAACAAACAAAAGAATGTAAGAGTTGGAAGATAGGGGAAAGGGCTGCAAAATGCCATTTTCTGGACATAAGATGACCATTGCATTTATGAACTCACAATTAGCTGTGATTAACTGTACAGGGTCTACATAAGAACTGGTCAGTCAACAGTCAGCTGTAGGTAGGAGAGAGACTGAGGGTATCCTATCTCTTACTTCTGAACTATTAGCCATTGACAGCTGTGTACCCACTGGTAAGCTCACCCAGTTCCAATAGGTTGTTCCACACCCATATCACACAGATAGCACTGGTTAAACCCAATGATCCACAAAACAAAATATAGAGGCATGAAAATAAAAGGGAGGAACATGTAAAGATAAGAGAGTATTAAAATATTCAGGTGAAATACTCAGAATATAAAATACAAAAACAAAAATCCTTGATTAATGACCTTATGATTCAGCCCTTGACAAAGCAGTTGAAAATTAACCAGTATCCTTTGCAGTTAAGGCAAAGTATATTAGGTGAAATTTATGTTGTTCTAGTTTTACCATACTAAACAATGCATTCCAGGGCACCTCTGTCCCTGAGCCTACCCTGTCTCCCTATGTCAGCTACCTGGTTAGAAATGACCGCCATATGTTTTCTCATAGTCTACAGTAATTTATCTGACTAACAACTCTTTTCTAAAGTCCTAATGTGTTGCCTAGATCCTCTGATGAAAATGCAAAGGGGAATGTCTGCTTTGTTTGACTTTAAGAGACACTGCTCTCCTTCCTGCATTCATTCATGTGTCCTTTCCCTACGTTCTGATGAATTCTTCCGGTTTTATTATAAAGTGAGAATTTCGGTCTAATTCGGTGGAACAAGTATGACCATAGCAGGGTGGTGAAGAGACTTGGGCTCACAGAATTCTACTTTGTTGGCAGTATTTTCTGGTTCACTCTAAAGCAAACTTCCCAAGAAGCCTACATTTTAGAAATATTTCAGATGGTCATTTCAATGTACTTTGAATATCAAAATTTTAACTTTCACTGTTATTATAATGAGATAATACTTGCTGTTGGGATTTTGCTTGTTCTATTTTGTTTTGCTTTGTTTTGGGGGTTTTTTTGTTTGTTTTGTTTTTGTGGTGTGGGAATTGAAGCTAGGGCTTCACAGATTTTTTAAAATTTATTTTATGTTGCTTAAAGTATTTTAATGCTCTGTCTCTTTTATTCTCTGCCTCTGTCTCTCCATCTCGTCTTGTTCTTTCAACTCCCCCCCCTCGTGTGAGTGTGTGTGTGTGTGTGTGTTTTGTGCACGCCCCCATAAATAATGAAGAAAAAGTCCTCTTCAAATAAATAAATAAACAAATCTACATTTGTTAGTAGCTTACTGATATAAGTTGGTGTGTGCAAACTCATTTTAAAAGAGGAGTTGGAAGTGTTCACATTCCATTAGTTATGCACCTAGAAGAAGCTGTTCTTCAATCTCTAGTGATGATTTTGTTTTTATTAATTTTGTGGTTATTGAATGAATAAATCACTCCCCTGGTGTGTGGTGTGTTGTAAATGTGCTGTACTGAACAAAGGTTTATTGTTCATAACCATTTGACCAAAAGTTTTCCATTTTTATTTACCATTGTTTGCTTTTAGATGAATAATGCCCTTTCCCTGGAAACCAAGCTCTTTGAGAAATAGGGACAGGGAAGGAATCATATTTATTTAATCCTGTGCTCCAAGTCTAACAATAGTATGTCTCTATTGTAATTTATCAGAGAGATTTTCAGAAAATAGTCCAACTGAATAAGCAACTCTTCTGAGCTTCCAGCCTTTATAAGCAAACATCTGAAGATAAAGAAGAGGTCTTTGAAGTTTTTATATACTGGTAAGCTGATGAATCATCTTATCATATGACTGATATGTTTTTTTAAATTTATTTTTATTTCTTCAAGTTACATCTCAATCACAATCCCCTCCCTACTCTCCCCTCCAGTCCCACCCTCCCACCCACTTCCCCCTCAACCCTCCATCCTCTTCCCCTTTTTTTTAAGTTTAAGGTACATGTTTTCCCCCAACAGCTCCACATTTCAGTCCAACAAATGGTTCTTTCTCTTGTAACAATAAATACAATAAAAAACAACAGAAATAAATCGGCCACTATTATAAGAGTTATATGGCTTTTCATACATTCCCAATGTACAGCTCATATGTATTTGGCACCTGACTTTAACATTCTACTATCTAACCATCTCCATGAGTTTAAAGTTCTATATCTAACTCAGCTTTCATACTAACTTGCATCACAATTTTAAAAACATCTTCTTAGATCCAGAACACCCTCTTGATTCCTAAACAACTCAAAATTTAACTATGAGACTCTAGCTATCTAGTCTTCAACCACCTCAGAGACCTGAGAGGGATAAATATATCTGATTATATAGGAAGTGCAGGGCCCACAGCCTCCAAAACTAAGAAATGACGTATCAGTGGCTGCCTGGACAGTTCCTATTTTCTCTCCATACATTATACCATCAATCTTCAGCTATTTAGCCCCGTTTCTCTGACAGACATCTCAGAATGCTGTCCAAAAAGGACAAAACTTGGAAGCAAGTAAGTTGACAGCCTAGCTCTGCCAAGACAGGGTAGCCAAGTCCTTCATAATTCCTGCTCTACAATCAATGTCTGATATGTTTTTATATAGTAGTTGATATCTTATGTTCTGTTTTGAAATCAATAGACTTATAAAAATATAATGAATATATACATATTAAACTAAAAATTAAGATTTTGCTATAAACTACTATTCTTTACACACATGTCAATACAAAATCACTTACCTATCCATAATCAAATTCAAAGCAAATTTCTAAGGAAGAATTAAATGCTTAAATAGTTTAATTGTGAGAAATTCTTCATTTAAGGAGTTCTAGGATTGTGACTCAGTTAGGATTTCTATTACTGTGATAAAACACAATGACAAAAAGCAACTTGTGGGGAAAAGTATTTATTTCAGTTTACAGGGAAATCAGGACAGGAACTCAAACAAGATAGAATCCTGGAGGCAGGAACTGATGCAGAGGCCATGGAGGGGTGCTGCTTACTGGCTTGCACCTCATGGCTTGTTCAACCTGCTTTCTTATAGGCCCCAGGACCATCAATCGACCCAAGGGTAGTACCACACACAATGTGTTGAGCTCTCTCCTCCCACACTAATCACTTGTTAAGAAAATTCCCTTTATATGTCTCGATATCAAAAAAAAGAAAATCTTAATTTAAGATAACATCTTTGAATGCCATATTCTGCAGATCTCTTGGGGTTTTTGAAGATGCCCTATCCATCTCTTGTATTTAGATAAGCAAATGTTGCTTGTCTCTTAGCAACTTGATTACTGGGTAGTTTAGAGAATATCTGTGATAGACTGTCATAGTAGCTAACAAAGTGACATGTTTGCATGACTAGGAGTTTGTTTTACTTAACTATCCTAGACAGTTTTAGACGGTTGGTATCAAGAGGCCAGAGCTTCACAATTTATTTTTAAGTATCTCTAGGTATGATACCATTAGGAAGCGTTATCTTTAATTTTGTATCAATATACAAAGATCTATTCAATTGTGGTTAAATATACTCTTAATTATGTATCAATATACAAAGATCAATGCCTATGTAGCCCAATACAATCTTAATATTACGTCCATATACAAGGGTCAATACCATTGTGGCCAACTATAATCTTAATTTTGTATCAATGTACAAAGATCAATACCGATGTAATCCAATACAATCTTATTTTTGCACAATAAAGCTGATATCGAGACATATCAGCTCCTGACAGCACCCCCTATTCTACTCCAAGTAGAAGAAAAGCATCGAAGAATCTCCAGTGTGAGATGGTTGAATTAGTGGCAAGCCTATCTCTTGGCATGAAAAAACCCCTTGCTCCAACTGCAGACAGACTGCTGTCCAAAAAGGACAAAATTTGGTAGCAGGGAAGTCAACAGCCTAACTCTTCCAAGACAGGGTAGGTAAGTCCTTCATAATCCCTGATCTACAACAAATGTCTGTCAGAGAAACAGGACCCAAAGGCTGAAGACTGATGCAGGAATGTATGGAGAGAAAATGGGAACTGTCCAGGCAGTCACTGGTATGTCATTTCTTAGTTTTGGAAGCTGCAGGCCCTGCACTTCCTATATAAGCAGATATATTTATCCCTCTCAGGTCTCTGAGGTGGTTGAAGAATAGACAGCTAGAGTCTCATAGTTAAATTTTGAGTTGTTTAGGAATCAAGAGGGTGTTATAGATCTAAGAAGATAAAAGTGTGTTGCAAGTTAGTATGAATGTTGAGTCAGATATAGACCTTTAAACTCATGGAGATGGTTAGATAGTAGAATATTAAAGTCAGGGGCCAAATATGTATAAACTGGACATTGGGAAGGTATACTGGGCCATTTAACTCTCATAAATGTGGCATATTTATATCTGTTGTTTTGTATAGTATTTACTGTTATAAGAGAAGGAACCATCTGTTGGACTGAAAGGGGAAACTTCTGGGGGGAAGAGGGTTGAAGGGCGGGATAGGAAGGGAGAATAGGGAGGGGTTTGTGACTGAGATGTAACTTGAAGAAAAAAAAATAAAGTATTTTGAAAAATGACAAAAAAAAAAAAGAAAAGTCCCTTTAGACTTACTAAGAGACACAATCTCACAGTAATTTCCCTGCTTCTCAGGCAGCCACAATCTTTTCATCCCCTCTTCCACATATTCACTGAGCCTTATGTGGGGAAGGGTTTTATAGATGTATCCATTAGGACTTGGCCCCACCAATCTGCATTTTGATTGGTTGCGGTGTTCTGTAGTGGTCTCCATCTTTTTCAAAGAGAAGTTTCTTTGGTGAAGGGTGTATCTACATTGATCTGTGCATATAAGTGCAAATGTTCATAGATTGTTGTTAGGGATTAGTCGATTAGGGGTTGTAGATTCTTCTCTGAAAGCAATGACTTCACTTGCACTGTTAGTGAGGTTTATAAACCTCTTCTTGTTAAGATGGTCTTACATCTAATAGAGATTTGTTGGTTACTGCCAAGTGTTGTGTGTCACTACTGCACCCTTGACTTTATTGTGTCATGCTAGTCACTGAGGCAGTACAGTCATTATGGCTGCATAGAACTGTTGGTTGCTTCCTTCTTTGGGAAGTTGGCATGACACTTTCTGGTACCATGAGAGCTAATTCTCAGAGAGAAGGCATCCATATCATTTCCAGCAGAGGGGTCTCTGGGCCCTATTTCTACAGTGCGTGATGCCTTCAGCAATAAGGACTTATCTATCACCTTCGGGGCCAACCAAGGGCAACAGCAATAGGCTGTATATCTTTTGGGAGACTCTTGTACAGTTCTGATCAACAACTCCAAAGAGGGCTTCTTATGCCTGCTGTTGGGGGATTTGTTGGTAACATTAGAGGCTTCACTCATGAAGTTTAACCAACATAACTGTCCAAATCTGAGATGAGCAAGGACACCAATGAACATGCCAAAGTGAATGGGGAAAACCCACAAGGCCCTAATTCCTACAAAGAACTATAAACAACTATGGAAAGCTGAGAGCAAGAAAGATGGTCTTCCCTAGGGAAGAGCACACCGATAGATGGTGCCGTGCCAAAGAGTCAACCCTGAACACACGCATGCAAGTAACATTAATATAGACTGAGCAGGTTATACTTAGGAGTGAGTGAGTGTGTGTGTGTGTGTGTGTGTGTGTGTGTGATAACAATTAATAAAAAAGAGGCCATGAACTTGAAGGGGAGTAAGGAGGGATATATGGGAAGATTTTGATGCAGGAAAGGGAAGGAAGAAATATTGTGATTATAGTATAATCTCAAGAGAGAGAGAGAGAGAGAGAGAGAGAATTGCTTTAGCCCGCACTAATAGAGGACTTTTCTCAGTTGAGGTTCACTCCTCTCAGATAAGGATAGTTGACATAAAACTAGCCACCACAGATTGATACATTACATTCTCTGATTTTAAATTGTCATCTTTTTTTAAATTGCTTTAAATGTTAAGACTTTTAATTTTATAAGCTTTTGCATGATAAAATGATACATGATATCTCTAATAACTAAAATCTGGACTTTTTACAAAATGATGGAGCAATAATTTCAAATTATTGTGAAATCCATGACAGATTGTTTTGTAAAGACATTAAGAATTATAAGACATCAAACATGAAAGTGTTGAGTTACTAAACCTGGTCCTCTAATTTTAGTTTTAAAAGTTGTACAAATACCTTCTTATATATGTTATAGTTTACAAACAAAAACAAGTCAACGAACCAGTACATTTTATTTGTTTAGTATATATAAATTGCATTCTATGCTAGAATATTGCCCACCAGATAAAGATTAGAAAGGGTTTTTTTTTGTCCTTTTTTTCAAGATATATTTTCTCTGTCTAGGCCTTGTTGTCCTTGAACTTGTCCTATTGACCAGGCTGGCCTTGAACTCAGAGACCCACCTGCCCATTGCCTCCTCACGTCTGGGATTAAAGGCATGTGCCACCACTGCCCGGCTAGAAAAAATTTAAGTAAAAGAGTGTAAAAGTAATTGTGTATTTACTTCTTTATTGTGTATTATTTTACTGGCAAAAAATACATTTATTCTGTATTACAATTACATTCTCTTGGATAAAATACTATGACAGGGTAAATTATAGAAGGAAGAGTTTATTTGGGATTAAAGTTCCAGGGGGGCAAACATCTGTCTTGTTTGAGAAACAGGACAGCAAACAGTAGGCAAGGTGACTGAAGAAATAGCCTAGTGCTTATTCTTTGGTTTTGTTTGTTTGTTTGGTTGTTGTTATTCTTTTTATTTTTAAATTTCACTTTACATCTCAATCACAGTCCCCCACCACCTCTCCTCCCAGTCCCTCTCTCACACAGTTCCTTCCCCCATACTCCCTCTTCTTCTCTAAGAAGAGGAGGCCCTTCATAGGTAGTAACCCATCCTGGCACATCAAATTATTGCAGGGCTAGGCTCATCCTCTTCCACTGAGTCCAGGCAGGTCTGTTCAGTTAGGATTAGGGAAACTGGATGCACAGGCAGTCAACAGAGTCATGGACAGCCCCTGCTCCAATTGTTAGGGACCCACATGAAGACCAAGCTGGACATCTGCTACATATGTGTGTAGGTGGGGAGGGGAAGCCTAAATCCAATCCACGCATGCTTTTGGTTGGTGATTCAGTCTCTGTGAGTTCCCATAGGCCCAGGTTAGATGACTCTGTAGGTCTTCTTGTGGAACTACAGGCAAGAAGCAGAGAGAGGGCTGGGAAGCAGGCACAGGAGGAGGAGTGTGAAGAGTGGGAGGTGTGCACTGGGAATGGCTAGAGACCTTGAAACCTCAAAGGTCTCCCCCAGTAATACACTTTTTTCAACAAAGCCACACTTCCCAAATCTCTTCAAAAGCACCATCAATTGGGGATCAAGTGTTCAAAAGTCCCCAAAACTATGAAGGACATCTCATTCAAAACACCACAGTAATATAGCTATAATAATTTTTTTAAAAAATCTTTCTGAAGTCCTTGGATTTTTAATAGTTCTAAAAGTATAGGTAATATCAAGTGTTTTCAAGGAGGAAAAGCAGTACTAACTTTCAGGTCAATATATGTTAATTACAGGAGAAAATAATTTCACCGATTCTTGCTAATGAATGAAATGGTCCTAACAAACACTTAAAAATTTTTTGGCTTGTTTTGTGGGCTGTACAAATGCCATCTTTTGCCCAATCATCCTGAAATGTTTCTGTTAGTTCATTGAATGAAGTCCAATCCATATATATGGATTTAAGTCTACATCAATACCCTTTAGTTTTATACATATATATTGATATTTATACTTATATATTCTATATTACTGATGATATATTATTTTCTAGATTGTTAAGGAAGCTGTCTTAAATGAGTACAACCTGTGTGTATGGTAGAGATGTATGTATGTTTAAAGTTATAACAGATAAAACACTCTAGGTTAAAGAAACTTGGTGGAAATATGAGTAGAACAGCGAGTCTCATGACTACACAGTCATGGACATATTTCCATGAATGTCATTTGTGTGACACAGGAGCAGGCAAACATGGCCAAGATGTACCGAGCAGTTCCAGCCACAGGGCTTTAGAGATTCTAGAAAAAATACTTCATCCCTGACCTCCCTTCCTAGCCATCCTTTTACTATTTTGTTTTTTGACACGAGGTCTCACTACATTGCATAGACTGGTCTTGAACCCACACTGTAGTGCAGGCAGGCATTAAACTTATGACTCCCCTGTTCAGCCATGTAAGTAATGGAGATAACAATCATGTGCGGCTACACCCAAATGATATTGTATAAAGTCATACAAATTATTTCTGTTTCCCTCTTTATAAAACAAATGGGAAATAATTTAAAACAAATAGATAAATACAAATGATAAATCTCTAGTAACAGACATGACTGACCAATTGTGCTCTCATGAAAGTGTTGATATCTCAAGTAGTTGTGGGATTTGTACAAGGCAAACACGATTCTACATAAACCCTTATTCCAGTCATTATGACACCTTCTAGCAACTCAGCACTGACTGTTTCCAGGATTCTTTCCTCTCAGTGGATTGAGACCAAACCTTTGTGTGGTTAGAGTCTTCAGAAGATACTGAAACACAGAGGAGCAGAGAGCGTATTTATGGCTATTGAACATCGGCAAATAGTATTACCAAATATACAATCCATTGTTTTAGAAATGTATGTGGTAATTTTGAAAATAACCGTCAATGTCTTATACATACGTGTAATGAAAATATATTTTCAAGCAGACTTGATAGGTAAGAGTGAGAAGAAGAACAGGTGGTATCTGAATGCCTTTATGCTTTAAATCATATTTTTCCATAGCAAGTAAGAGGTCTGGTATCATGGGCATCAGTTCATTCTGGAACTTTTGCCAGTGGCCTGTGTTTCAGAAGTGCTGTGAGGCCTGTGACCTCTAAACAGAATGATATGGTGAAGTAAGCAAACATCTTCTGCAAAGCTCACTTCTGTTTTATGAAGTCCTTTCCCCTTTCTCAAGCACTTGTGTCTTCCGCCTACCCCAGCTCTGTCTCTCAGTTCTCTGCTCTAAGGGTAACAAGTCAGCAATGCTTTTCCAGGGAATTGCTGTTAGGCATCTCTGAAAATCTGTAGTTACTGTTCAGACAGTAACTCAGATAATTAGTTGTCTAGTGATAGAGATGACTCGTGGCAGGGCAGGGTGAATGGAAGCTTGCGATGTGTTTCTTCATGGTGAGTGGGCTGCCACTGTTCTTGTTGACCCCAATGCTTTCCCCCAATGTGTGGTGATTGAGTGGACTTTTGGCTCCTGGGCATGAAGAAATTACATAGTCACTTAGGTAATCAATCAGTCAACAAATATATAATAGACTTGTGAATTTGCCAAAGCTCTGAGACAAATTGTACAAGGGGATCTGCAAGTGTTTTATGAAGCAGTACGCCTCTTTGTGAGCAGTATGTGATTACTATCAGATGAAGAATGTGCATGAGACATCCTATGTTCAGAAGTGGACACTACCACTGTGGCTAAAAGTCCTCTGTAAAGCAGCATTTGCTTTACAGGGTTACATCATAGGAAAATAATGAAGGGCTTTTACTGTGTATTTCCCTTGGCCAGCACTGGGTGAGGGTCCTTACACATATAACATGTAGAGTACTTACATGACACATGGTGATGATGAATGGGTATTAGACCTTTTTACAATAGTGGAAATCATTCCCATTTTACCCTTTCAAAAGGAATTATTATGTCTTCCATTATAATAAAAAACAAGGCACAGTAAAAGCAATTAAGAGACAGGAAATGACACCAGTTCTAAAACTGATAATAAATGAGGGCAGAAGTTGGAGGTACAGATTAAAACCAGGCAGCAGCAGTTGGAGATGTAGCAAGCTGATAAAGTCCCAGCCTTGTTGATGATGTCAGAAGTACATTCAGGTAGGATAAGTAGAGGAGAACCTTCCTTAGCAAATTTCCTTACCTGACATAATTTCTAACTGTGTTCTAAACGCTTATTATTTTATCTCTGGATTGCTGTATCTCTCACCCCTCATCAGAAAAGTGTCTGTTTTTATTTTTATTGAAAATCTATCTTTTCATACAATATATCCTAATTATGGTTTCTCCTCCCTCTACTCTTCCCAGTTCCTTCCCATCTCTTTCCTATCTGGATCTACCCCCTGTCTCTCATTAGAAAATAAATAGGCCTCTAAGGGATATTGATGAAATAAAATAAAATAAGTTAGAACATAAATAAACATATAAATTGGCCAAAATGAACAGAAGGAAGAGAGCTCAAGGTAAGGCACAAGAAACAGATATAGACAACAACAATCTACTCGTTCACATGTCAGGAGTCTCCGAAGAACACAAAACCAGAAGTAATAATATAAATGCAAAGGACCCGTAGGGTGAAAAAGGAGAGAAAACAGATAAAGTATATAAAACACACTAAAAAAGCTAAAAGTAAAAGAAAAGTAAAGAAAAAAAAAAAAACCCTGACAAAACATTTAGAAACAAGGAACCTCCGAAGATGCCATTGAGTTCCTTATCTATTGGCCATCCTCTGCTGGGCATAGAGGCTACGATTAAGAGTAATTTGTTTCCCCAGCAACACTCCCTTGAAGAAAACTAAATTTTTACTTACAAGTGATTATCAATTAGAGTTACTTCCAGGATAGGGATGGGGTATGTACCCACTTCTCTTTTCAGCTCTAGAACCCTATATGGCACATCAATAGTCCATGTTGCCTGTGTGAGTTCATTCATGTGTTCATCCATCTTGCTGGCTTAGAAGGCCTTGTTTCCTTGGTGTCCTTCAGTCCCTCTCGTTCTTCCACTTTTTCTACCTCATCTTTCTAGGAGTCCTGAGGGGAGGGATTTGATGGAAACATCCTGTTTAGGGATGAGTGTTCTGAGGTCTATCACTCTGTGTATGTTGTCTAGCTGTGGGTCTCTCTATTTGTTCCTATGTGCACCAGGAGGAAACTAAAGATGCTCTTTTTTTTTTGTAGAAGATGGAGACCATTACAGGAAGCCATAGCTGGTCAAAATGCAGAGAACAACTGACTACTATGGGGTGCCTAACCCTAACAGATATATCTCCAATAGAGCCCCCACACCTAAGGCTCAGGGAACATCTGGGAAGATGAGTAGAAAGATGGTGAGAGCCAGAGGACAATGCATGACTTCTATATGTAACAGAAAAACTGTGTCCATGACATCTGAAAACAGTACCGGTCTCCTAAGCAAGACCCGAAAAATGACATCAGCTGACATGCTAATGAGGAATGGGGGAAATCTCACAAGTCCCTACTCTTAGATGACAAGCAGCAGGCAGTTAATGACAGCTAAGAGAAGGAGCTTCAGTCTGCTTTAGGGATGAGACCATGAAAGGTTATCCAATCTCAAATGGTCAGTCCTAAACACATACACATATGCGCAATGCTAAATATACTCAGCAGATTGTATTTACACACATAAACACACATATACATCAATAATAAAGGAATAGGGTTTGTACATTTTAGAGAAGTAGCAAATGCTAGAGTTGTGAGGAGGGAAGGAGTAGAAATGATGTAAAATCAGTACTCATAAAATTCTTTAAAAATAAATTAATAAATTAAGTTATTATTTCAAGTGCTTTTTTAAAAAGCTGCAAGAGAAGCAGTCATAGTGCTTCTCTTGGGGAAGCCTGTGCTCTGGAGGCTGAAGCAGGAAGATTATTGCTATGTAATAATGAGTTCATCCTGGATTATATTCATGTTTATATCAGGACACTTAAAAATGCAATTCTTATTGTTTCATTTTTAGTGGGGGACAGGGCATAACTGCTCATGGCCTAGAAAAATCATGCTGAACTCCTACACATGATGCTGACTCATGGGCAGGGCAGAATGACTAGGCATGAAAGAAAGCTAAAGGAATGCCTAGAATTATTTGTAATGGTCTACTTCAGGATTTGATTAACTTTGTGGCCATGGCAGCATAACAATAACAAAGACATTACAAAAAATCAAAAAATTTACATGCCTTTACAGACATGAATTTGTGGTAGAACTGGGTTTATAAATCCCAGAGAGCCAAATAAAATGCAAGCATTCTGACTGTAGATAATGAGCAAACACATACATGTAGTTTCTTAGTATTCCAACATTTTTTAAAGATAGTGAAAACAGCTGTGTTTTTCAAAACTCATAGTAATGTTGAAAGTCAAAAGTCTAAAGTTCCAGGCATCTATTTACTTATAATCGGATTTTAGCCATTATAGTACAGGATGACTATACTACAACCAATGCACCAAAGGGAACAGGAACATAGACTTTGTTACCTGTCAGTGAGACACTTTGCCCTAGTGGTGCTGCCTTGTAGGCCCCCAGTGTATGAGGAGGCTCCTAGCCCTCATATGACTGCTGAACTGGGGTGGGGGACTGTTATGTCAGGACACTCCACTCCAGAGGAGTGGGATGGAAGGAATAGGGGGTAGAGGGTGTGAGGGAGGAACTGGGAGAGGTGGAAAGAGGGTACTGTGATGGAGATGTAACCTGAAGTAATAAATAAACATTAAAAAATGAAAGAAAATGAAGAAAAACCAGAAACAAGCCCAGAAGACAGTAGCAGGATTCAAACAAGAATAAAGTACCTCGCACTAGAAAGTAGCCACATGGTAACTATTATATTGGTTCTTTAAAGCAGTGTTTCTCAACCTGTGAGTCATAGTCCCTTTGTGTGAGTCAAACAACCCTTTCACAGAGATCACTTAAGACCATGGGAAAACAGGTATTTACACTACAATTCATAACAGTAGCAAATGTACAGTTTTGAAATAACAATGAAAATAATTTTATGGTTGGGGGTCACCACAGCATGAGAAACTGTATTAAAGGGTCACAGCATTAGGTAAGTTGAGAACCGTTTTTTTTTTTTTTTTAAAGGATTGTAAAAACAACTGAATCAAGTCTTTATAGCCAGCAGGATAAACATTCATCTCCACTAATATATAAACCTATATTAATGTTTTTCAAAGCAAGGTGAAAATCTGCTGGGCCAAGATAACAGTAAACAGAATTGGTAAACATGACTTGATTCTGACATTGAGAAAAACACACGATGGAAGGGTAAGATAAATGGCTCAACACAGCAGAGCCATGTGCTTAAATGATAGAGTTCTTTGGCGTTTTGCTCACGGAAGTCCAACCCTGCTTGCCAATCTTCTAGCACTCAACCTGTCATAAGTCAGTGCAAAACTGGCCTTTTGAAATTTGGAGTCCCATCCTACTCCCATGATGAGAACAGGTGAGGTGGTGAGAATCAGACATAAGACAACTTTCCTATCAAGTAAAATGTCTACATATGATAATCCCAGTCCTTTGCCCACCTGTAACAACCATTAAGTCTATCCATGAAAGAAAAAAGAACATCACTGAAATGGCTCAGCAAAAACAGTTAGCCTGTAAGAATTGTAACCATTTTAATTCCCACCATGGAAAAGTTGAACAGGTTACTAAAGTGTGAGCTTCCAGGGGGGCGGGGGGGGGGGGGGGCACAATCGGAGAGCTTAGTTCTTAGTTCTTAGAAAAACAACTTCAGTTCGGAAACAAATGACCACACATGCACATGCACATATTGGGTCAAAGAACAAAACTGACAGAGCCAAAGACCACATTAATGATGTGTACAATGAAGGCCAAACACAGACAGAAAAGCCAGCACAAATGAAAAAAATTAAAGATAGAGAACTTAAAACTCAGGAAAAATTGGACCACAATTTCAATAAGCCAAGGATAGTTTATGAGGTGTAGCTTAATGAATTAGTCTAAGTTGTCTTCAATACTGACATTGGCTGAGTTTCTAGGTAAGGTTAGAGGTTGGG
>CAJQZJ010001638.1:18304936-18415481 GCA_907164525.1 Lophiomys imhausi | reverse complement strand
TTCTCTCCATTTAATTTGATGTTGGCTACTGGCTTGCTGTATATTGCCTTTATTATTTCTAGGTATGGTCCTTGTATGCCCGTTCTCTCCAGAACTTTTAGCATGAAGGGGTGTTGGATTTTGTCAAATGCTTTTTCTGCATCTAGCGAGATTATCATGTGGTTTTTTTCTTTCATCTTGTTTATGTGGTGAATTACATTGATAGACTTTCGTATATTGAACCATCCCTGCATTCCAGGGATGAAGCCTACTTGATCATGGTGTATGATACTTTTGATGTGTTCTTGAATTCGGTTTGCTAGTATTTTATTAAGTATTTTTGCATCAATGTTCATGAGGGAGATTGGTCTGAAGTTCTCTTTCTTTGTTGGGTCTTTGCCTTTTAGTTAATTTGGCTAGGGGTCTGTCTATTTTGTTGATTTTCTCAAAGAACCAACTCTTGGTTTCATTGATTCTTTGTATAGTTCTTTTTGATTCTAAGTTGTTGATTTCAGCTCTAAGTTTGATGATTTCCTGTCTTCTGCTCTTCTTGGGAGTGTTTGTTACTTTTTTTTCCAATTCACCCAGCTTAGCTGTTAGTTCACTAATATGAGCTGTCACAATTTTCTTTTTGAAAGCACTTAGTGCTATGAACTTTCCTCGTAGCACAGCTTTCAATGTATCCCATAGGTTTGGGTATGTTGTGTCTTCATTGTCGTTGGATTTTAAGAAGTCTTTGATTTCCTTCCTTATTTCTTCCCTGACCCAGTGGTCATCCAGTAAGGAGCTGTTCAATTTCCATGTGTGTGTAGGCTTTCTGTTGATTCTTTTACTGTTGAAGACCAGCTTTATTCCGTGGTGGTCTGATAAGATACAAGGTGTTATTTCAATTTTCTTGTATCTACTGAGACTATCTTTGTGACCAATTATGTGGTCGATTTTGGAGAAGGTTCCGTGGGGTGCTGAGAAAAAGGTGTATTCCTTTGTGTTTGGGTGAAACGTTCTGTAGATATCTGTTAGGTCCATTTGTTTCATGATCTCTGTTAGACTCAATATTTCTCTGTTTGTCTTCTGTCTTGATGATCTGTCCTTTGTTGTGATTGGGGTGTTGAAGTCTCCCACTACTAATGTGTTGTGATCGACGTGCGCTTTAAGTTTTAGAAGTGTTTCTTTTACGAAAGTAGGTGCCTTTGTATTTGGGGCATAGATGTTCAGTATTGAAATTTCCTCTTGATGAATATTCCCTTTAATGAGTATATAGTGCCCTTCTTTGTCTTTCTTCATTAACTTCAGTTGGAAGTCTGTTTTGTTTGATATTAGGATGGCTACTCCAGCTTGCTTCCTGGGTCCATTTGCTTGGAAAACCTTTTCCCAGCCCTTTACTCTGAGGCAGTGTCTATCTTTTGTAGTTAGATGTGTCTCTTGTATACAGCATAAGGAAGGGTCTTGCTTGCGAATCCACTCTGTAAACCTATGTCTTTTTATTGGGGAGTTGAGTCCATTGATGTTGATGGATATTAGTGACCTGGGGTTGTTATTTCCCATTAGTTTGGTATAGGTGGTGGTCCTGTTCCTCTTTTGGTTTAGTTGCTGATGGGTTTTCTATTCCCTTTGTTTTCTTGGGTGGAGTTTTCTTCTCTGGGTTGGGATTTTCCTTCTAGGATTTTCTGTAGGGCTGGGTTTGTGGGTAGATATTGTTTAAATTTAATTTTGTCATGGAATATCTTGTTTTCTCCATCTATGTTGATAGAGAGTTTTGCTGGGTAAAGTAGTCTGGCTGGGCATCTATGATCTCTTAGGACTTGTAGTATATCTGACCAGGCCCTTCTAGCTTTTATCGTTTCTGGGGAGAAGTCAGGTGTAATTCTGATGGGTCTGCCATTGTATGTGACTTGACCTTTTTCTCTTACAGCTTTTAATATTCTTTCTTTGTTCTGTACATTTGGGGTTTCAATTATTATGTGGCGAGAGGAGTTTCTTTTCTGGTCTAATCTGTTTGGTGTTCTGTATGCCTCTTGGATTTTTATTGGCATCTCTTTTTTCAGGTTTGGGAAGTTTTCCTCTATGATTTTGTTGAAGATATTTCCTGGACCTTGGAGTCGGGAGTCCTCTCTTTCCTCTATACCTATAATTCTTAGGTTCCGTCTTTTCATTGAGTCTCTGATTTCTTGGATGTTGTGGGTGAGAGATTTTTTAGCCTTCTCATTTTCTTTGGATGTTGTACTGATTTCTTCCACTGGATCTTCCATGCCTGAGATCCTGTCTTCCATCTCTTGCATCCTATTGTTGATACTCACATCCGTAGTTCCTGTTCTCTTCCCTTGGTTCTCCACTTCCTCTTTTAACTCTGACTGTGTTTTCTTTATTGTTTCTATTTCTATTTTCATGTCTTGTATGGTTTTGTTCGTTTTGTACATTTCCTTCTCCAGCTTGCTTGTTTTTGTATGAAAATCTTTCATGGCTTTTTCCTTTTCCTGTTCAAGCTCTGTCACCTTGGCTTGGAGCTCTTTAATGGTGTTGTTCCTTGTTTTGATTTGTAGAATTGTGGTTTCTTTGAATTCCTTCATAGATTTAAGTTCTTCTTGCAGGGACTCTATCACTTTCCATACTGCAGAATTGTCAATGTTTTCATGTGTTTCTGTTGGTGTGTTGTCATCCAAATTGGATGAGCTAGGGTGGTTCTGCTTTGTTGGAGTCATAATTCCTTGATTTCTATTTTTTTTTTTGACCTTTCGCCATTGGATGCATTTAGCTGTCTGTTTTCTGTGCTTGGAACCACAGTGGATGATTTGGTGCAGGGGACAAGTTACTTGGCTATCTGTCATTGCTTACAGGGGGATTTCAAGGTCACTGTGGTTTTAATGGCCAGAGGCACTGTGATCTGGTGCAGTCTATTCCCAGGTTGTGAATAATGGACCAGGATTGTTTCACTGCTCCCAATTCAGACTTCTCTATGTTGCACTTTGAGTTATCAGCCTGTAATGGTTCTGATGGTATGGGCCTGTTTGCCCAGGCACAGATTCTGTGGGCTTTGTTTGTCGACCCGGAGGCTGACAGGGTCTGGCTCCACACCTGATATGTCTGGATTTTCCAGGATACAGCTATGGTCCCGATTTCTGGTTTCTCTCTAGTCTTCTCGCCACAGGGCTGGACCCTGTGCCTAATTCCCTTCTTCTCTGCGCCGCCACGGGTCCCGTGGGTACCCCAAGCCCCGGATCCTCCGGCTGCCTGAGTGCACCTCTCGTCCCAGCAGCTCCGCCGTGGGTGCACGGACCCCTGGCCCCACCCACGCCTGTCTCTCTCCCCAGATGACCTGCCGTGGACTGGCGGGGATTTGTCCCTGCCGGCCGTGCTCTCTCCCCAGCTGCGCTATAGTGAATCTGCGAGATTTGGCCCCTCCCGCCTGCTTTTGTGTTCCCAGCTTCCCGCGCTCTCTCGGAACCTCCAGCCCTCCGCTTCACGAGCCGCTGCGGACCACCCGCTGAGCCCCCTGTTTGTTCCTTGCTAAGGCTTCCACTATCTCGCAACCTTTTCTAAGTGGGTATAATTTCAACCTGATGTGTGGGGAGCCCAATAGGACAGCGATCTATGGCCAAATGGACCCTGATTCTGCCTGCTGTAAGTTGGGATCGATCTTACCAGGCGCCTCACCAAATGGAAGTTCCCGAATCCCTCGTTTAGTGGCCTCCGTGTCTGTGAGAGATGGGGAGAGCCTTGCCCTGGGACTTTTAACAGTCCCTTGGGAGCTGTGAGTGTTCGGGGGGGGGGTCTAGCCCCTCCGGTTTTTGCACAGTGCCCAATATCTCTGTGTTTTTTATGGCTCTTTTTTCCCCGCGTTCAGAATGCGTCAGTGTAGGTCGCCGCCATCTTCGCTCCACGCCATTTTACTCTTAAATGTGTACAAAAGTGATATCACTTTCATACTTTTAGTTCCTAAGAATGGGAAGATTCTCCTCCTTGATATGCCTCTTTACTAGAGCAAGGAACCTACACCAGCATCACTTCCTGCTCAATGGGAGAACCAGGACACACATCCTGCATTATTATATGAAAGAGAGGAAACCTCTGTCTTCATTGAGACTTTGAATTATCATTGAACCCCTTGTCCCCGTACCTTCACACACACACACACACACACACACACACACACACACACACACCCTTATCTATATATGTGCCTACCTATATTAACTGAAGGGAAGGTTGGATTTTAACCTTTAATTTGAACATAGTTTTCAGGCTTAAGGTCAAAATAACTTACAAGATCAACAGTCTATATTGTAGACTGAAACTAATTTTTTAAAAATTTTTGTAATGTTTTGACTCAGAGTTTCTCTGTTTAGCCCTGGCTGTCCTAGAATTAGCTGGGTAGACATGGGTGACCAAGAACTCACAGAGATCTGCCTGCCTCTGCTTCCCAAGCACTCAATGCCATACTCCACTGCCCTGCCTTAAGCTGATTTTTTTCTTAACAATATTATAGCCCTTTATTAGGTTGATAAAGTTAATTTACTGAGCCCTTACACTCTATCTATAAACAATCAGAAAAAATGAAAACTCTATGGATGTCATCCTGTACTTGACTTGAGCTGCTCAGAGTTCTATGACAGTCAATGTATCCAGGATTTACCAAGTACACTGTGCTCAAAGGGAATCTTACAGGACTTGCCTGGGGAGATACAAAAAAACTACAAATTAGAGATGCATGGCACTTGAGTATGCCTAGATGAAACTACAAGGGCTATTATATAATTTAAAGGAAATAGAGCAATTTTTATATAATATAGACATGGAAAGGATAGGAGAAAGTTAGTTGTGGTGTGAAATGAATGAAGATGACTCATGAAAGAGTTTGAAATCAGCATAGAAGACAGGCCTGCGTGAAAGAATTATTATCAGTTTTCCTCTGTGTTTGCAGAATATTAGCAAGCAAGGTGCTTAAACATGACCAAGAATTTGATTTCCTTGTGTGAAGTGGATGGTCTGGGTGTCAAGTAATGGAAGCCATCTCGTTTTCTGGAAAACTTCAGGCTACATGTAGCAGCAGTGGGCTCTGTGGCTAGGTCCCACCTGCCTTGAGGTTAGGTAAGGTATGTTCAGAGGTAGTTCTCTTGCTTGAGGGAAAGTGAGAAAAAATATCACAAAACAAAAAGTATGTTCTGTAGTGGCTTCTTGGAATATATGTCTATATATGGTTCTTCAAGAAAATGCTTATTTTTTCTTCCTGTCAATGAGACACTTTGCCCTAGTGGTGCTACCTTGTAGGCCCCCAGTGTATGAGGAGGCTCTTGGCCATCATATGACTGCTGAACTGGTGCGGAGGACTAATATGTAGAGACACTCCACTCCAGAGGAGTGGGATGGAAGGGTTAGGGGGTAGAGGGTGGGAGGGCGGGACTAGGAGGGGTAGAAAGAGGACACTGTGATGGAGATGTAACCTGAAGCAATAAATAAATAAATTTTAAAAAAAAGAAAGAAAATGCTTATGTCACTCCTATTTTATAGATCCTCAGAAAATAAGCGTACACAGCCGTGAAGACGAAGAAGGGGATTCCATCTGACTCTGACGCTCACATTCTTCCATTTCATCTTTTACTTTGTTCTCTGCAGCCCACTTGCTGAAGGGATTTCCAGAGCACCCTCACCTACAGAAGCTTAGTTCCTCCAATCGTATCACAATGGCTGAGTGAGTGATCTCTGGAGCCTGGCTCCCTGGGTTTGAAAGGAACCTTCATCCACTGTGAACTATGTGAACATGGAAAATTGTTTAAATCCTCCTAACCCTCCCTCCAGGGTTTCTTCTGTAAGATGTGGCTGAAATGTGTACTTGCTGCAGAGAGCTACCCCATTGCAATCCAGAAAGCAACCCTGCAGTATTTACCTACTCTGGGCTGTGACCGAGAATAGTTTTTTTTTTTCCTTTCATCAGTTTAAGACTTTAAAGATCTGCATTTAATATTTCAATTTCTTTCTCAGTGTACAATATTAATCTGTACAATAAACAGCAGAATCTGGACTCTATTATATAAGAAACTAGATGTTTTAAAGATAATTTTAGGGCTCAGTGATCCTAAATGAAACATTATATTGCTATATTCCACAGATATGTGAGGTTAGCACACTGTATATTCACACTTCTGTCATTAAAATATTTGAGTCTCACAAGCTCTTTTTTTTTTTTTTTTTCTCTTTAGGACTGCACTATTTAACTCCAGGATTTAACTCTTTGATCAGGAAAAACAGCTCAGAATTAATTTCCCCTTGCTTATTATCCCACAGAACCTAAGCCTGAATTGATGCCAAAGTTGATTCTGTTGTTTGTATTGTTAGCTTTCCATATCTGCTTTCTATGTGCTGGTTACTAATTTTTTTCCACTGCTAATTAATAGTCTTAGGCCTGAAATCTTTTCCCCTCCCAAACTACTCACACCCAGCTGTCTATTTCATGGCTGCTCCTCCTGGGTCTAGACACTGTTTCATTGCTCCATTTCTTGTTGGTAACTGTAAAATCTCAACATAGGGTACACATGATTGCCCAGATTAAATACATTGCAAAAGCCCACAGCAGTGAGCAACCACACACGTTAGCCTTCAACTCCCAAAGTCCAAAGCATCTCTTGATCACTCTCTGAACTAAAGTTATTTTTCCTCTTTGGCATTTTAGTAGTACTATCAGATGTTCAAGTGTCTCTAATTATCCTTGGTGACCTACAAGAGAATGCAATCCTAATAACAACTATGTGAAGACTACAGGTGCAATAGGGTTTGGGATTTCCCTAGTCAGCTCCAAACTTCCCTGGCCACCTGTAGAAAAGGGGCTAACATTTCAGGCTTAGATTTATGTGCTATTTCTGCTGTTTCATTCCTCTTGGTTGGTTGTGTCCTTGAGCCTTAAAATGTATCATCTTGCAGCTACAATTGAATGAAATTTATACTTAATAGCTCAACAGCTTTAGAACTTTTAGTTTGAGATTTAAAGTTACAGTAACCAAAGTAACAAAATAGCAAATAATTTTGTTTTTAAATTTTAATGATATTTGTAAGCTAATACTTTAGTTATATATATACATATATGTATATATATGTAAGATATACATACCAGTTAAAATGTATATGTGTTGACACGTGTGCAAAAGCATTCATACAGCATTGCATTGCAAACTGGAAGCAACTGACATGTTTAGCAGCAATAGAACTCATAAATAAATGTGATGCATTTTACTATGCAATGCTACCCAGCAAGACAATAAACAGCTACATACAAACAATGCTGAATCTTACAAGCATATCATTGCATGTTTAAGCACTGGACTCAAACCAATACATAATGCATGATTTTATTTACACACCTCAGAAAAAGATTAAATTGACATTACCATTAGTCATTACAGTGACAGTCCTTTAGTAGGGAGTGAGGACACATCATGACACACCCTAGGAGAATATGAGACTCTAAAAAATATTCTATAGGAGCCTGATGAAGCAGTACATTCAATTTGTGAAAATTCATCAAAACATGTCTATATATTTTTATTACATTTATTACTTCAAGTTACATCTTCACCACTGTCCCCCCCGTCCACCCCTCCCTGTCCCACACTCTCACCCTCTACCCCCTCTCCCATCTATCCTACTCCTCTGGTGTTGGGTGCTGCCATATCTCAGCCCTCCTCAGTTCAGCAGTGATATGAGGGCTAAGAGCTTCCTCTTGCACTGGAGGCCTACCTATATGGCAGCTTCACTAGGGCAAAGTTTCCCACTATCAAGTAACAAAGTCTGTGTTCCTGTTCCTTTCTGTCTGTTGGTTTTAGGATAGTTATCCTGTACTATATGGCTAAAATCCAGTTATAAGTGAATAGATTCCATGTGCATCCTTCTGAGTCTGGGTTAGCTCACTCAGGATGAGCTTTTCTAGATCCATCCATTTGGCTGCAAATTGCATGATTTCCTTGTTTCTGAAAGTTGAATAGTATTCCATTGTGTAAATGTACCACAGATTTTTTTTCATCCATTCTTCAGTTGAAGGACATTTGAATTGTTTCCAGTTTCTAGCTATTACAAATAAAGCTGCTATGAACATAGTTGAGGAGATGTCCTTGCGGTTTGGTGAGGAATCTTTTGGATGTATGCCTAGGAGTGGTATGGCTGGGTCTTGAGGTAGAGCTATTCCAAATTTTCTAAGATATTACTGGACTGATTTCCATAGTGGTTGTACAAGTTTGCACTCCCACCAGCAATGGAGGATGGTTCCCCTTTCTCCACAACCTCACCAGCATGTGCTGTCATTTGAGTTTTAGCCATTCTGACAGGTGTGAAATGGAATCTCAGAGTCATGTTGAGTTGCATTTCTCTTATGATTAAGGATGTTGAGCATTTCTTCAAGTGCCTCTTGGCTCTTAGAGATTCTTCTTTTGTGAATTCTTGGTTTAACTCTGTACCCCATTTTTGGATTGGATTATTTGGTTTGTTGGTGTTTAGTTTCTTGAGTTCTTTATGAATTTTGGATATTAGCCCTCTGTTGGATGTGGGGTTGGTGAAAATCTTTTCCCAATCATTAGGCTGCTGTTTTGTTCTAAATGACAGTGTCCTTTACCTTACAGAATCTTTTCAGTTTCATATTTCATAACGTTCCATTTATTGATTGTTGACCTTAGAGCCTGAGCTATTGGTGTTCTGTTCAGGAAGCTGTCACCTGTGCCAATGAGTTTGAGGGTTTTCCCCATTTCCTCTTCTATTAGATTTAATGTGTCCAACTTTATGTTAAGGTCTTTGATCCACTTGTGCAAGGTGAATGCAAATACAGGTCTATTTGCATTCTTTTACATGTGCACATCCAGTTAGACCAGCACCATGTGTTGAAGATGCTTTCCTTTTTCCATTGTACAGGTTTTGGCTTCTTTATCAAAAATTAAGTGACCATAGGTGTGTGGGTTTTTTTTCTAGGTCTTCTATTCCAGTCCATTGATCAACTGGTCTGTTTCTATACCAGTACCATGCTGTTTTTAATTACTATTGCTCTGTAATACAGCTTGAAATCTGGGATAGTGATACCACCTGACATTTTTTTATTGTACAGGATTGATTTAGCTATTCTGGATTTTTTTTTTGTTTTTCCATATGAAGTTGGGAATTAAAATATGGAATGTTTCATGAATTTGCATGTCATTCTTGCACAGGGGCCATGCTAATCTTCTCTGTATTGTTCCAGTTTTAGTATATATGCTGCCAAAGCGAGCACATATGTCCTTATATGTGTTCTCTATTCAATATATACATTGTACTTTGATGCCAATTTAAACTTTATACATGTGATCATTTCATATATACAAATAGTTTTCTTCCAAAAGCTATCAACACCAGTCTTATGAAAGGAAACTCATCTCTTAACAAATCAACAGAAGGAATGGAATTTTAATAAAAATTTATTAAATTCAATAAAATTAAAATGGAAATTCAATAAAAATATTGAAAAATACTGATGGTGGCAGTCAGCTGTTAAATAAAAGAGTACAGGGCTGAGGAAGTAGCTCAGTTACTACAGTCCTTTGCTAGTATACTGAGCACCATAGGTTCTACCCCAGCTCCCTATAGCCCCAACACTTGTTATATGTTACAAGCACAAACTCATTTTCCTGCAGGATGCTTAATTAATATTTCATATAAAGTTTTTTTCCTTTCAAATGTTTGATGCAATCTGCATTTTAAAAAGCAGGATTTATGGGGGTGGGAGATGATTCAGCAGTTAAGTTTGTATTGCTTTTGCAGAACTGAGTTTGGGTCCCATTTCAGCTGACTTACAACTGCCTGTAACTACAGCTCCAGTGGATCTGATGCCTCTGGCTGCCACAGACACCTGCACACACCCATAGTTAAAAATAATAAAAATAATTCTTAGAAATTTTAAGATTTCATGATCAGACACATATACTGTTTGCTCTATTACGAATAGCAAGGAAACTTGGGCTCAGGAGCAATTGCAAAAATTCTGACTTGTATGGTACTTTTTTTGTCATTTTTGAGGGTGATATATTATAACATATATTCATTGTACCAGCAGCCAAGAATTTTCATTTGATTAAGAAATTTTAATATTCTTAAAAAATATTTGTTGTATTTTATGTTGGGTGTTTTGCTTGCATGTCTGTGTACCATGTGTGTGCCTGGTGCCCGAGAAAGCCAAAAGAGGACCTATTTGTCCCTGCAACTGAAGTTATAGCCAGTTACGAACCATCATGTGGATGTTGGAAATTGAACTAAAGTTCCCTGAAAGAACACAAAGTGATGTTAACTTTGGAACCTGCTTTCTAGCCCTTGAGTAGGAAGCCTTAAGTAGTGAATCCTCCTTTTGAAATTTCACATATCTTTGGACTGGGCATGGTGATTCAAGTCTGTAACACTAGCACTCGGGAGACTGAGGCAGGAGAATAGCTAGGAGTTTGGAGCTACCCTGAGCTAGAATGAGAAAGAAAAGAGAAGAGGAGGGGGAAGGAAGGAAATACATTTCCCAAATCTAACAACTTTCATTACCCACATACTAACTAGTCTTTGCCTTACTAGAGTAACTGAGTTCTTTCAAACTCTGCACAAAGGTTAAATTCATGGAACTCCCTTAGGTTAAGGCTGGTAAGACTGGGTTGAGTCTACCGAACAGGCAGCAAGAGAGTCTTCCAGCACTTCCTCTATGTGGACTGTTGAAAGAACTTAAGTATGGACAGAAGTGGTAACATATCTACCTATCTATCTATCTATCTATCTGTCTGTCTGTCTGTCTGTCTATCTATCTATGATCTATCTATCTATCATCCATCCATCTATCATCTATCTATCCTCTATCACCTATCTATCATTTTTCTATCCTCTATCTATCACCTATCTATCATCTTTCTATCATCTATCTATCTATGTATATATCTATCTGTGTATCTATCCATTTAGGTATGTGTGTATCTATGTATGTATGTGTGCATGTAACTATCATCTATCATGTATCTATGTATCTATCTATCTATCTATGTATCTACCTATGCATCTATGTATGTATGAATCTATATATCTATGTATGTATGTATCTATCATCTATCTATCTATCTATCTGTCTCCTCTCTCTCTCTCTCTTTCTCTCTCTCTCTCTCTCTCTCTCTCTCTCTCTCTCTCTCTGTGTGTGTGTGTGTGTGTGTGTGTGTATCTTACTAGCACCACATGAAATTTACAGCTCCAACTGAGCTTTCCAAGTAGGATCTTAAAATTATGCATGACAACCCTAACATAATGGACACAAGGAGAGATGGAAGGGGAGCTGTGGTAAGCGAGAAGAGTCTCTGATCTTGACCAACCGCTTTTAAGCTACCATACTTTTGAAACTTAGGAAGCAATAGTAAAAGTGAACCCAAATGCTGGCCCCTTGCTGAGGCCTTGGGGGACCCTGAGCATATGCTCCATTAGCTCCCCTCGAAACCCACTCTGCTTTCTCCTCTGCCTCACTGGTCATTCAATGCTTTTTCTGGAAGTGAGCTCTTCACCTCTATTTACTGTTGAAACAGTGCATACACAACTACTCTGGCTCCGTGTGGATTGGATTGTCTTCCCACAGTTCAAGCTTTTCCCTAAGTGACTTTTCATCGAGTTTCACAAGGCTGCCTTGTAGACATTCTGTTTTATCCTGGTGCGCAGCAGCTGGTGAAGTATCTGGGTTTTGTTATCGACCAGTGTTATGGGATGACCAGCTGAGCACAGGTGGGGGGTGGCCATTAAGCTTTGATGCCCCAGCAGCACTGGCAGGGTTTCAAGGCCTTAATGGTTTTTCTCTTGCAATTTGCTGTCAATTTGATACCAGCGAACAAGGCAGAGTGTGTAAGAAAACACGCAACAGCAATATTTTCACTGTTCACTCTGATTACACAGTTCTTGAGTCAATCGATCACTTCTGCAGACAGAGGCCACGTTCCATTTTTTTGTGCTGACTCTTGCCTCTGTTTTACACCTTGAAAGGGTGGGCAGGAACCTTTTTATCCTCTTTCACCCATAATACATATTTGCTTAACAATACAACAAACATTTATTTGTGCTTACCATGGATCTTGTAAGCACTTAGGTCAGGAGAAAAATTGCATAGAGAAAATGGTTACCCAACCAATGAATCTTAGCAGCCTAATGACAATCTAGGCTGACTATCATACTCTCATCCCAAAGAGGTACTTCACTTTTCTCAATTATACAAAAGTTTAAGGTGCACCATAGAGATTCACTTAAACTCTCAAGCAGAATTAAATAGCTTGAATTATCCTAATGCTCAGGTGATCTTTAGATTATCCAACAGTTAACAAGAACCACTGAAAGGTTTTTTGTTTGTTTGTTTTGCTTCCTTGATATTATTTCATAGGATTTATTCCATTTAATTCTGATATTAAAAGTACATGAGCCGGGCGGTGGTGGCGCACGCCTTTAATCCCAGCACTTGGGAGGCAGAGGCAGGCGGATCTTTGTGAGTTCGAGGCCAGCCTGGTCTACAAAGCGAGTCCAGGACAGCCAGAGATATTCAGAGAAACCCTGTCTCGAAAAACCAAAAAAAAAAAAAAAAAAGTACATGAAAGGCAATATTATCCCTGTTTGGAGAAAAGTGGGTCTCAGAGAAGGGATACATTTGCAAGAAGGAAAACTAGCAAGATACTGACTAGCTTGCCACATCATACGATATTTCCCACAGCTATGAGAATTCCAACTTTGAGTTAGCCACATTGCTACCCAGATAAAAGGACAAACTTTGCAGTCCTCTTTGGAGTTAGCTATTAGGTTTTAAGTAGGTATAGCTAGGGTTTGCATGTTATTGCTTATAACCACCCTTAATGAATAAAAGTCATCTCACTTTTGCTTTGTTTTTGCTGTTGTTCAGGTTTCCCTGAAAGCAAATGTAATGGCTAGAGCTGTAGCAAGTCTTTTGATTATGAGGTAATTTTTAAAAAATAAACGATCACTATTCATTGGCACAGGAAGATGGAAGGATTCTGAGTCTGTAACAGTGTGACATTTTCATACTGCTGCAGAGAACCCATCCCTGGATTTGTTTTAAATGAATGATAAAGAAACAGGTAAGCCAGCATTTTTCAGGTCTTTATTTTCTATAATAATTAGTTACTATATACAAAGCGAAATGTTGGCTGTAGCTACCTCCAAGCTAAGATCCCGTCATTACATCATTTGGAGGCACCACCCTCCATAAATCAGGGCATGTAACTTCATTTGGAAACCAAAAGATGATGGTGGGTATTTCAGTTGCAGTATAACCAACTTAAGCTGACATTGTAGGTCACAAGCCTTCAGGAGTGGAATGTGACTCTCATGCATGTCAGCCAGTTTTCTGCATTTTCTGAGCTCCTTTGCCAACTCACCTCCTACTAGGGCAATGCTGGTCAGCATCTTGTCATGGAGGATTGCTGGCTTCACTTACAAACAGCTGGGGGAAAGCTGTTTGTGAAGTCACCAAAGACCTATAAGCATCTAATACAGGAACGCCAAACCAGATGGTGAGTATATTTATTTTTGGCCATCATTTATTTCTTTAAAAACTCATCCCAGTCCACTTCAACCAACACATTTGCTGCCTTGCTGAACTTCTGTTCTCATCAGCAGATTTAGAACTTGTGGGGTTCAACACCTGGCATTTGTATCTGAGGAAAGTAAGTACTAGAGAGCAGGAATGATGGATCAAGAGCCAACCAGCTTAGCACAGGCAAGAATTAAGAGTCCTGTTCCCCAGCAACCATCCCTCTCTAAATTAATTTCCCCCAATGGCCAGTCATCCAGATTACCTGCCTTCACTTGACCTTTAATCTTAGCTCCATGCATGTAGACATTGAGGACTCACTGCAATCTTTTCAACTGAGCCTAACTTTTAATAATAAGAAAAATGGTAATGATACAGTTATTACTTGCGATGAGTAAGGTATTTTGTATGCTCACAAGCGTTCCGTGGAATACATACTTTATTATCCTCACAGGTGAAGGAGAAGAATGGTTTCTGCATTCAGAGAGCAAGCTATCAGTGGACTTAGGACTTGACCTTACTGTTCTGACTCCAAAGTTTGTTCTTAATGACTCTCACACCTGCCTGTTACCAAGGCTCCTCACTAGAGTTATTACTTCATAAAATTGAAGTCTTACTAAAGGGGCAGTTACCTCTCAAACAGCTTCCTTTTCAGATGTCATGGTAAATGACTGAAATTGCTCTTACACCTTCATATTCTTTACAGGATGGATTTGAAGACGAGAAGAAAGTGGCAGGGGGAAACCCATAAATGTTCCACAGAAGGTAAAAGAAAATACTAACCAATTATTAACCTTTTAACCTGAAGTTATTATCAGATAAGCATAGTTTCTCCTTGGCAATACTGAAAAATCATGAGATAACACATTGATCTTTGAGATGCTGGAGAAGGTTGTCTTGAAATGTCGAGAAAGAGGAAAAAGAACTCATGTTTGGTGGTTAAAATGCAAGATATTTGCAGAGAAAAAGAGGAAGGACTGAAATATAGACCCACTTAAAAGGATTTAAATTTGTTTGTGCAAGGTGTTCCACGCCACTTGTCTCCCTCACTCTCAAGCAGGACTACCTAATTTTGATTATATTCCTTTTATTTAAGATTATGTAATGTCCCTTTGAGTGAGATCATTGTGACAATTTATTTTTATTGGGAGGGGATATATGTGTAGACAGTGTGTACATATTACTATATGTGTGTTCTCCATGCATATAGGAGCACATGTGTGTGTGTGTGTGTGTGTGTATGTGTGTGTTTGTGTGTGGCTGCACACACACACGTGTGCTTATACATGTGGAAACCTGTGGTTCACATCAGATGTCTTCCTGAATTGCTTTCCATCTTATACATGGTGGAAAGTTCTCTTTCTTGAACCCAGAGCTCTTAGGTTTGGCTAGTGTAGCTGCCAGTTTGCCTTTGGAGATTCCCTCCCTCCACCTCTGCAGTGTGTGTTCTGGGATTTCAGGTGGGCTTCCAGGTACAACTAGGCATTTATGTGGACATTGGGGATTCAAACTCATCTCCTCTTGCTTGTGCAGCAAATTCTATACCCACTGAGCCAGCTCCCCTCTCCCTTTGAACATTTTCTCTAGTTTCAGTTGCATATTTTATAAGTAACATTAGCAAGCATAGTGTAGACAGATTTCTCTCACCTGAAGGAAAAAAATCTCTAATTTTACAGTATAATTCCAATAAGAAAAGTTGTATGCAATAGGTAGAATTTTGGTTCAGCAATCATCTTTTACTATTTAATTAATTAATTAATTATGTATGTATGTATACAATGTTCTACCTACATGTATGCCTGCAGGCCAGCAGAGGACACCAGATCTCATTATAGATGGTTTTAAGCCACCATGTGGTTGCTGGGAATTGAACTCAGGACCTCTGGAAGAGCAGCCAGTGGTCTTAACCTCTGAGCCATCTCTCCAGCCCCCAGCAATCATTTTATAAACATCAAATTTTGCTTCAAGGTATACATCGTTGAAGTTTCACATCTAGGATTTCAATCAACCTCAAATTTTTATTTAGTGTCTGTCAACGCTGTGTGTTTTAAGCTTCCGATAAAAAAAAAAGAAAGTTTAATTTTTAGTAATCCCTTATGTATAAGCTTCATGTTGCATGTTTTACAAAGCTATACAGTATCATTTGTAATCAGCTCGGATCTTTTAATGAATTCTGTTCTCTCACTGACTGGGGTTCTGCATGTGTAATAGACATGAATCATCAGTTACTGTTAGCAGTTCAATAAGTCTATAAATCATGACTCTGAGTAAAGAAATGACTAAAGTATATGTCCTTTTATCTTCATGACACACGCACTGTAAGTGGAAAATTGCTAAGTGAACAGTAGCAAATTCCATATTTGATCAGGCATTTGTCTATTCTGTTGGGTTTTAAAGTGATTCATAGTAATGCACAGATTTCTTTAGTCTGCCCGAGGCAGCAGAATTTTCTCTGAAAATCTTGCTCAAGAAATGGTCTGCTGCAGTCTTAAGATGCACTGCAAGAGCAGGTGCTGGGCAGATGCTCTCTCCATGTGTGCAGAGGCACAGAGCCCATGAGACTTTAATGTTTGCTATGCCAGGCACTATCACTTTGGAGAACGATAACAGTATATAAAGTTTTGGTTTTCCTGTATAAGAGACCTTGTATAAAACAAAGAACTAACTAAATAAATAAAAGCTATTCATTTTATACCAGCAGTATTTGCAGGGTCTTCACAGTAGTGAGGAAGAAGAGTCAACAGAAAGAACATCATGGGATTGGTTGAGAAACACTGCATTTTGATAGGACCTTAGTCAGGGCATCTTGGCAAAATGATAAAAAAAAAAAAAAAAAGCATACAGTCTTGAAAACATCTAAAAAAAAAAAAAAAAACTTTGTTGTCAAAAGACCAGTCTGTGACATGCTGCAATATTTCTTATCTTAAAAGTCCTTGAGATGAGATGAAGAAAATTAACTTTAATAAAAGATATTTAGGGTTTTGAAGCTCAACTGCTCAACCAGAATACAAAAGCTGAAAGAAAAAAAAAAAGACCATTAGATGTTTAAGAATCTGAAGATTCTTAGCAGCCCAGCCTCATTGTCATGGTTAATTAAGTATGTCTCCCTAAAATTGGTTGTTGTATCATTTAAAGTGTTTTTCAGCTACAAGTAGCATAGGGAAAATTAACAAAACTTACATGGAAAGAAGTTGAGCAGTAGCTACCCAAGGCTGTTGAGGCCATCACTGTTGTGTGGACTTTCCCCTTTTCTTTATTGCTGTGGAATCACAGACAACTATAGCACACTGACATTCTGTGTCTATTCTTCAGGCATAAAGAGGGGACCAACAACAGACTGAAGAGCCAGTTGGGCCTGGTATAGTATAGTAATCAAGAGGACAACAATTCTTAGAGGCCTGTGTCTCTCTACTTTCCTTTTATTATATTGGTAAGAATTGGGTCACACAAGGCCCCAGAAGTAAGTCATGGAGTACTGAGTGTTGAAGAGAAAAGACATTAATGTAACTTAGAACAGAACTGAGATAGTGATCAAATTTCCCAGGATCTTGTCCTAAAAATTTTAACCAAACTTATTAGGGCTTACATTAGAGGAAAAGGGAGGATATCAGAGTGTAGCCAATGGATAGCTTCAGGCATAATTAGAAATGGAGCCCCAGCCAGTCTTCATGGTTGAAATCCAATCTTTTTGAAAAGCAATATATCATTTTAGTGCCAGACCCTTCTTGAAGAAAAAAAAAAACTTGAAGATATATTGATAAAATATGTTTTTAATTTGTTTAGTATTTATGTAACTGTAAAAAAATTCAGAGGTTTATTTTGTTTATTCATATATTTGTAGGCATGCATACAAAACAATAAAACATAGAATTCTCCTCCCTTTTTTTTTCAGAAGAAGTTAAAATCTCTCAGCTTTGTACTGGAATTATAAACTTATCTTTGGAAAGAAAGAACAGTTTGTATTGTGCAAAGGAAGAAATTTAATCAAAGTTTCCGTCTTCTTCATGGTTAGGGAAATACTTTAAAAACTAGAATAAAATTCCAAAAACCATTCATCAACCTGGCAATGTCACTGTCATCTGGTCCTGCTCTCAGTGAAGATAGGAAGCCCTAAGTTCCAGGAGAAAGATTGTTACCAGAGGTTGCACAATTGATGAAGGAGAAGGAATTCAATCTCAGACCTTCTGACCCTATCTGGAGTGCTTTTATCTCTATCCCTGTCATGGATGGAGCCCTCCAACAATTTGGGAAAAGAATGTGGGATGGGTAGCCTTAATTCCTGGTAAGAGGAGATAGGAAGAGAAATTGTCTGGACAGCCTTGCCTCCCAGCTAGGAGGAGAAGGCCAAACAGACCCTGATATCACAAATGGAAAGATTAAGCATGCTTGTATACAACCAGCAAGACTTTTTGTGTTAAAATTTCCCTCTCTCTCCCCTGTGTTTTCTTTATTTCTACATGCATTTATTCAGCCTATGTTTTCTGACACAAGCTATAAAGTAAATCCTTTGCTACAAACTAAAATTTAAAATATGCTTCTAGATTTTACATGTGATCACAATCAAATCTATGGCTTGCAATCTACTAGAGAACAACTCTCCCATGGTGAATTCCATGCAACTACCTTTTCATCTAAAGAAGGAATCAATCTCTAATTTCATAAAATAATACCAGATGAAGAGGTTGACTTTTATTTAGGAGTCAATTTGTCAGTAAATGTCTGTCTTTAAGCGTTGAAATCATGTTCGTTGTACAAGATATTCTGACAATGAGACAAACAGAATCCATGGCGTTTCTAGGTTTAAAAAGACAGCCTCTGATCTGTTATCTCAGTTTCAACCTACGGCCCATGCTGATTGAGTAGAATGGTGCACCACAATCTCAAACTTTAACCAGCACTATTTTTTTAATTACTTTTTTGAATTATGAAGTCCACATATAAGAGTGTCTGAACCCTCATCAGAAAAGCTTATACTTTCAGTAGATGGCAATTAACAAAATTGGTCCATGTGCAGAGAATAAGAGACTGCCTTGCTCATCCCTAGTTGGGCCACATATATCACACCCCTTCCCCTCCCCAAGACTCAGGGAGCTTTGAGGAAGAAGGGTGTTGATAGGTGTCAGTTGCAGGGGCTGCACTAGAGAAACAAGCTCACCAAGATGTTAAGTCTTCATTTCTGTAAGGATCTGAGGGGTTCAGCCTGCTTGGAGAAGACTGACATCAATCAACATATGGTACCCTGGAGTCAGTGTTTTCCAAGGGGAACAAAGATGTGAGAGCCAGGGGTGTTGGATAATATCAAGGGAATAGTGTTTCCCAGACACAAGAGGCAGCTGGACAGGCAAACACACAGCTTTTGAGATGGCACGTAGAAGATCTGCACAAGCTAAAGCCAGACAAAATGCTTCCTCGCAGCACAGAGTGAGGAAGGTGGATCCAAAATCTTACCACTTACTGAGGAGCTATTGACATTTGATAGCTTCTGGGAAAAGGAGAGTCACTTTCCTCAAATGGTGTGACCTCTGATAGGTCAAGAACACACCAGGGCAAGGACTACTCCCAAGACTAGTTGAGCAACACAAACTGAATTTTATGGGAGAAAGAAGACTCAAACAAGATGCAAGGTGGGAAGGGTGCCTATGAGATGAGTTGCAATTAGGGGAGGAGTGTTAAATATGTTCAAAATATATTGTATGAAATTCTCAGATTAATATAAACATTGCTTTAAAATTATTTAAATTTATTATTTATAAATTCATTATGCATAGCAATATTACTAAATACAGACTAATATGTATATGACTGTGAAAACAGAATAGTAACTCAGTGTCCTGTATGAATTGCTATAGTTGCACATCAGTTTTGATCTGGAGTAGCAAAAAAGCTAGTAAATAATTCACAAAGGACTGCTTAGAGGTCTGTTGTGAAATAGTAATTTGTCAAAGAAAACCAATAAGACCATCTCCCATACCAAAAACTGGATATTATGTCTTTTGACCCACACACACAAAAGAAATGTTTTATTATCCCCAGTTACTGTGATAGAAGCAAGAATTTTTTTATTAACATATAGTAGGTAAATGGTAGAACTGAAGTGGCACTATTAGGAGGTGTGATCTTGTTGGAGGAAGTGTGTCACTGTGGAGACAGGCTTTGAGGTCTCCTATGTGCAAGCTACACTGAGTTGTAGGGGTTAGATAAATTAGATTTAGAAAATATATAGGAGTTTCTGATACTGTCTCTTAATTCGGGGCCTGAAGAGCATTATCAGCATGAAGTCAGCAAAAACAGGAAAGACTCAATAGACTGAAAAACATGGTTGAAGTCAGGAAAACAGGAAAGACTTAATGGACTTGAAGAAACAAAGTATCTGGCCTGACATTGTTTTCAGCTGCTAAGTGGGCGGAGCCCAAATTAAGCTGAAACAGAGTTCCTTCTATTTAAGGACAGTCATGGAGCCCAGAAAGGGAAGAGGCCCCTGATGCTAGAGAGCTCCAAGAGTCCTGCTGAAAAAAGGGCTGGCCATTGATGGCCAGCTCTCTCCCTGAAGCAGAAAGAAGCTGGTGAGCAAAGAAAGCCTGAGCAAGACACCAAAAGGCCAAGGACTGGACCCTGTGGCTCAGCTTTTGCCTAGAGGGGTTTGATCTGTCCAAACAGTGGCCTAAAGGAAACAGTGCCTGGCTTTAAGGACTGAGGCAGAGCAGCTGAGTTCCTGATTCAAAAGAAGTAAGTTGGCCTGCAGACGGCTGGGGTCTCCCACAGAGAAGAAAGCATGAAGCCTTATTTAAGGTGAGACTGCAATAACCAACTACCCTGACGAACCTGCATCTGAGAGATCCAGAAAAAAGGACTGCTAAGTACATTAAAGAATCTACAACAAAGACTGTGTTCCTGACGACTGAGGACCTGCCCCAGAGACTGTATCATTCTAAAAGGTTATGAAAGTAGTTGTTATAATTATCAGTAGGTTTGGTGGATAGGTTAAAGGGGTTGTAGGAATTTATAGGATTAATAGTTAAGAAATTGTTGGTGTTTGTTATAAGTGAATTTAGTAAGTAATAAATAAATAAGTGTTAAATAATAATTTAAAAGTTCGGTTGCACTGAGTGTGGCACACAGTCTCCTTCTGCTGCCTGCAGTTCAAGATGTGGAACTCTCAGCTCCTTCTCCAGCACGATGTCTGCCTGCACACTGCTATGCTTCCCACCATGATGATAGTGAACTAAACCTCAGGGACTGTAAGCCAGCCCCAATTAAATGTTTTTCTTTATAAGTGTTGCCTTGGTTATGGTGTCTCCTCACAGTAATAAAACCTTAAGACATACACTTTGGCTTAAACTGCTTTAAAAATACATTATTTCCCACTCTTTTTTTCAATTAACTGCCATGAAGGGCAATTATGACAGGGACATGTAAAGGACACTCTGAGACTAATATAGTGAAATGGCCAGTTAAACTGTCATATCCTTCTGGGAGCTCTGAAGGCAAATGAGTTCTGTGACTTTCACTCATCTTCTGTTAGCTGTATTGATCCCCAGTTTCTAATGTGTCACTCTCTTCTCTGCCCCATCACCATATGACCTTCTTTTCTCTGACTTTATCTTCCTGTGCCTTCTTTCACCTCTAGTCATTAATTTTTAGAGCCCATCAGTACAACACTATCTCAGAGACATACACATACATCTACAGATCCTATTTACAAATCAGATCATTTTCTGAAGGTGAAAATAGACATGAGTTTTGAAAGGTGCTACTCAGCCCCATACATACACTGTTAGTTACACGAATTTAATCAAGAGGCTGAATTCTTTGGACCTCATATATACATTGAAACTAATAATTGTATCTAATTCTTAAGTCACTGGGACATTTCAATAAAATATACAAATGTATTAAGGATACTGCTTGACAGATAATAATTGTTAAAAGAATGCTAAAGAACATTAGTTCTAAGAGCTAGAGTCCATTTCTTTTCTTCAATAGTAATCTTGTATTGGAACATCTATGGGGAAAGTCTGTGAAATCCATCCTGCTGGAGGGTTTAGAGGACTTTTCCAAACTGCTGCAGAACCCTGTTACACGCTTACAAAAGCTCTCAAAGGAGCCTCAGTGTGCCAAGAATTTTACAATTGTAAGTATGTGAATGGAAAGTATGTTCCAAGAATGTGTGCACTTGGAGACTGGCTGCCTCCTCTTGATCTTTAGAGGAAGATAGTGGGCTGAGTAAATCCTAGGACATGGAAGAATCACGGGTTAAGATTCAGCAGTTATTTCCAAATAACTGGGATAGGAAACACAGATTTCTCTCCTCTCCTCTCCCTCTCGGACTACGAGGTACGATGACAGAAGGCAGAGGAAAAAGACAGCTACCGGCCCTTCAAACTGCAGGCTTAGTCCTGGTGGTAGACAACGGGTTTCTCTGGTGTGAAAGACTGAGACTTCAAGGTCCCCGAGAGATGAGCTCCTCAAATTCCTGAAGGGATTGGGGAGAGTAAATGTGCTGTCCTGAAATGGCTACAAGGAAGTCTGGCAAGTTAGACTTTTTCCCAGGCTAGTTCAGTGGGTTTGAAATGGACTCCTGTGTGTCATCCCTCTTAGGCACATGGGCCGGTTCTTGGTGAAGAATGTTGACTTATTTTTCCATTTCTTTGAAGACTCTTACACAATGGAATGCATATCTTTGCCAATGTGCTCAGTGACTGCTAGCCATGAATGTGACTACCTGATAATATTACTCAATGTCAGCCAGAGTATGCCTTTGTGATAAAAAAAAACAACAACAAAAAACTCTCTACCTTCATGGTGCTTACCTTCTAATGAAGGAAGGAGCTACCAATAAGAAGGAAAACTCATGTACAAACCTGTAATGTCTGGAAACAGTAAGCAATGCAAAGGGATCTAGATATTTCTTTATATTGGTGGATTCTGCTTTATGGTGATCCCAAGATAGGATGCTTGATGGTTCAGGAGTGTGGAGAATGAAGTGAATTTTCTGGATATGCCAAGATTTAGGGAAGTACATTTCAGAAGAAACAACAAAATCGAAACCTTATATAATAAAAGTTCAAAAGTTTTAAGGGGCCTGGAAACAGATGAGTTAGGAGTGTGAAGAAGTACAATGACTTAGAGGAAAGCAGAAAAAAAAATGTCCAAGATGATAGATATCATTATGGTCTTTTCAGACTTGTATATAACATACTGTGACCCCAATAACCCCATAATCACCATCATGGTTTTCCATTCTTCCTCTCGGGAGGTACATTTCCACTTTCATACATGATCTATAAAGTTATTATTTTATTCAAAAGGTACTAAAAATACTAATACTAATACTAATGAATTTTCAGTTCCCAGAAGTTAATTCATACAAATCTGGCTGACCACAAGTAGTCTACTGAATCTGATGTGTCAGATGAGTGACTTAGAAAAGGGTCTGAATCAGAGAAAAAAATTTGTGTTCTGTGTTTTAAGAGCTTTTGCCTCTCCTCGGAATGTTGTAGTGTTGTATTTTTGAATCTCTGAATTATTGGAGCTCTTTTGGCTCTTTGAGCAACGTTACTCTAAAAAGAAAGTCACTCTAGGGATGAAGTCACATGAGGAAGAGCACAAGAATGGTTGGATGATGTCAACGTCAAGGTTGCCTGATTCCAGGCATTCCCATTACATGAGCCAATGCTTTCTCTCATTGACTAAATCACTGAGTCAGTTCTATTTCAAGCTCTTTCAGAGCACTCTAGCACACTGTTCTCTATGATTTGGATAGTGCCTTTTCTCCTTTATAGAGTTGGAAAATGTGTTTCATTCAAAGGCAAACTAAATTGACACATCTTCCATTAAGTCTTCCCTATCCCATGAGAAAGAGTCATTGATGCTTTTGTTCTCTCACGATCTTTTATTCTGGCTTTATGATGACTAATATTTATGTGTCAACTTGACTATGTTAAGGATTGCCAGAATAGTTGGTAATGCATTATCCCTAGGCATTCTTGGGAGGTTTCTAGATAAGGTTAGCATTTGAATACTTAGACTATGGGAAGATAATATCTGCTGAAGGCTGAAATCTGAGAAAAAATGTAGGAGGAAAGAATCACTGAGTTGGGACATCCATCTTTTCTTGACTTCAGTGTGGACCTGTCTGGTTCTCAGATCTTCAGGTTTGAACTGAACAAAATTACAACACCAACTTTCTGGTGGTTCTAGAAAGGTTGATAACATAATGTCGTAGTTTTTGGTCTCAATGATCATGAAAGCTAGTTTTTATAATAAATCTCTTTTTGCTTTCTCCCTTTCCTTCTCCCTCTTTCTTTCCCTTCTCCACACATACATGTGAACATAAGAACATAAACACAATTGGTCTGTTTCTCTGTAGAATTCTAGTGTATCCACTCACTCACTATATATTTAGCGAGGATTTATATATAGCAGCTTCATTTATAGGCAAAGCTACTTACAAGTCAGTGAAATAATGAAACTCCCTGTCTCCATGGAACTTATGTTCTAGGTGGAAAAAAATTAAATACCAACAAAAAGACATGATGGAGAGGTATTTAAAAATGTTTGTAGGTGAATAAACCTAGAAAAATATGGTGGGTTATGATAGGAAGTGGATGCAATATGAAACTGGGTTAGGGAAGGGTTGAATAAGAAGATGAAAATCAAACAAAGATTTTAAAGCCCAGGTGTGCTTGACTTACACAAGTAATGCCAGCATCTGGGAAGTAGAGGCAGGAGGATTACAGATTTGATGTCAGTCTGGGCTGTATGGCAAGAATATGTCTAAAAATAAAGTAAGAAATAAGTGAATATTTTGGGGAAAATGAGGAGAGATATTGACCATGTTCAACATTAGTGCGCCATGGAAGAGAAAGAGTAGAGAAGGCTGTACTGTGTTTGTTGGCTCTGGGGTGGGATGAGGGATAGGGAGGAGAGAGAGAAGAGGGAGTAAATAGAAAGCAGAAGACAGATACACAGGACCTTGTGAGTGTCTGACCTGGATTTGGGCAGATACTGACAAGATGTCACATCCATCTTCAAAACCTTTCTTGGTTGCTCATTCGAGAACTAACTTTGGGAGGGTGTTTCTCAAGCTGTGATTGTTAGTTGTCTATTTGTCTCCAGCATTTCCCTCCCTTATCAAGATGAAAGCTTATTCATTTTAGTATGCTCGTTACTCTGAGTTCTTTGACTCTAAACTGCTTGACTAGGAGGTCATCAATTTGTTGACTTTTTATATTTCTTTATCAGTTATTATATGTATATACATGATATATACATCATATATAATGTGTGTATGTATGTGACTGTATGTGTATTAAAAGTAATCTGAAAAGATATGTTAAATGTATCTCATAGAAGAGGAAAACTAAATAGGCAGGTAAGTTTAAGAAGGAGAATGGAGAAAGCCAAATGAACTTGTACATAGGAAGATAACAGATTTAAAATAAAGACTAAAACAAAATGTTACTGTATTTCAAAATGAATTAGGACCTAAAAGAATCCAGGACTAGAATACAATAAATCTACCAGTTCAACCTCTAACACAACTACTATCCTATAACACAGCCTATTTTCTTTAAACTTAAACGTTACTGAAAGCCTGGGAAGGGACTCAAATGCATGTGTTGATTCAGTTATGCGCAAATCATCAGGTAAGCATTCTACAGCTAAAGAATCTTGTCCCCAGATTCTAAATCAAATGTGTGCTTGAAGCACATCTGTTGCTTCCAAGTACAAACTCGCAACTTCATAGACTTGTCAGACAATTCATAGGTTTCACTGAACTTATTCTTTGGCAGCAATTGTCTGGTGTTTGAAAAGCTGTATTCATAAAATCACTGGAAAATATTTATCAGCAGCATGGTGCCAGGCATTGGCAAATGTTCTCCCTTGGACATGTGCTGAAGCAAATAAGGCATACAACTCCCTCCCTCCCACATAATCCCTATGGTTCAGTGGGATTGGATGACCTTCTTGGGAACTCTTTACTGCAGTCCACAGGAGTGCCAAAAGCCCAAGGAAGCTTGCTGCGTTGTTCTCATTCAAATACTGAGCTCACTGGATTCTTATTCAGGCGTCTTTAGACACACTTCCTTCTTGCTCAGCAAAACTGCTAATTGGCACAGGAAACATCCTGGCTTTGTCCATTTTCTATAGAACTGGGAAATACTTCTACCTGACTATGCTGACAGAATTCTACTTTCAATGCTATGAATGCCACAGACATTTCAATGACAACTTTGGGAGCAAAGTAACACATTATACAGTTAGTTGGTCTGAAACTGTCTGGAGAAACAATGTAAGTCATTTAAAGCAAAAATCCCCTGAAACTGGGGATTAAATAAAATAGGTATGTGGAATATAGCTATTTAAGTTTGGTGAAAGCAGCACACAGGACGTTTCTCTTTCTATGTTCTTCACTTTCCCTGGCCCCGCCCACAAATTTAATCTGTTCACCACTTACTGTAACTAAGAAGGGTTATTATAGCTGCGTTCCCAAGAAATGCTTTTTCATAAACTCAAGAAAGCATGTCTCATTGCCAAGAGTAAAGCAAACTGCTGGCACTTACTGCCAGCCAAAAGCCTGAGAGTCTCCCAAGCATCTGAAGGTGGAGGCAGGGGTGGGTGAAGGCAGCCTGTAATCCCTATTTTTAGGTCTTTCCTTCCTCCAGTGGATTTACTTAGAGTGAAAGGCAAAGGGGAGGAATAATTAATTACTGTGAGCACACTAGGGACTTGAGTTTAAATTATTGTGAACTTTTAAGACTGCTATCAACATTCTGAATCCACTTGCCCAAGGCATCTTAAATTATTAGCTTATGTGTCTGCACATATTTTCTTTGAATTCATGCAGATGCATCATTTCAGTTGTCCCTTTAGGGGTTGTCCTTAGAGGATGATTGTATTTTCTGTTATGATGTTTTATTCTGTCCAAATGCAACAATGAGCCACAATGATACTTCAACCAAAAAATTTAAGTACCAATTCAGGACAGTGTTTAACACAGAGACTAACCAGGTACATGTATAGAAAACTCATTGCTAGACTTCTCTACATTTCATCTGTAAAAAAAAAAAAAAATCATGCTTCCCTATTCCCAGTGTTAGAAGTTATTTGGTCGTTAAAATTCTATGTTCTGACAATATGCTGGGAACTGTGATAAACATTTGAATGCAATGAAAAGGAAGCCTCCTGGGGAATTTTTCTTCAAATAATGATTGAATTATAATCTATGCTTCTTGCTAATTTGTTTGTTGGAATCAGCTTTTTAGAGAGAGATTGGAAGGGTAATATTTTGTGGTTCAAATCCTCAACTTAAATATTTATTAATATGCAATGCTAAACAAGAAACAGTTTTCAGGATCACAGTGAGTTAAATAGTCCGTCCTTGAGAGGACATTAAAATTATAGATAAGCAGAGTTGACAGTTACAGAAATAAATACAAAATTCACATGGGAATTTGGCATGTGACAAAGCTGTTACTTCAACAGAGTGAGGAAAATCAATTACTTGCCGAGTAGGGGTGAACTAGCTGGCTAGGCACTTGGCTAGAGTTCAAGTGAAATTTATATTTTTAAACTGAAATAAATACTTTATTAAAACAACAACAGTAAAGACACATTAGAAAAAGTGATACATGTGGCATATTTATATCTATTGTTTTGTATAATACTTACTGTTATAAGAGAAGGAACCATCTGTTGGACTGAAAGGGGAAACTTCTGGGGGGAAGAGGGTGGAAGGGCGGGATAGGAAGGGGGAATAGGGAGGGGTTTGTTACTGAGATGTAACTTGAAGAAAAAAAAATAAAGTATTTAAAGAAAAAGTAATACAATTTTGCTTTATTATCATAAAACAGAGAATGTCTTTTTAAAAATAAACCATCATACGCAGGTTACACAGAATTTATGGCAGAATTGAATACATAAGATCTTGAAATATAATCCCATTGAATTATATAAAACACAGTACCAAACTGATCAGATAACAAAAGTTATCACTAAAATCTCAAAAGAGGGACAAACTGGTAAAAATATCTGTTGAACATATAAACAAGAATTGAATTTCTAGAGGAGCAAGAAATATTCACAAACCCGTAAAACAAGAAACACTTAAAACCACAATCAGCAAAAATATAGACGGCAATAATCATTTGTTTCACAAATATGTACTGAAACCCATGACTACTCAGCGTGTTTGGGGTATCTGAGAGAGCAAAGCAGGTACAAATATCCCACACTTGGGTGCATTTTATCATGATAAGTAGTGATGAGAAGCCATTTTCCCACCACATCTACTACAGAGGAAACTATACCATGGGTTGACTTTGCCATTGTTTCTCAGCATGTGTGCCATTTAAATTGCCTTGGGTTTTAATATTGGTGTCCCCAAATGCATATATTGAAACTTAATTCTCAATATCATGGTAATAATAGGGGACTGTTAGGAAAATGATTAAGTCATCATGGTCCTATCCTCACAAACGAGATTCGTGTCCTCAAAAACAAAGAATAACTCCTTTTTTAAAAATCTCCTCTTTCATGGTCTGTCAAGTTGACAGGCAAGATTAACCATCACAAGTTACACTGGTTTCTAAAATCTTCAGGACGGACATTACACATATTTTAAAAGATTTTTTATAACAGACATTTCATGTTATATTTGCATTAATATGGCTATTCTTAATTACATATGTGATTATTCCTTTTGCTTACAGAATACTATAGAATCTTTTAGATCATAAATGCTATACTTTGGGATACTTTCAAAATGAAAATTAGGATACATAAATAAGTACTAAAATTACTGTTCTTATTCAGATATACTTAAATCACATGTGAATATTACTTATACATTTATTATATTAAGTATTATAAATAAATTAATTTTAATTGACAATAATATATATATTAACATTTGCTGTGTGCTGCATAATGATTAAATCAGGCTAAACATAACTATATCTCTTTAAACATTTGTCATTTCTTTATTATTAAACTTCACAATAATTTAAGTTATTTAAATTTGCAATAAATTATTATTGTCTGTGATTACCATACTGTGTACATCAGAACTCTATTCCTACATAAGAATAACTTGATGTCATTGTTGAACCCTTCCCATCTCCACTGAATAGTTCAAACTCAGGTCCTCTGGAAGAGCTCCAAGTACTCTTAACCATGGAGTCATTTTTCCAGTCCCAATAACTTTTGACTCTGGCAAATAACGTAGCCATGGAACATTTTTCAATTAAGAGATATCAATTTAGGGTATAATTCTTAATAATTTTGAGAAGCCATTTGGATAATCTGTATGTGAATACTGGAATTGAACCCACATCCTCTCAGAGATCAGCCAGTCATAGTCGAATGAGCAATCAGGAGGTGGGGCCTAGTTGAAGGAACTGGGTCACTCCTCTCTCTCTTTCTCATTCTTTCTCTCTCCTTTTTTATTAGCGTTCTGGCTTGTAGTAGGTGAACAGCCATCTCTGCACTTCCCTCCAATATTCTCCCACTGCTGGGCCATTCTTCCTCACCGCAGACTAGCAAGTAATAGAGTCTCCCCAATATTAATTGAAAACATTAACAAAAATAAATTTAAAGTTCTTTATCTCAGGTATCTTGTCACAGTGGTAGAAGTTAGACTAATGCTGTCTTAATCAAAAAAGATGTGAAATGTCTGAAAATCTCTCAGTTCATGAAAAAGAAAAAATACATAGGATTTTCCCAACTTGATAATTCTATATATCAAATGATTATAAAAATGAGCCATGAAGACAAAAGAAACTTTCTATGTTTCCACATTTTTAAAGTTCACCAGTTGTATCATCCATGCTAGGAGTATAACTGTGGAAAGACTGGGTTATCTTTATATGTAAAAATAAAGAAAAATTGGGGGAATAGAGAGATAGCTCAGCAATTACGAGCACCTGCTGCTCTTCCTGAGGCTCTGAACTCATGCTTTGCTATAATTGGCATCCTCGTGGTCCAGTCACCTATCCACAGGACCATGGCTGGGGACCAGACAATCAGCACATGATCCAATAGCAGTCACATCAGCAGTGTAGAACTTTAAACATGTGTTAAGTTGATGACAGTTTTTACGCAGCTTATAGTTAATGCCTTGTGGAGAATTATGAGCTTCATGTTATTTTCCTCGTGGTGATATTTTTTTTTCTTTTTCGAAGTGGGCTGTATCTTGCCATGCAAAAGTATAGGCTGGCCCAGACCTCACAGTATTCCTGGCTTTTTCTCCATGTTGAGGTTACAGGTTTAAGAGTTCTCCATTCTCAGAATATACAGTACTGTATCACATCAACAAAATCTTTAAGAAGTTTGTCATTATATTCCAGTGGCCCATTTAAAAATTGATTTGAATATAAATCAATACAAATACCTATTCATTATTCCCTTTTGTGAAGTTATATTTTTATACTGGCAAATTACTGGTTTTTTATGATATATTTTTTGTGAAAATTTGATTCTCAATCTCAGAATAATTCAACTTTCTTTCTTTCCTTGGTGATCTTTATTGATTTCTGTTTCATATTTATTTATTTTATTTAAATATCCTTTCAGTTATTTTATAAATAAATTAATACACAGGAATGGACTTTTAAATCTTTTTTATGTTGAAATCGAGGATTAATAATCCTGAAATTTTTTTGGTACATTTCAAAACATCCTTACAAATTGGAGCTAAATGTACATAAATTTTGCCAACATTTTATTTCTTATGAGTTCTGGCTTTTGTTTCACACATTAAAAATACAGTTGAGAAATCTTTGAGATGTTGTTATATTCTATTGTCATTAGGATGGACCATGCAGCATTTTGATATAGAAACCTCTTAAAAATCCAAGTTTTCACGTTTTAAGCATGTTCATGAGAAATCAGGAAGGGAAACAAACGACAGATGTGACATGCTGGAGTAATCAAATTCTGATACCATGGAGACTGCTTTTTGTCTCGTGAGATTAAGGAATGGACTCATCACATGAGTTGTATGTACTCTGTTCTCATCTGTTTCTAAAACAGTCACAGCTGCTCTACAAAAAGCATGGTGAGGCGAATGAAAAGGCGAGCCACAGGCTGGGAGAAAATGTGTGCACATCACATATCTAACAATGGACTTGAATCCAGAATACACAAAGAACAGCCAAAACTCCAGAGAAGAAAACAAACAACCCGATTTAAAAATGCACACAGGATGTGATCGGACACCTCACTGAAGATGCACAGATGGCGGGATAAGCACATGAAAAGACATCCGTGTCATTTGTCATCGAGGAACTGCATTCTGAACAGTGATGAGGGACTATTACCCTAGATTAAAAGGCAAAACTGTCCGTGACAGTTGCCGGCAATGATGAGAAGCTGCGGGAAGCTCCATTCATTGCAGCCGCGGATGTGAAATGGCTCCATGACTTGGGGAAACAGTTTTGCAGTTTTTTCCAAACCAAACATAGTTTTACAATAGAAGTGGGCAACTGTACTCCTAGGCATTTATTCAAATGATTTGAGCATTCGGGCCCACACAGAAACTTGCATAGTAGTATTTACAGGAGTTTCATTAATATTGACAAAAATCTGGAACCAGTCAAGACATCCTTCATGAGATGAATGGATAACAAAGCCTGTGCTATGTATGCAATGGAATATTACTGAATGAGACCCCAGGACCCACGTGGGTTAAGAAGAGACTGGGGTTCTGCAATTTGTCCTCAGAACTCCACATGTATATGGCATTTTACACACACACACACACACACACACACAAACACAAATGTGACATAAAGCACGTTTTGTTAAATTTTATTGCTTCTCTGCCATTGAGAAGACAAAAGAAAAGTTTGACATGCATACAATCAGCCTTCCTGCCCAGAGGCACCATGTCTACAGATTCAATCAACTTTTGATAAAAAATATTTTTTCAAGTGTCTGGACTGGACTGGATACTTACACTTTTCTGTGGTTATTCTCTAAACCATCCTGGGTAACACATATTAATGCGGCATTTTCACTTCGTCGTAGGGAATCTTGAGATGCTTTGCTATCTGAGGGATGTGGATAGGTGTAAACACTGTACCATTTCCTATATGAGATTTATGCAGCTTAGAATTGGATATGGGTGGCAGGGTCTCATTCAATACAATACCTTAGTATTGAGCAACAAGCGATCTACCTCACTGTTTCCCTGACACGGGGAACCTTCTGTTTTGCCAGACTTTGATGAAAATAGTCTCCTTTTATAAATTTGCACAGCAGAAAACTAATGGCTGTAAAACCCATTTACAAAGTGTCTTCTGGCTCCATACAGTTCCTTGTGTCTCACACACATGCTCAGATATCAGGTCCATGGAGCATGTTTCTACCATGATATAGGCTCTGGCTATGCGCCATTGGGTTGTAATGTGGTCGTGTTTTGGTGCAGTGGCTGGTGTCTGTCACTGGAAGCAATTTCTACATCATAACAACTACTGATAAATGGAGATGGCTACGAATTTACAAAAGCATGTGACTATGTAAAGAGACCCCTGGACCCACTCTCAGGACTTACAAAGTCTGTGTGAAGAGAGAGATTCTGACTGTAGTTTATTTACCATGACAGAAAAATCAGAAACTGAGACAAGAATACAATTACAGGCACTAAAACAATCAAGGAACTGACAGAAAATCTGTTAGTCTATTGAAGAAACAATAAAGGACATGAAAATATGTACTCAGTCCATAAGAGAGTCAAAGTAAGGACCAAAAAGGGTAATCCAGACAATGAACACACTGAGGAGTGGAGAACTCATCTTCAGATTGTGTGGCAGCTGGGGTGGGGGGTGGGGTGGGGGAGTAGTCATTAACTGAGAGGGTGGAAGAAGTTAAGCTGTCCTCATAAAGATCCACATTTAATTTTGAAATGATGAAGAGAAATTTTGGTGTGTAACCTGCATTTTGCTAAGCATGATCTGGAATATCAAAGGTTTCACATTAGATCACAACCTTAATATGAATAAAGCAAACCTTTATTATCAGTGGTTTTCTGATCAGTGGATTCAACCAGAAATAGAAAAAAAATGAGATATACTACTCTCTCTGTAATTAACATGCACTGATTTCTTTTCATTCTTTCCTAATCAACTCAGTATACTCTTCCCATAGCTTTTACACTGTATTATGCAAAGTAGTTTAAAATTTTTTAACTATTTGTATTTATGTGTGTGTGTCTATCTGTCTCTCTATGTGTGTGGTGTGGTATGTGTGTGTATGAGTTCATATAGGGCATGTATGGGTTTGTGTATGTGCAGGTACAAATGAAGACCAGAAGATAGTGTGGTATCCCCTATATCTGGAGTTACAGGGTATCATTAACTACTTGAAATGGATACTAGGAACCAAACCTAGGTCCTTTTCAAATGCAGTAAAGTGCTTTTAAACATTGACTTACTTTGTCAACTTCTTATAAAATATTTTTTAGGCATTTACCTGGCAATAATAAAAAAAAGAGAGAAAGTAAGGTACTTATAGAGGATGGTAAAATAAGATGTTTTAGAGTTGGGACATTCTGTGATTACCTGGAAGCCTAATCTACTGTCATATCTATTTCTATATGCATTTCAAATTTTTCATAATAAAAAGTCTTAAGAAGTAACTTTTGTCAAACAGTGTGACAGATGATGTTCCAGTTGCATAAATACTTTCACTAAATTTGAAACATGTGGTATGAGGATCCATGGGCCTAATTCTTGGGTTACTTGTGTCTTAGAAGAAGATAATTACTATATTATCTCCCTCAAAAAAAGTATATGATAGATAAAAAAGAAGGATTGGTGAGCCATATTGGAGTTTGGGTTTTAGCATGGGAATAACGTGGCTGTCACTGTCATTTAGGCTGATATCAGTAGAAAGGAATGGGAGGTGTATAAGTATGGTGCCATAAGCCTGTGAGGTAAGGTCTGTATTAGTTACTTTTCCCATTGCTCTGACAAAATACTTAGTAAAAACAATGTAAGGAAATAAGGAAGAGGTTATTTGGCTCATAGTACAGAAGAATGCAGCTTATCACAGGTGGGAAAGCATGGCAGCAGGAGTGTGAAGTGATTGGTCATGTCACATCCTTAGTCAGGAAGCATAGAGTAATGGCTCTTAGTACTCAGCTACCTTTCTCTTTTTAATTCTGGCTCTCCAGCCTATGGAATGGTGCTGCCCACCAACCATAGAGGTTGTTCTTGGCCTAGTTAAATCTTTCTGAAAACACTTCTGTAGGTGTATCCAGAGTTATGTATACTACTTGATTCTGAATCCATTCAAATCACAGTGAAGACTAAGTATACTACTTGATTCTGAATCCATTCAAATCACAGTGAAGACTAATCATCAGAATTCTACCCCTCCAATCATATCATGTTAACTCATCACATTCTACCCATGGCCCCTGAACTCTCAAGTTCATCTTACAATGTGAAATGTGCTCAGTCCATGTCTCAAAAGCCTCCAGATCTTAACAGCACCAAGGCTGTCCAAGAATTCAAAGTCCAACGTCTACTCTAAGACTTGAGACTAAGTCTTAGTTATGGGCCCTTATAAAATCAAAGCACAACTTACACGTTTCCAACACAATAAAACGGTGGCATTTCCCATCATAAGAAGCAGAGATTGGGCTTCAAAGCAAAATCAGAACCCAACATGGCAAACACAGAACCTTCAGGCTCCAAGTACCTGATTCTTCCACATGCTGTCTGGCACCAGAAACCTTGATGAAGGCCTTAATATCATCAGAATCTTTTACAGCTTGAATTCTCCTGCAAGACGAGCAGTGTGTGGGTGACACCGTCAAGTTCTGCTGGTGTCTCTAGATGTGCTCTTGCCTCCTTCTACACGTCCCTAGGGACCACTCCGTGTCTAGGTTGGCTCAACCAGGCAAGAGACTTGCTTGGCAGTCTTTTTGTGTGTCCACAGAGAACCCATTCAGTGGCATTTTTAGTTCAAACTCTCTCCTTTCAAGTCAAGTGAATTTGCATGTTCAGAAGTTGGAGCCTGGGGTTTGCTCTTCTCACCTCCCAGGATACCCTTCCTATTAGAGTTATATTAATAGGACATCTTTATTATATTATATTACTAGGGTACCTTTTGTATTAGGAACAATGTTAGTTCCTTTATCCATACATGCCTTATCTGAATCTTTAGCTCTTTAGATTTCTTTTCTTGGCGAACTGCACATTTTTAACATCTTCCTGAACTCTTTCTTGGTAGCTCTAAAAGCAGTAAAAAGAAACCATGGTATAGCCTGGATCTTATGCTGTCTTAAAACTTCCTCTGTTAAATGACTTCTTCCTTTACTCTTGCATTCAGACTCACTCAAATCCTCAGTATACAAGCAGAAAGCAACCAGATTCTTTGTCAGAATTTAACAGCAATGCCCAAGTCCAGTTTCCCCTTCTTACCCCCTGAAACTTCATGAACTAGGCTTTCTCTGTCCGCACTTCTTTCAGCTTCTGACATTCCAAACTCCCATCAGACTGGCTCGTTAAACTCAGCCTGCCACAGAGCTTAGGGTTCTGTAGCCCATATCTCCAAAGTCTTCAAGAATTCCTTCATCAAATCAGGCCAGAAAACGGAAGAACTACATGGTCACGTTGACCACAATGAAATTTCCTTTTAGTACCACTATTCTGCATTAGCAACTTCAGGGCTTATCTTTTCTCTTCAGGAGTGCAGTCACAATGACACAGACAAGACAGCATGAGCACCAAGTGGCTCTTCACACAATGTCCTCAGTCAGGAAACAGAGACATAAACGCCAGTGCTCCATCTAATGTCCCTTTATTTGTTAGGATGGGGTGGTACAGCCCACATCACATTCAAGGTGGGTCTTCCAGCGTCATTTAAAACTGTCTTGAAAAGTCCTTTACAAACACACTTGTCATTTTCCTAGGCAACTCTGTATCTCGTCAAGTTGACACAAAGATTAATCACTGTGTAGTCTCCAGGTAGTGCTGGCCAAGGACTGAGTAAGATGTTTACATACTGCCCAAAACACAGACATCATAGTGAGTTTAATTAGCCAATGACTTTCTCAAAAACACACATGGATGTGAACACTAAGAACTCGTCTTCATCATCTGTTGTGCCATTCAAAAGTCTCATCTTTGTGTATATCTTTTCAAATATAATATATGCTAAGGACATGCCTGTCTGACTAGATGGAAAAAGCTAGTTTTTAAAACACATTTCCCCCCTTTGGTGTATGAGAATGTCATATCCTTATAAGTTTTAAATCCAAAACCAACTTTTTCAAGAACTTCTGCTTTATTCATTTCTTATGTTTGTCATAAGCACATTAACTGGACTCCAGTTTACTGTGTAGGTAGTTATTCCTGTGTGATCTATACACACTATACTGGGATTAATTTCTTATCCATTTGCACTTACGTTTCTGTGAAATACTGTCTTGATAAGGGTCCACACAAAATGGATTTTAACTTAATAAATGATAACCCATATTATTAATAATATAATAATCTTAACATATCAAATGAGAGGGCAGATTTATGATGGTGCATAAAATTCTTTATTTAGAACAATAAAGTATATGTTTATATAATGTAATTTCAAATTTAAACCTGTATAAAAAGAGGCAGGACATATACCTATTTTAAAAAGTACTCATACAGTATATACACATACACATCACATTTTACAACCTTTTATTTAATTAAACTTCAGTCATAAACTATTTAGAATAGTGTTGACATACATTTACATTACAATATGCAAACTCCAATCTATGACTGAACTAGCAATATGTCTGTGAAACCATATAAATGTCGGAATACTTCTCAAGTCCATTGACTTAAAACACAGTGGTAGGTGGACATAGTAATCACATATCAATCCCTAGACTACTGGAGACTAAGACTATAGGAATTTTGAATAGGAAAATTTTATGTAGTGAGTCTTTTAGCCTAGAAATTGACTAAATGAAAATACAAGGGATCAGTTTTGTTGCTATTATTTTGACAATTTTCTTTTTCTAAAAACAGTATTACAAGAAAATATTTGAAGATGGCAGTTGTGCATTTACAGTGCTTAGCAAACATTTTAGGATCATAAATATCCGCCTTAGAATGGATTACTCTTAAACACACACCAGTTATGAAAGAGCTTCCATTACTGTATCCCAACAAAGGCATTTTAAGCCTGGTAGGTGGAACGGCAGTAAAAGAGTTGTGCAATCAGACTCCATAGATAAATTTTGGTTGGAACGGTTACACATAAAGCCAATTTTACAATATCATTCCACAGATAAACTGGCTGACTTTAAAATTCTTCTCCTACTTTTCCAATTTTAAATAGAATTTGTGGATTATCACTTTACAATTTGCTTTAAAACATCTCTTGGCATTCAAGGTCCTCAGTAGCACCATACATGTTTTGTTCTTAGCTTCCAATAAGATGGGAACATTTCCATTCATACTCTGACACATTTCCAAATGGTTCACACATCTTGTGTCTCTTCCTGATCAAAACACACTACTGGTTGTCATTCCTCCGAGGTGATCCCAAACATTCATTTAAGCAAAGGTAAAGGCCATCTCATGTGTAAATGGTTAACCAATTCACCCTACTCAAGACTGAATTTCACTTTTACTAATGGACTCTATTTACATTAGAAACTAAACCAGCAAGGACTTCTCATTGTCCAAATGCTTGCTCACAAGTCAGACTTGGGTTTTTCATGTAGGATTGTTGCTGCTGTTTTCTCGGCTTTGTTAATCGTGTGGCATAAGGGCTCACTCCTGACAAGTGACCTCTGACCTATCTACACACAAATACAAAACTGAGATCCAAAGAGGGAGGTGAAATTATATCCATTACTGGCAAAGGACAGCCTCCTGACAAACTTCCTCAATATCCACCTGACTTCACCGAACTGCCTAACTTGAAAAACATATTTCTTCAAGAATGTGGGTATAGGATAGATAGCTAAGGTTCCATATCAGAATTAAGCCATGAAATTAAAACCTACAGTAGAAACACAGGAGAAACAATCAAAGTTCCACAACAGATTTTTCTGTTCATTTGTAACTTCGAATGAATGAAAGTAACAAACTATGCCACACCGTTTTTTCAAAACGCATGAAAGTTCACTGAAATGTGTTAATTCTTAACTAAAAGCACATACTTCATTGTGGATACATACTTTTACATATTTCTATTTTTTCTCATTTGCAATACCTTTTGTAGTGTAGTTCAGCTTTTTTTTTTGTTTATTGTACAGAAAAGCTCAATTTTTCTCTGATTCATTAAAATGTGGCAATGTGCTAAGCATGTTAGGTAACAATACAAAAACCAGGACTCTTCTAGCACTACCCACTGATCATACAAATAGTTTTGTTATAGGCTTGGTTTCTACCAAGTAGGTACAAAGTTTTTGATACAATTTTCACCCTGCATATTTCATAGATAATTTTCATTAAAAAGCACATTTTAAACATTACAAAAGAGAACTCTCCGAAAAGTGGGCAGTTTACAGGGTGATTTTATACTTTATCTTCTCAGTGGTGAGGTTTTCATAATTTGAGAAAATATTCAGAACATACATGGAATAAACTATGCAAAGAATACATATTTTAATCTGAAAGCAGATATGTCTTAGTTAATGTCCAAGCAGCTAGCATTCAAAATAATGTTCAGCATTTTCCTATTATTCATGCATTTTACTGAACCTTAGTATTTAAAAAAAATTGGCAATCCATGTAACTCTCAACAAAACAACACATTTAATAGGCAGGACACATCCGCCTTCTACCATGTCAGGTACTACCACCTGTTAAATTTGTGTATTTAACTCTATTGATTAAGACCATGTTTTTGAGTGTAAAAATCCAACTCCTAGCTCTGAGAATGAATGTATATTTTATTGTACTCTCAAGCTCAGTAAACAGTATTTCATAAGCCTCGGTGAAATGAAACTACCAGATAAATAAATCAAGCCACAAAACTGACAAGTGACAATAGTCTCGACCTATGTACGTTACACCTATGACTCGTATTAACCCATACCTATCATTATTCTCAAAGCAATCAATGTCAAATGACAAAATAGGTCCTTTCAGTAACTAAACTGATTTGTGGTTTGTTACTAATCAGTTGTATCCTGGGATATCTGAGGGCTTGAACAAGTAAATGCAGCATCTCAGTGCACTCACTGGGCTTCATCTTGCAGGAATGAAAGTACTGGAGGAATCTCGGAGCTTTAGAGAAGGGACTATAGAAACCACCTGAACTCTTTGGTATAAAGAAGAGCAGCGGCCGTGCACTAGGGTTGTACTTGGACTAGCTTCGAATATAAGCTAGAGCTTTCATGCACCTTCAAGACAGATTAGAAGCTAGCAGTTAGGTTTCCATGCAGTTTTGTACAATTACATTGCAAATGGTTGTCTTAAGGTTTTAGCACAGGGTAAATAAAATTATTTATGTGGATTATGTTAGAATGAAAAGATTTAAATTTTGTATATGTCTATGGTAGGTGAAAAAAAACATCAAAATAAAAGCAGAGGAAAAGCCATTCTTTGATTTTAGCCAATTGTTTTATATATATATATAATATATATACATTATATATATTATATATGTATATAATCAGGATAATCTTAATGTATCTTGTGAATTCTGGTTTAAAAGCACAATGTTCATCATGGAATTACTGCCAATTTCTGTCTAATATGAGAAATGCTGTCACACATTTTAAATAGCGAACTAACATGCATAACTACATAAAGCTCTCTTTTTATTTCATTTCATAAACCGTGATGAATACAGAGTGCCTGGTTTTAAATAAATGGTTAGGTTAAAGAGATAATGGTTATGCTGCAAATAACTATTGTTTTCTGATTCCTTGCATTCTTGTACAATCTGAGTTACTTTCTTTGCCACACCCATATTGCCATAAAGTGTATATTTCTAATCTTAGGTACTAAATACCATCATTTATTCTTATTCTCTTCCATCATGAATTTTTTTATTGGACCCCTCCACATTCAGCAATTTTCTACCAAGTTTGTTTTCATAGCTCTGTAGTAGCTTCAAAAGATAAACATGTCGCGTTATATTTTTGCAAACATGATTTACACACTCTAGAGTGATGGTCAAGGGAAAAGACCAGCTACACTAGGAGTAGTATGTCATCCTTGGCAAGTTCTTCTGCTGGTCCATGTTGACAATTTTCTCCTGTGAGGAATCTTCTGGGCAGTCTTCCATATAACACAGCATCATACTTTAGTTCAGCACGGGTTCTGTTGAATGGATAGAACCAGCCAACCATGTCCATTTTCCTAGTGGGATATGGTATACATGATTTACGTCAGGAAGAGCTGAAGTTTAGGTTGTTCTTGTTAATCAGGAACTACAGAGCGGATGTGCCTGCTCCAAAAAAAAAAAAAAAAAATACTCCCCATGGCTTCCAACTCCATACAGTAGCTGATGTTACAGAGTTACTGTTTTTAAAATTGTTTTCTACGTCTCTTTGTGGAAAAAAAAAGCTTCCCCTGCCCCCACTATTTAAGTTGAAATCTACTTTCAGAGACCATAATTAATCACAGGCTGCAGGTTGTAACTGCAGAACAAAGTTGTATGAGAGTCCAGCACTTAGACATTTCCCAAGCCATACAAACGGTACAAGTAGACTGGACACATGTTCTCTTCCCCACCATCACTTGCAAAACCTCCAGAGTCCTCCTCCGTGCAAATTCTTCTTTATAGATGACAATTCAGTGCCAGTTTGATAGCTGAACACTCTGCTCCAACTTCTGAATCATCCATACAAGGTCAGGGGTAGCCAGAACAGATAAAGATGAGGTCTGTCACTTGAGACAGAATAGGAATTTGTTTAAAGCTGCTTCATTTATTGAAGCAAACATGAACTGTTACCAGCCTAGAGAGGAAGAGAGAGGAAAGGGATTAAGATGTATCATTCTGCACTTTTCCTTCTCAATATCTAAATTCATATAAAACCTCAGAATGAGCAGAGTTAATAATGTGTGTTGCACTTAGCTTTAAAGAACTGGGTAGATTAAAAAAAAAAGAAGAGAAATAAGTTATAATAATTAGCCACTGTTTCCTAGGGAAGACATTATCTGAAATGATCTTGTTCATGGTCTGTTGTCTATTTCTTCTCATTAGAATATAAGTTCCATAAGATGTGAGTTCGAGGCCAGCCTGGTCTACAAAGCGAGTCCAGGACAGCCAGAGATATTCAGAGAAACCCTGTCTCGAAAAAACCAAAAAAAAAAAAAAAAAGGTATTCTTTTCATTGCTGTACCACATCTCTTAGAACAAGGCCTGGCACAAAGTATAATATATATGCAGCAAAATTTCTTGAATAAAAGAATGGATAAATTTCACTGATTCTCTATTCATGATAGCAAGAAAATGGATCAGCCTAGGTGACCATTAACTGGTAGATGGATAATAAAATGTGGCATATATATGAAACATAATTTTATTCAGCCATAAAGAAAAGAAAAATTGAGTAATCTGCAGAAAAATGGTTGGATCTAGAATGTATAATATAAAGCGAGGTGACCCAAATGCAGAAAAAAATGTACATGGGCTCTTATGTGCAGATTCTACCATAAAACACACACACACACACACACACACACATGTACATGCACACACACACATATGAGTGGATGTGAATGTGGATAAAGCCTGTGAAACTATAAAGGAAACCAAGAGGAGATAAAACTAGGCCATGAAAATGATAAGGGTTGGAGTGAAGAAAAGAACACAAAAGAGATGTGTAAGAAGAAGAGACGATGGGGTGGGGGCTACAAGGTTAGGCTATATATATATAAAATATATGATATGTATTATATACACATATATTATATATATGTATATAAAAATTTAAGGTACTATTATAAAAAAGATTTTCCCTATTGAAAAACAGCTGTAAGATGCAAGAAGGTAGGAGAAATTATTATATATAAATGATTATATATAAATATATATTATATATAAAAATATATTATACATATAATGATTTATATATGTACACTGTGTATGTGTCACCATACTGAAACCCATTTCTTTGTAAGCTAATAAAATAACATTTTATATTAAAAAAAAAAAACAACTAGATGCGGTGGCATGTACTTATAACCCCAACACTATGGAGACAGACACAGGTACATCCCTGGGGATCATTGGTCAGCCAGCCCAATTGGCAAGCTCCAAGCTGATAAAAGGTGTCTCAAAAGCCAAGGTGGATGAAGGCACCTGGAGATTGACAGTCAGAGCTGTTCTCTTGTCTCAATATGCATCAGAACACACACATGCACAAGAAAAAAAGAGAGAATAAATTAGTGTCTTGTGACTTTCATGCCCCCAAACCACTGCTTGCTTATCTCAGTTAGTGACAGAAGAGTGAGTAATCTGTGTAACCCTGAAGTTCTCTAGCACATGGAGGGGTAGCTAGATGATTAAGTGGTGTCTGGGAATACAGAGATGGAGCCAGACGGAGTGGGATAGGAGGCATATCTGCCCAGGTTGAGAAGTGGGTTAGAGGCTACTAGCATCATCGCTGAGCAGCTCTGGGATCTGGCTGCCTAGCTAGGCTCTAAATAGGGACTTGTCTTGACTCAGGAAACCACAGCAGCACATTTCTACTCCAGGAAGGAACAACGGAAACCCTGGCACCGCGCACTGAAGAATTCATTTGGCCTCAGTATGATTTATTGTGCTTTTGGTGAAACACGAAAGCCATACTTTGTTGCAGCTTTTCAGTGCTGGTATTAAAACAACTGACTGCTCAGGTATAACTGTGTCCCAGTAATTTAGTAAAGCAAAATTAAATCCATATAGATAAATGAAGAGAGATTAGAAGAAAATTTCAGAAATCAAGAATATATAGATGTTTTAAAAACAGAGCATGGTAAGACAAAGAAATCGAGACCACAAGAAGAAAAGAAGCTATGCATAATTTGAAATTCTAGAGTTAATTAAATATAATGAAACAGGATTGGGACTATATTTTGGATTTTTTTTCCTTGAGCCACTAAAGCAATGAACACAAAATTGAAGGCTGACAGCAATTTTTCCATAGAACAAAGCTACATTTCTTTAGAATGATACTTTGGATTTTGCCTCACACTCACAAAATGAACACTAGTGTTATCGCAGACAGTGATGTGTCCATTAATGAGTGGGGTGCCTTCATACAAACAAGTCCTTAGCTGATCTAGTTGTACAAACAGTATACAGGATAACCTGGCACACAGCTAGACTACAGTATGGTATTATATGACAATACCATCGTAAGTGTCACACAGTGGCCAAAATATCAGCATGTGCCATATGCCTTCATATGAAAATATTCTGGTGAAAAGATTCTAAATTATCCAGGATGCTACTGCTAGTTGCAGAGCGAAGGCTTGAACTCAGGCTTAACCTAACCTTTTCTAGTCTTTTGCTTTATAATATGGGAATGAAAGAAAGCTCACCCACAAAACCCCCTAAACCCAGTCATTTTTAGAGACTATCTAGTAAAGCAAATGGGGCTTCAATGACTACTGACCTACCATTTCGAAGCCTGTGCCCTAAATGTACAGGTTAGGCTTGAGGATTTCCCCCTACCAACTCTCAGCTCTGTTTCTCCCAGTGTAGCCTCAAGACAATTTGAATTTGCGCTTGTTTTCAATCTTCTCTATGATTTTCTACTCATAGGTGAGTCTGCGTATATATGTATATATAATGTATGATATATAAATTATAATGTATTTATGTATATATACATTGTAAAATATATGTTATATAATTTCAAAACCATTTAAAATTGTATGTATTGAAATTATAATATGTATACAATTTAAAGTATTTTAAAAGGCGAAAGATTTATACGATCTGAAGAGAAACCAGAGTATAATTTAAAGTATTTTAAATTAAAATTATAATAATTTACTTTCCACTCTTACTATGGTGAGACAACTGAAAGTAACTAAATGCATGCACAAATACATATTATTTACTATCAGTCAGCCTGAGCCTTCTCTGTGGGTTGACAGTGTTTTTTCCAAGGTCTCAAGTATATTCTGTGTAGATGACTCTCAAATTTCAATCAACAGTTCCATCTCCAAATGATCTCCATACTTTAATGTCACTATATGTGGTAACTTCTCAGAAATATCAATAAATATTTATCAACAGCTCCCTTTTTTGACTCCAGACATCCCCTTTCTTTTCATAGCACCACCATTCTTTCTTTCTTAAATCACAAATCGTCTCTGAGACCCATCAAGCTGCACATTCTACTAGTAAAGACTGACTCATTCTTCACTGTGAGAAGAATAAGAAAGACAATTTCCCTATAATGTACCAGTATAAATGAAGCTTTTAATGTAAGTTATCTCTATTTTATTTCTCTCTTTTAAGCTGTACTCCATAGAAACCAATTCATGAGTTCTTGCAAACCTCTGTATAGGTCATTAATATCATCTAGATGATAAAGTCAAGTTCTAATGTAATATAAATTTTTGCATGTTTGATGTCAAATAAATGCAACTTCAATATTAAAAAAATAAACTTTTTTTGTTTCTAGTTCACCATTTAATTCCTTTCACGTAATCTCTTTATTTTTTAAGCTATTACTCTTTTTGTCTACAAATTTTGTAATTTCCTTTGGAGAATTAACTATTCAATGTTTTCCCTTCTACTTGGGAATACTTAAATTTATCTAAGCCCCACTGATTCACTCATTCAACAAACAATCATCATGATTAATGATGTTAATCAGTTAAGGAGCAGTGCACAAACGACTGCCATAAAGGTACTGAAATCTCAGTTCTGAGAAAGAAACTGAGGCTTGCAGCTTGCCCGGGCACTGAAGGACAGAGAACAGGGTTTCTAGCAAGAACAATGATTTCAGCATAGAGAATACAGTTTTAGAAAGTAATGAAGATTCAATTTTCTTATATTATGAGACAAAAAAATGAGCCTAGAGAAGCTAGGATGGGGGCAGATAAAAGAGCCACAGTCTTTCTCTGCATGTGGCAGTAAAGGGGACGGCTGAAGGCAAAAGTCAAATGCGTGTGGAGAAATTATGATCTCATGGTAAATGCAGTTGTTAAAAATGGTCTTTTGTGCCAATCAAAGTGAGTTATTAGAGGTTGAGAATATGACCCAGGTTCCCCAGGGAAGATTCAGTTAGGACATGATTTTGGAATCTGGGACAGAGTGACAGCTGGAAGGACAGTGACCTATAGGGAAAGGAGACAGTTCAGCAGACACTATCAGAAAGAAGAAGGTGTGGAGGGAAGAGCCGAAGCTCCTGAGCAGGCATCCCTACTAGCTGTGAAAAATGCCTGCAAGGCTCTGTAATGATGAACGGCCAGGTACCAGAAGTAAAAGGGACTCAGAGGTTGAACTGATACTGGATCAAGTTGCTGGCTTTCCGGGTGACCCACCAACCATGTCTGTGCCTAAGAGCAGGGAAGGTAGACAATATGGAAGAAAATGAACATCTGTCCGTTCCAGCCCTGCCATAGTCGCCTTTCCTGCACAGTGTCGCCCACCCCAAACCACACAATCACATCAGGTGTCAGTTCTGGTTTATGTATCCAGAACACCCTAGATTCTGGACTGGGATGAGGCTCACTCATGAGTAGCCCTGTATCAATAGCCTGGCGTTTTCTCTTTATTAAGTATCTAGCAAATGGGTCACCACTGAATGACAGGGGTCACACCTAATCAAAGTTGGTTGTGGTGATTCTTTCATTATTATTTTATTTTATTCCTAATTTGCTGTTTCTTTTTATGCCATGTCAACAATCAATGATTATTATTTTATGTATCTCTGATCTAAAATGAATCAACTAGTATGGACTGATACTGCCCACCTTCCAAAACCTAATAATTTACCAGTGAGAGACTGGCAATTCAACTAGGTAACAACTTCTGCTAACATTTAGACATTGTTTCCATCAAGGACATAAAAATACAGTTTGTTTCTAAATGTTGGCCTTTAAGATCTTCTATGGTTCTTGCAAGCTCTTGCAGCTTGACTTCCAACAACTTACCACTGTGCGAAGGTAACAATGTTGATACATCCACAATTACACCTCTTGAAACTCTCTCTCTTTTTGTTGCAACATACTGAAAAACAAGAAAATTCTTCATGTGCTTCTGGACAGATTCTGAAGTACATCAAGAGCATTGTAAGAGGCTATTTCTAGAAATGCTGTAAATACAGTAGTAAAAGATTGCTGGCAGGGTAGAGGTGTCAGGGGAAGAGATGGGGGGGGAATGAGACCAAACACATAAAAATCTTATCTTCATGTCTGTCCTATAGGGAAGGAGAGATGATTTTGTCTCTACAACATCAGCTAAAATGTTTTAAAAAATACACGGAAAATGCTTATATGCTCTGTGTGTATGTGTGTGTGTTGACAGATGTAATAAGAGAAAAATCATGCTGAAGATTATAATCAAAGGTATATAAAAACAAAGTGTGAAGTGCTAAGGCAAGAGATGGAAGAGCTGTCTGGGTCATTTTAAAATAATGGTTTTGTTTGGATTTAGATAAAATGGTAAATATGTTGGGGGGCAGTAAGGGTTGCACGAACCAGACTGAAGTAAAAAATTATGTTGATGGCTGCAAGAGAAAGTCATGTAGAGTGTTTTGAACAGGAAGTAGAATCACAGAGATTTAAGAAATAACACAACAAAGAATGTATCTACAAGAGCTGAAGCAAAAAAAAAAAAAAGTCTATGATAGCAACTCAGCCAATGAATAATACTGACACCAGACACAAGTAAAAAGGTTATCTCCAAAGGACACAAGGAGTCTGTAGAAAAGAGAACATAGGCAGATGTGCCTTCTGAGACAGTTATTCACAGGTAAAGACACTGGATTAAAAAGACGGTGGAAGATCAGAAGTAGCAACAGGTCTGGAACACAGTGAATGGGAGGTGCAGCCCAACCATGACCACCACCTGAAAGATGTCATGATCATGCACAAGCACAACCTGAGAATTAGTTTGCACCAAGCTTACTGGAGCACACAGTTAAGAGAACAAAATACCTTATCTCATTATCCTCTTCATTAATCTCTGTATTTTCAACTGCCCTTGTAAGACTCGACTGTTTCTTCTGGGAAAACAAAAACAATGATACCTGTTGTAGAAACACCAATGACTACAGCAGCGTTTGAGCTCAGCGGGTCCCCACTTTACCAATGAAAGCAATTAACTACCATCACGTGTGGTTTTTTTCTTTAGCAAGCAAAATATTTGTGTGTGTGTGTGTGTGTGTGTGTGTGTGTGTGTGTGTGTGTGTGTGTGCAATGAAGCAACCCAACATTTTTAGGCTGTTCTATAAATAGTAATCTAATTAAAATGATACATCTTAAAGCTGAGCCACAATGATTTACCACATTCCAAAACTTTAGATAGACCAGTACGAGAACAAAAGAGGGGCATTCAAAAAGGCAGCCATATAAAGACATGTTTGTTTGGCTTTTAAGAACAGCATATTATCCTCAACATATTTTCTTCCTTATTATATTTAATTCAGACTATTAAACTGGGTCCCATCCTTTCAGTGTTCATTCTCTGTGATAGGGTTCCTCCAATGCACAGTTGACGAATGATGGGAACTTCCCTAAAGTCTGAAATTCATGGAGGCCCCACATTATAGGAAGGATGATTGTTTCTTCAATAGGACCATTTCTTGGAAAAGAGAAGTTTGTTAATCAGGGGTTTATATTTCTGTAGTATAAAAAAAACCAAGGATGTAAAGTTGATAGGGTGGGAGGAATAGCAATGCTCACCTTCCAGTATAAAGCTCCAAAAGCAAAGCCAATTACAAGAGAAATGAGGGCTGGCAACGCCATGGCTGTCCATTGTAGGCCTGAGTCTTCAGGGGACTTTGCTGCTTTCCCTGTAATTCCAAGAACATGAAGGTGAATACAGCAGCTACATTCTAGAGATCTGCCTATTTGGTTGTGGTTGTTCCCAAAGGATTCCATACTGATATGTACAGCCTTTCGGGGCTTTCACAAAAGCAAGCTTCTCTGTTGAGGTTTGTTTTTGCAAGCAGTGTAAGTCCATATAATCGTTAAAAGACAAAAGCATTAAAAAAAAAAAAAGAAAGAAAGAAACCTGACAGGCAGAGACTTGACGCAGTTAAGGTTCATGCATATTTGGAATACAGGTTTGGCATATTCCTTAGCAGAAAAATTTCCACCATCAAGCAACTCTTTCTTCTCTAATCGATTGTCTAACACCATTTAGCTTTCTTGCTCTTAGCATTCTGACCCCCAGTTAAAAAGATCCTCACAAGCTGGATCAGATCCTGCATGCGTTCAGCTAGGGTTTAGCCTGTTGCAGACAGAAAGTCATTAAATGCATACCGCAGATGCAACACTTTACCCAGCCTTAAAATTGTGGATCCTTTCTCATTTACACCATCAGTACACACAGGGGAGCCGATTTTTTTTTTTTAATTTCTGCATTGGAGAGTTTGAAACTACATTGAAGAATTACTGAAGTCGCCAATGTCACCCAACTTGAAATAACACCTTAGTGACCAAAACAAATGGCACTAGCTGTTGAGATCTCCCCTGACCCTGCTTTCCTTGAGAAGCTAAAGGTGTCCCACAAAGATCTCCTTCTCCCAAAGTGAGACGGATGTGACTGGTTTTCCTATAGGAGTCATTACAAAGAACAATTTCAGTATTTGGAAACACTGGCACATTTGCTAGCTTGAAATTTCCTTTAAAAGAAATCACACATTTCCAAAGATTGCAGGACACAAATTAAAATAGGATCAAGGTAAAGTGACTTCTTTTAGATAACCTTGTAGCAGGAATTTTGGTCACAAAGTCAGCTTAGAATTACTTAATTAAGATCTAACATCCCTCCAAGTGATTACTATAAAGGAACAAATCCACTGTCTAAAAGGTAAGAAATGAATCCTATCTTCTATAGTGGGACTAGAAACCTGCTACTCTTCCTTGTACAAGTAGATGACAAGGGGGGAATTTCCTGAATCTCTGATTCCTGTACTTCCAACATCGTGTTTGTTGTTGAGGTCATGCACATGCATGTGCTAGAGAGGATCCTAAGGGGTGGGTGTTCAGTATGAAATGCAGGGATTGTGTGGGGAGTTGTGGGAAGTGGTGTCGCCCACTTACATAATAACAAACTGCTTCCTCAAGACGAAACTAACAATTCTATGGTCTGACACATCATACAGGATCAGGACAGACATATTTCAGGTGTCCCAGGTTGGGAACCAATACTCATTTATCTTTCTAAAACAAAAAAAGCGCTGGAGTTGCAATCAGATTGAGACTAGCTGAAGGAGTGGTGTATGTCACAAGTAATTTCTACTACTTTTGAAATTTCACTGTCTACAAATGAATAGTTTCATTATTTGTATTTGTATTCCCTTGCAAGGACAACCTGTTGTGGTCACTACTGTCTACCTACACTGTTCACACTAGGACTGTCTAAAGTCCTATTGTGACTGGTCATGACATCTAAAACAGGGCAACATTCCTTCTGTAGGAAAGGAGAGAGGGACCCTAAAGACAAAGGGGAAGAAACGGCCTGGGTGGTACTCGTTTTCCGTTGGTCATTGTTTTTGTGGTTTCACACTTGAAAATGAGGCCTCAATCTTCCAGGTACGCTAATCATGCTTGTAAAGACAGGACAGCTTCATCAAAAAGGGCCTGCTTACATTAACTCCAGAGGGGACTTCAGCACCTCCTGGCAGCTCTCCAGCAGGACTGGATGCCTCAGAGCCCACGTGAAGCGTACTTGAACCAAATCCCATGCACAGAACAGAGCTCCTCTGCTTTAGGACAGAGATTGTCTGCCAAGACCTTGTGGGAAAGAGTCGATCTGGACAGGATCTGAGTCATCTCTCAGTCCCCGGGTCATTACGACATGGATTGTGTCTCATTATTGCTAAAACCTGTCCATGGTTGAAATAGTTTACAGACTGATTTGCCTCAAATCATAGTAATCAACATCTGGAAGACACCTGAACGCAGAAAATGGTATTAATCTTGCTGAGCTTCTTCTTAGGGCGTTAGCCTGCTTGGGAACTCCATGACAATGCCTCTCTTGACACTCAGGCAAATGATTCAGATCCCAAACTCAATAGAGTCACTGTCCCAAGGGCTCATTTTCTCAGTGTCTAGTTGTCTTCGTAGTTAGTGATTAACTCTTACTAGCTATTAAGTATGGCCCCACGCACATGGGCACTAACTCATTTAATATTACAGAAATCCTATGCAAAGGGGATTATTACACACCAATTGACTAAGGATTTAGAAAGCTTAAACAATGTGTCCAAGGTCACCCAGCATGCTCTGAAATGTCCAGGTGTTCTGACTCATAACAGATCTCAAGAAAATGTTCAGTTGATCACAAAGCAAGGCTTTTTTCCTATACTATTTTCAGTACTGTTTAAATTGCTGAATGCTAATATTTACTCTGCAAATCTGATCTCATTCATATAAATACTAGGCTTGTCTATTATTCCATGAGTCCCCCTGTACAAATTCACATCTTTCGTTAAATCTTGGTCCTCTGATTGTCACAGCTTTATAAGACTTATCCCTAAAAACTATGATGCTTTTTTTTTTCAAAATTTCCTGACCACTCCTCCCCAGACAGTTTAATTTACTTTATGCTATGAGTAAAAACACTTAAAACTTCTTTGATGATTCATATTATATACTGTACATAGGTGTTTCATTCATCTCTCTTAGAATGTGAGCACCACAAAAGATTGTTTCATGAATTGGTATCTAACTTATGAGTGACATAATACCTGGCCAGGCTGTGAATGTCAGACCTACGTTTTAAAAAAGAAAGAAAAAAGGGCAAAATAAATAAATAAGCATGAAGAAGGAGAGGAAAGCTAAAAGAGGATGTCCACCTTACAAAAAATAAATAAATAAAGGATTAGTTTTTGAATTTTGCATCCAAAATTTTTTGAAGTTGGTAAGTTTTTTTAAGCTGATAAGTTGCTTCTAATAATGATGGTGAGAGAGACCCTGTCTTAAAAAAAAATATTTATTATACTAGGTATGGTGGTGCATGCCTTTAATCCCTGTACTCCAGAGGCAGAGTCAGGAGGATCACTGTGAGTTTGTAGCCTTGTCAAACTGCATAATTCTAATTCTCGACACATTATATGAAACAACTGTTTTCACAAATGAGCCCCCAAATAGTATAAATGTGCACTTGCTCATAGAAAGAAACATACAAACTGAGATTCATTGCTTATTTACTGCCTAGCTTTTGACTTCTCTAGTCTGGGAAGACAGAACTCCTCTAAGGTTCAATGCTTTCTTCAGAGATGAAAGCTCAGGGCTTCTGAGTTGGGTAAGGTTGAATAGCTGTTCTTGGCACAAATGGACTGCGTGAATATGAAGCATTTTGATGAGTCTTTTTAAAGCTATTAGCAAATAATAATCTGTACGTGCCCAAGAAGACACAAAACAAAGTCTGGCAAGAACACAGCTCTTAGCAAGAAGACACACTCATGGTCTCACTGCAAAGTAAGGATGTCTGCTGCACAGATTGGGCAATTCATAGTACTCTAGAGACAGCATAGAAACCCCGAACCTTAAGAATGAGGCTACCTTCCCCTTGTCCCTAACTATTCTTTAAAACAAGCCTGGAAAGGAAGATTAAGCTTATCCACCGGTAAATGAACCTCTCACCAAACAAAACTCATTGACCTCCGAAAGAATGCTATGAAATTCAGAAGCTATCTAACAATACAACTGTCATGACAGGCAGAATATGCAAACACATTGATTGTTTACAGAAATATCTAGCCACAACCGGGAAGACAAAAAGCTATAGAGATTAAATGTTAAGATGACATACACGTTCAAATTAGGTGGCAAAAATGTCAGACAGAAAAGAAAATGTATGGATGCAAAGATGGAAAAAGCTCAGCACAAAAATACAAAAAAATAATTAGATGGAAATTCTAGAATGTCAGAAAAAAATCTGAAAGTGAAAGCAAACTCTGAGTGTATGATTCAGTTCATAGGTAGCAGAAGGAAATCTTAGTGAACCTGGAAAACAGAGTAGTGGAAATTATTCGTTGAGAACAACAATGATGATCAAGTTTCAGAAAATTGATATATATAACCCTAGCTCTTGGGAAATGGAGGCACAGCATCAGAAACGCATGGCCAGACTAGATACACAGTGAGTTCAAAGGCTAGCCTGGACTACATGGAATCTTGTCTCAAGTGAGGAAAAAAGGAAAGATAAAATAAAAACACAACACAACTTTTGTGACACCTAACACAATACCAAACTGACCAAAATAAGTGTGACTGGTTATCTCAGAAGGAGAGGAGCAAGATCATAAACAAGAAATATCTGCAAAAACAATGACCAAACTTTTCAATGCTTTAGAATTGAAAAAAAAATAAACATGAACTCAAGAAACTAGACAAAAATAAAGAAAAATTAACACAAAGAAAATAGCCTGCCATTGGCATATTTCACATTGCTCAAAAAAGAAAAAAGACAGCATAAGGAGAAATATGTCTAGTATAAAGTACATGGAGAAAAACAATGCAAATGGTGATTTTTTTTTTTTTTGCCTTTCATATACAGTATCTTTGGAAGAAAATGTCTTTAAAGAAACAAAAGAGCCTTTAATCCCAGCACTTGGGAGGCAGAGGCAGGCGGATCTTTGTGAGTTCGAGGCCAGCCTGGTCTACAAAGTGAGTCCAGGACAGCCAGAGATATTCAGAGAAACCCTGTCTCGAAAAACCAAAAAAAAAAAAAACAAAAGAAACAAAAGAAAATTTTATTAACCCAGAATTTGTCATCTAGTAAAAAAAAAATACCTCTACATGCGATAAATATAATAGACATTTCTCAAATAAAAGAAAAAGATTTGTTGCCTACAAATCTGTATTATGGGAAATGCGAAAGGAGTTCTACTACTTGAAAAGAATTAATGTCAGGTAGAAACATGGACTGAGGAAAGAATTGAAGGTATTAAAATAACATAAAAGGTGACACTTTTTTTTTCTACTTGAAAGTATAAATAGTTGCTTAGAGCAACAGTTTAAAAGCTAAATATGGGAGTTTATGACTTAAGGGTATGACATTTATAAACACAATAGATTGATTCAGGTAACGTCCATGTTTTCTTGAAGTGCACCAGTATTAACGCTAAGAAAAATATTACGAGTTAAGGTGTATACTTTAGTTCCTAGAATCTCTATAAATAACGCAAACAGACATTGGAAGTCAAATAGAGATGAAATGGGTCTCTCCGACTAAAGGGACTAAAATGAAGAAACAGAGGATAAAAACTGGAACAAGAAAGCAAGTGGAAAAGTGACATAGCCAGATTCAGCCACAACAATTACATTAAATGTGAAGAGTTGAAATACCAGAGAGAGGCAGCTGGGTGTGGTACCACCTACCTGTAATCCCAGCACTTCGGAGGCTGAGACAGGCAGATAGCAAATATAAGGCCAGCCTGGTTGCACATTAAGAAGCCCCCCAACACAAGTATGCATACTTTTGAAAAGCAATAGAAACACGATACATAAAAATGTGTGCAACTCAGTAAATCAGTACATGCAAAGAATTTTTTTCCCTTTAAGAATAGAAATTAGCTTAAAACAGTAATGTCATTTTTTCCAACTTGTGGTACTGCCTACCCCAATGAATGAGGAGGCTCTTGGCCCTCATACGACCTCTCAACTGAGATGAGGGAGTGTTATATAAGGACACCCCACCCCAGAGAAATGGGATGGAAGGGTTAGGAGGTAAAGAAAAAAAAATGAAATGTGATGTTTCGGCCTTTTACTACTAACTGTCATAAACTGTTTAGGATAATTAAAGAAATGCAAACTAATGGTTATACAAGCCGGTCATTCTGTTAGGTACTATGACAGCCTATTATAGTTACTTGCTAAGCTAATCAGAAATAAACCTGCTATGAGACAAGCAACATCTGCTTATCCTAATATAAGAGATAGATAGGGCCTCTTCAAAAACCTCAAGAGATCTGCAGAATATGGCATTCAAAGATGTTTTCGTAACTTTAGATTTTTTTATATCAAGACATATCAACTCCTGACAGCACCCCCTATTCTCCTCCAAGTAGAATATGAGCATCGAAGAATCTCCAGTGGGAGATGATTGAATTAGTCGCAAGCCTATCTCTTGGTAGGAAAAGCCCCTTGCTCCAACTGTAGACAGAATGCTGTCCAAAAAGGACAAAACCTGGAAGCAGGTTAAGTCGACAGCCTAGCTCTGCCAAGACAGCGTAGGTAAGTCCTTCATAACCCCTGCTCTACAATCAATGTCTGTCAGAGAAACGGGGCCAAATGACTGAAGATCGATGCTGTAATGTATGGAGAGAAAATGGGAACTGTCCAGGCAGCCACTGGTATGTCATTTCTTAGTTTGGGAAGCTGCAGGCCCTGTACTTCCTATAAAATCAGATATGTTTATCCCTCTCAGGTCTCTGAGGTGGTTGAAGAACAGATAGCTAGAGTCTCATAATTAAATTTTGAGTTTAGGAGTCAAGAGAGTGTTATAGATCTAAGAAGATACTTTTAAAATTGTGTTGCAAGTTAGTATGAATGTTGAGTCAGATATAGAACTTTAAACTCATGGAGATGGTTAGATAGTAGAATGTTAAAGTCAGGTGCCAAATACATATGGACTGGACATTTGGAATGTACGCTAAGCCATATAACCCTCATAACTGTGGCCTAATTACCTCTGTTGTTTTGTATTGTATTTATTATTATAAGAGAAAGAGCTATTTGTTGGACTGAAAGGGGAACATGTAGGGCGAAATAAGATATACCTTAAACTTAAAAGAAAAAAAAAAGGGAAGAGGATGGGTGGTTGAGGGTGGGAGGGTGGGACTGGAGGGGGAATAGGGAGGGGACTGCGATTGAGATGTAACTTGAAGAAATAAAAAATACAGAAAACAAAAGAATCTGGGACAAATTAAGTAAGTTAAAAGAAAAATAAGGAAGATGGAAATAGTAAATATTAATATCAATGAAACAGAAACAAAAAGTTGGAGATGCTCAAAGTGGTTTCTTTGAAAAGATGAGCAGAAAAGCCTTAAGATGACACACACATACAAGGTCCGGTTCCTTTTTGAGATCTGTCTGATCTAATGTGTTATGCATGCAATTCAGAATCTTAGGTTTCCAGAGACTGTCCTGTAAACACTGGATGCGGTGGAGTGCCATCCAGTGATTCTAGCAGCATCCTTCTGGCGGATGTATTAAATGTCTACACTGAAATGCATAGATTATTTTAGAAGGATAAAAGAATATATATATATATATATATCTTTATTTTAGGTTCAGATCAAGAAAAAAATCTAAAACATATGGTTTAGAGATTTTTCTTTTAAAAACTGAATAAGCTATTATAAATCTGCAAAGACTGAGACCAGAGTATACACAATATATGCAATAATTCTTATAATGATCATTGCACAGACCCAAAAATAAGATATAGTCTTCCGGGAACCTGGGTTTTTGGGCAAGGATGAAAGAAATTTGAGGGAAAGAAGTAGATTCTCCCCCAACATACACTCTCAGGTGAAATAACAGTGTCACCAAATTTCCAAACGTGCAGCAGTAAATAGAGAGACACGAAACTGAAAATACCCTTGGAATCGCAGAGTTAGCACAAGCACTTGCAACTTGAAAGCTCCATTTTGGCCAGGGATATTTTCCACAACATTTATTTTAAGCTTACAATGATTAAAAGGAAGGCCTCTATCATATTTCTTCAATTGATTTCATGCCTTATTTAAAATAATATTAGCAGAAAGTCTACAGGCCTAATTCCTTCATCATTATCTTAAACTCTAGGGAAATCCAATTCTACAAACCAGGTATTTAATACCATACAACGAACAACAGTAATGGAACAGTACTAATAGTAATAAAGTATAAACTGTCTTTAAAGTCCATGCAATACTCCTATAGAGGCTCCTTGGAGCCGTGCATGCATTAAATCAGGTATGTGTACTTACTATTACTGCTACTGCTGTCATTCCTAAGGGAGCTGGCTGCGACAGGGGGTAACATAAATGGTTTTGTGACACTGACTCTGGAATCTAAATAGAAAGCAATAATGTGTCAGTGTTACGTGGTGATTTATAGGAATCACAGAGTCCCCCAAAGGTGAAGGACAATATCCCAGTATGTGCCGGCTCTGCTTCCCAAATCTAGACTATTCAGTTCCTATTTATTTCGTACTCAGTTCTGCTGCTCAGTTTTATCAAGAAATACGCCATAGTAGTCTCACAGAGTGGTGATTTATTGCATGCAGACACATGCTAAGAGATGTGAACAGTTTAATCTGTTGGTTGCTCATGGTGATTTAAAAGAAAGCGGTGGAGTTAGTTCCATGATAGGGACCCAGGAGTTCAGAATCAACTGGTGAGTATCGTGATTCAAGTTAGACCCTTAAGGAAAAGATATGAGAAGTGAACAATAGGGACACTGGAGGTGAAGAATAACATAATTCTACTCCACTGGCAAATATCAAATAAGAAAAAAATGTGAGCCGCCATCATATACTGTTTACTCACACAATTCTTCAATTTAAAAATACTGAGTTTTGTTTTGTCTTAGATACTGACATATCTGTAATAATAGATGACAATCATTAGTGGTTATTAATATTTGCTTTTTTAAAATTTTAATTAGAAAAGCACACGTGCTCTTTCTGTAGCAGCACACTCAGTTGATTCAGAAGCTTACTGTGCACATTTAAAGAAGAAATACTTCAATGCCTTACCTTTCTCAGGACCTAACGTTGAAGAAAGCACACAATCACTAGTGTCAGATGCCGCCATGAAGTCCTTGAAGGCATCAATGGATCTATTGAAAATACTGAAGAATTCTTCAGGAGTAAAGAGCCTGGTTTCTGGCCTCTTAGTTGATTTTTTTACATTCTAGACAAATAAATAAATAAATAAATAAATGAATCAATAAATCAATAAGTAAGTAAGTAGAAAGAAAGAATCTCCTTTTCAAATAACTCGTAGACTTGACTGATATCAAGATAATGGACTATTGAGTAAGTCCTCAAAGATTCAAGTATTTGAGCTCTACAAGCCACTGCTCTAATAAATATAACTCAAAATGGTTAACAAGGACAATGATGGCATCAGGTCCCTCTCAGACTCAATTCATGACCAAAGTACCTAGGGGACAATAAACAAGACAACAGAAGGAACAATGAGCGATAAGACAGGACAAAGTCACCACAACAGGACAATGAAATGATCCCAAAAAATAACTAAGAATTTTTAAAAAGTGATTATTAAAGCATGAGTGTTAGCTTTTAAATGTCACTCCTCTATAACACATGTTCCAAGAACTTACAACTAGGCATACTAAATACACACAAAAATATGGATTGAAGGGAACTTCCTTAATATTTTTTATTCTTTTAATCATGTGTACATATGTGTTGGGGCAGAGGAGGTGCTATATGCATGCTTGAGTGCAAATTCCCATGGAGTCCAAAAGAGGGTATCACCCTTGAAGCTGGAATTACAGATGGTTGTGAGTTGCTCAACATGAGTTCTAGAAATTAAACTTGGGTATTTGCCTGAACAGTAGGTGCTCTTAATTGCTGAGCAATTTCCCTACCCACACAGGAAACTCTTATACATTGATTTAGAAATTCTACTCACAGATAAATACCCTAGTGAAACTTTCCTGCACACATATCATAAGACAGAGAAAAATTTTACCAGCAGTATTTGTAACCCTTACATCAATCAATGGGTGAATGGCTTAATAAATAGTTGCAGTCTCAATAATAATGGAATACTCTAAAAAACAGCAAATATCAACTAATGTTATGTGCATGAAAGTTAGCATATCTTATAAATAATATAGGATGACAGAAACACATAAAAATAAGAATAGTATGACTAACTTATATAAAGTTTAAAGATTCAAATCATAGCTTTATGTTAAGGACACATAAACAATTAATAGATAGTATTAATAGTATACATCTATAATTTCTTGTGTTCTAGTAAAAATGTCATGGCTGGCAAAGCATATTCTTTGTTATTTATAATACTTTACCCAACGCTGCCATTTATTAAACACAACTCATCCTTAAATCCTCAACACATATGTTATTTTTTTATATAACCTTTTTATGTCCCCGTTCTTTTGTGATTCCTATTGGCCATAAATGAAATGACATTTTATATGCAATAACAGTATGATGTGCATATATGAGGCAATGCTAAGACATTGTGAATTTCAAAGTATATTCTAACTTCAGAAATCAGAAGGTAAAACAACAGAAATGGTAAACTGTCATGAGCAGATTCTTAATATGACAAAAATGCCAAGAGAAGACAGCATTAGGCTAGCTGAGCCCTCTATCCAACTAGATCAGTGGTTCTCAGCTTTCCTAATGCCCTTTAATACAATTCCTCATGTGTGGTTACCCTCAACCATAAATTATTTTTATTGCTACTTCATAAGTATATTTTGGCATTGTTATGAATTGTAATGTAAATATCAGGTATCCTGCATATCAGATATGGGACCCCTGTGAAAATGTCATCCAACCCCCCTAAAAGGGTTATGGTCCACAGGTTGAAAACTCTGAATTAGATACTCCAAGGCCTACTATTCTATTACAGAGACAGTACTACAAATAACAATGTCAAGATGCATCTATATTTATTATGCCGGATCTGACCTTAAAATACTCATCAAAGATACTCTATTGGTGATCCTTTGGAAAGGGATTGTACCACTGTTCCCATTTTAGGCATAAAGAAAGTACAGAAATGTTAAGGTATGAAGGCTGAACAGTAACAGAATTTGAACCTCTTACTGCTAATTCTTTAAATCCTGGCATACATGACTATTCCATAGGTCCAAAAGCCAAACTAGCATCATGTCCAGACCCTGAAGTTAGATAACCAATTATACAATGACCGGAGAAACCAAAACGCACTGCTTGTTGTTGGGGTAATTACATTAAAGATAACAGGGCAAGTAGTGTGAGTTAATCCTGCAAGAGTGACATTAGGTTTAAATACACTTACAACTTACTATGAGGACAGTATGAATTTCACTAACATATGAAACAAAAATAAAGGCAAAAGAAAAATTGTTTTTAGGATTTCAGCATAAAGATACTATATTTTCACTTTAGGTGGCAATATTTAGGTCTAAATATCAACTTCAGCACTGCAGTAAAACAAGATTATGGACTCTTCTTAAACTACCTTTAAATTAAAGATAATAGTTTAAAATAACACAATTATTTTACTCTCACCCCATCAATATCATTGATTAGGGAAGGTCTTAAAGAAGTATGAGAAAAATAATTCTGACCAATACCAAATTACCTTAGGCGCGTTTTCCTCCATACATTCCACGAGGTCATCCACAATTTTCCCAAGTTTGTCTATGATGGAATAATTACTCAAGCCTTCAGAAATATTTGAAAACTTGTCCAGAAGAGTAGTCAAGCTGACTGACAGTTGTATTACCATATCTCTTAGCCAACAGTGACTAGGCTGGAAGAAATTCAAAGAAAAGAGAAAGCATCAATAGACAAGAAGTGTGGTAAATTCAGAGTGCTCTTCAAGTCTGCCAGTGGTTTAGCCATTGACTGAAGGACAAAGAATTTTCTCAGATCACAGCAGGTCAGTTCTTGTCATCTTCAATTCAGATTTAACATCCGTTTCAAAGTAAACATGCATCGAGGCCAGAGGAAATAGTCAATGATTTATTTTGTACTGCCGTGGAAGAAAATGAAGCCGATCTTTACACTCACACAAAGTTCATATACTATTGACTTTCATTCTATGGAAGATTACTTATTGTTTGCTCATTTTGTTTTCTAAAGAACACTAAGTACAGATAGAATTACCAAAAATTACTAGGAAAGGGAATCTTAGTTCTGAAGGAACTCCCAGTCTAGAATAAATTAACCTCAAGGTCTCAATAGATTTCAAGGCTTCTGAATAGACAGACTCACGTGAATAGGGATGTGGCTTGTGATCTGCATACAACTTCAGCTTAGTGACAGTACTAGCTGTGTTATTTGTGAGAAGGACTGCAACATGAAAGTGTATTTCTTGTTCAAAGTCATCATTCAACAATTCGCTCAAAAACTATTTAAAATTTCAAGGTTGTGATAGCAGAACACTAATCCCAGCACGGGGCCAGCTCATGAAGCCAGTTCTGCCACTTGTTAGATAAATATTGGGAGCTGGAATCAAGCCTAACTGCTCTCAGGTCTAGCTGAGGGACTCCAGGCAAACAACATAAATACTGAATCACGCATTGCCTGTGTATAGCATGAAAATAAAGGAGATAGTTTGGATAATTTGAATGTAAGTTTCACGGGGGCAACAATTTAAAAAGTCTTGTTTCCAGTAATATCTCTGTAGCCTAATATCTCTGTAGCCTAGGGCATTCTGGGGTATGTGGGCATTGCTCCGAAACTATGTACTAAAAGGATATATGAATGAGTGAAATTGAGGGTTGGAGAAATGATTCAGTGGTTAAGAGCACTAGTTGCTTTTGCAGAGGACTTAGGTTTACTTCCCAGCATCCTCAGGACAGCTCACAAAGGCCTTGAAAGCCAGTTCCAGGGGATCCAGTGACCTCTTCTGGCCTCTGAGGGCACCTGGCAAACACATAGTGCACATACATGCAAGTAAACACATATCAACATAAAGACCTTTTTAAAAAATCTTTTAAACATTACAAAAATATTCCACCTTCCAGTTCATTTGTCTCTGCAAAATTCCAAAGAGAAACTATTCTGCACTCTGTGAGCCAAGAGATAAAATCAAGGCTGTTATGTAGATTGTGAGAAAAAGCACATCTCCATCAAGTCATTCATCCTTCAAGTCCCAGGGATTAATCTCAGGGCTTTGCTTCTACCAGGCAAGTACTCTAACCCTGACAAAGATGCTCAGCCTTTGACTTGTTGAGTCAGAGGTTGTCCTGTCTCTAAGGATGCTCTTGAACTTGCTGTGCAGCCTAGGCTGGCTTTATACGCCTAATCATTTAACTCCAACTCCCAGAAGCTGTAGTTGTAAACGTGCACTGTTGTGCCTGGTTTTCTAGAAACCTCGTAGCAACATTAAAACTGTAATAATAATTGAGTATGTTTTTGTTAATGAACTACTTTTTGTTAATGAAAGAAAAAACGGAATCCTTTGGATTGATACTTTTTGCCCAGTTGTTCTTCAAACTTGCATTCTTTAATATCAAAGTACTCACAGTAATCAATGTCACAAAAAAGGAGTCAAACTAATAAATCTGACTTAACTACTTACCAGTATGTGGGGGGGGGAACCTCCAATAATTTATTTATTGTGGATTATAGTTAATATATATTTGTTTCACAAAACAGTTTTAAATAACATAACAACAAAAACAAAAAGACATTGGTTTATACAAAGATTGGTATGCTCCAATTCCTAGAGGTAAACATTAAACATCATTAAAACTTTTAGAATGTTGATTCTGGTTTCAGGGGAGAAACAAATATAGATAGGGTGAAAATGTAGCCAAATGACAGGGAAACTTGCCTAGCATTTGCAAGGCATGGGAGCATGGGGTTCAATTCCAGCTGTCATTTAAAAAAGGAAAAAAGAAAAGAAAAAGGTGACAAGGGAAACCACATGGTCACTAACTCATCATAACTAAGCTCTGAGAGTCTCTGATTCTGAGGTATATCTAGACTACATTCTTTGCTTTGCTCAAATACCCTTCATGTGAAGCACAGGCAAATTCCTACTTGGATAATTAAGAAGCCACTAAGTCCCTTTCAAAGTCCATTCACACTGATTTACTGTGAGTTTGTCTCCTATCCGGCAGTGATAACTCCTTTTAGGTGGTGGCCTTCTGAGGAAAGTAGTAGATATGATGAATCACAGCACATATGACAATACCATTTGAGTAACATTCGTGCAGTACAGCACCTTCACCAACTTGTGCAAGCAGTCTTGGCTATGCAACCTTTCAATGATAGTAGAGTCCATGTAATATGATCTTAAACTCTTTACTTCATGTTGCCAATATTTTTGCCTGTCCTCTTAGATCTTTTAACACAACCAAGTTCCCTTGTTTTGTACTGAGGTACTCCTTTCACCCTGTGGTGTTCCTTTTAAAAAGTGTTCTTTCTCTCTTCTTTCATTCTGTGCCCCTCAAAGCCCCCTAGTTACAGTAGAGAACAGTGTTCACGTATTTTTTTAATGTTTATTTATTACTTCAGCTTATATCTCCATTACAGTACCCTCTTTCCACCCCTCCCAGTCCTGCCCTCCCATGCTCTACCCCCTAACCCTTCCATCCCACTGCCCTGGAGTGGAGTGTCCCTACATATCAGTCCCCCACCCCAGTTCAGCAGTCATATGAGGGCCAAGAGCCTCCTCATACACTGGGGGCCTACAAGGTAGCACCACTAGGGCAAAGTGTCTCATTGACAGGTAACAAAGTCTATGTTCCTGTTCCCTTTGGTGCATTGGTTGTAGTATAGTTATCCTACTATATGGCTAAAATCTGATTATACGTTAATAGATGCCATGTGCGTCCTTCTGAGTCTGGGTTAGCTCACTCAGAATGAGCTTCTCTAGTTCCATCCATTTGGCTGCAAATTGCATGATTTCGCTGCTTCTGATGGCTGAGTAGTATTCCATTGTGTAGATGTACCACAGTTTTTTTAAATCCATTCTTCAGTTGAGGGATATTTGGGTTGTTTCCAGTTTCTAGCCATTACAAATAAAGCTGCTATGAACACAGATGAGGAAACATCCTTGTGGTTTGGTGAGGAATCATTTGGATGTATACCCAGAAGTGGTATGGCTGGGTCTTGAGGTAGAGCTATTCCAAATTTTCTAAGATATCGCCAGATTGATTTTCACAGTGGTTGCACCAGTTTGCACTCCCACCAGCAATGGAGGAATGTTCCCCTTTCTCCACAACCTCGTCATCATGTGCTGTCATTTGAGCTTTTGATCTTAGTCATTCTGACAGGCGTGAGATGGAATTTCAGTCTTCTTGAGTTGCATTTCTCTGATGATGTCAGGCCTTATGTCAAGGTCTTTGATCCACTTGGACTTAAGTTTTGTGCAAGGTGATAATTATGGGTCTAATTTCATTCTTTTACATGTCAACATCCAGTTGGACCAGAACCATTTGTTGAAGATGCTGTCCTTTTTCCATTGTACGGTGTTGGCTTCTTTGTCAAAAATTAAGTGACAATAGGTGTGTGGGTTCATTTCTGGGTCTTCAATTCGATTCCATTGATCCACTGGTCTGTTTCTATACCAGTACCATGCTGTTTTTATTACTGCTGCTGTGTAGTGCAGCTTGAAATCTGGGATGGTGATACCTCCAGGTATTTCTTACTTTTAACCTGGGGAGTTCCAGAAGACTTACTATCCCTTCTTTTCAACTCCATTTATGAGATTTCGTCTTCTCCTTTCTATTTAGCTATAACTTTTCTCATTTTCAGAGGCTTAAATCAAGTCTGAGAGAAAGGATTTCCCAAGGTTTATCCTTTCAAACACAGGGACAGCTTATCTTAGTAATAACAAATTTTGTCATAAATTCATTCACTCATTTTTTTCTCTTGATTCTTCCCATTCCTCATCCTGATACACAGCTAGGATCTCGCTATGAAGTCCAGATGAATCTCCAACTCGTGATCCTCCTGCCACAGCCTCCCAAGCACTGGGATTAGAGAAATATGTCACCATACACCAAGCTTGCTATAAATTCTTGGGTATCCTGCTAAAAGCTCACATATTTCTAAGGCCTTGCTATTATATTTTATTTAACAATTATTAGTGTTTGTACCATAGCTCTCTTGAAAAGACTATACCTTTAACTTAGTCCTATATGCCCATTAATTGGTTTACTCAGCTCTTCAGCAGCTTTTTAAGACTTTTGGCTATTCAAGAGCCAGCCAAAGTACCCTGATTATATTCACTGTTGGCCTCTTTTGACCTTCCTGCCCCCAGGGGGGGGGGCAAGGGGGAACAAGTCGTGACTACAACATCAAGTAATTTCTTTTTCTTCTATTTTTCATTTTAATTAAATATAGTCAATGCCTTGAAAAGACAGAAAAGCACAATGGTCTAAGTATTTCATTTGTGAGATGATAGGAGGTCGATTTCTCAATTCTCCCAAGATTATGATTATGAAATAGATGATTAAGTGTTGTCAAATTCTCAAACAGAATCCTTTTTCGTTTGCCCTAAAATGGCATTATCACTGCTTCTTATCTTTCAGAGGCCATTTAAAACTTAAATATTTTGAAACAAATATTAATTTGCAGCAGTCATTAGAAGAACATAAGATAGAATGTTCTCGTTAGCTGAAGGAATGGAGATCAGGAAACTGAACAGAAACACAAGATGTTAAAGAGACAGCCACACAGTTTTCACGTTTCTGAGGAACATATAATTTGATTTTTTTCTAATCCATACATATAGCTATCAAAGAAGAAATAAAGACTGCTTTGAATAAGAAAATTCACATGAGTTTTTTCTTTGACTCTGTGCTTCATATAATCTTATCTTCCTTCCTGCTACCTTCTGACTTCCATGCTCTGGGTTAATTGGAACGAGCCTGTGTGAGACTACTGGAACAGTATGTGCTTCTTACTCCTATATATTTGTAACATGTATTAATCTAAAATGCTAATTGACTTCATAACATTAAACCAATGTCTTTGGACTATGAGCAGATCACTACCACTAATGAATTAGCTAAGAACTTCTTTAGAGATTTTAATGTACCATGGGCACCAACTACATAATTTCATGTCATACATGACTTAAATACATGACTACAAAACAGATACAATCAAAGACCAATATAATTATCATTAGTCTAAACACAAGTAGGAATATGACTGTTTATGAGGGGCAGTGATGAAAATACCCGTGCACTCCTAAGGCCAAACAAATGTCAAAAAGAAGATGCATGGATTCTCTAAGGTGTGTGATTCAGCCACTCTGAAGTATCAAAACGGGGCAATTTGAGCCATGCATGAAGAAAATGTGGTACAAATACCTTGGAGGCTTGCTAAATCTGGCACACTTTGCCCTCCCAGAATCCAATACAGTATTCTGAATCAGTTTCATACATACAGTATCTTTGTGATCACCAGAGGTTCATGGAATTCACAGTAAACAAAGCATACTTGGTAGCTATGTGCTTTCTTAGTGAGCCTAAATTTGATATATTGCCAATATCAATCAGATTCTAAGGGGGAAAAACGCCCTGGCTGGTAAACTTCAAAAGATATTGACATGGAGTATTCACCTAGCCTCTAGTTCTTGCCAACAAAAATATAACCCCATGGATGGGCAAATCTAAACTTTCCTATAAAAGCACTTTGTAAAACATTATGTCTTGACATGGCTAGTATTGAGTTCCCAACACCTAAGTCCTTTTGGGTGAGCAGGGTTTTGGGGTGACTCTGTTAGTCCTCCTGTGAACGATTCACTTGGATCTTCAGCACTTACTCAGCTAACTTTGTATTTTCTTGTTCAGATTAAAGAGATGAAAAACACTCAAACTGATAAAGACAGAAATCAACCCAAGCAGTATGAATGCATGCTATTCTTGGGACAAGCCTATAAAGGGACCCTCAGCCAGACCCAAATTAACGAAGTGAGGAAACATAACAGGGACGTGAGGTCAGGAGAGCCTGACAGGCCAGCATAACAGGGACGTGAGGTCAGGAGAGCCTGACAGGCCAGCAAACCACTTCTTAGTCCCAACCACCTCACTTTGTAAGTCAATCCATTTAGTGTGTCACTTCCTCCATCTTTAAAATAAAGGCATCCATTTTAATCTGTGATAGCAAATGCTGGAGTCAATCCCCATAGGTGTCTACTTATTACCACATGCTATGATGAGTATTTAGTGTCTGAAGCAGAATTTGCTATAAGTATGAATGCATAGTGGATTTTCAATAATGCAAGGAAGGTAAAATATTTTACTAGTAATTTTATATTAATTATAAAGTAAATGATGGTATTTGGCATATTGTAAGCTAAATACAATTTATTAAATTCAATTGCATCTGTTCTTTTAAACCCTTTTTTTTAAGTGTAACTACTCAACAATTGAAGATTACATGTGGCTCTTTTCTATCAGATAGTAATTTGGTCCATATGTTCTAAAAAAGTGTCTCAATCTCATTTATTAAGTTGAGCCCCAGTGTGAATATACTAACAGCTATTTAAAACAGTATTTGAAAATCCTACTTTGTCTATTTTCTTTCCTTCTTTTTCTTTTCTTTTTTCTCTCTTTCTTTTGTTTAAGAAGCACTTCCTTAAGGCAGGTACTGGTGGCATCGGTCTCCAACTCCAGTACTTCAGAGGATGAAATAGAAGGATGTGGAACTTAAGGTTGTCTGTTACATAGTAAGTTTGAGGTCATCCTAGGCTACATAAGACCCTCTCTCAATAAAATAAGATTAAATTTTAAAAGTAATACTTTGTTTCTAAATGGGAGGTAGATGCAAATAAATAGATAAGCACACTTATCGACTTAGCAGAACTTATATTCTATAATGAGTAGTTCATATCATAGAGGTAGACCACCTAAATCTATGTGCACTAGACTACAGAGTAGATGACGGTGGTCGTCTGCCTCAGAAAAGCCAATAAGAAAAACCCCTCCCACAATTGGTAGTAGTGACAGGAGCTATGATTAGTCTTTGAGCCAGGATAAAACTACAGTGTGTCAAGTTGGGGGCTCTGAGGTGGCTGTAGAACAAAGAAACAGAATTCTGCACAGACACAGAGAAAGCTAGCAGGCAGGCTAAGGTAGGGATAGGAAAGGAAAACCTGGTAGCTTTGCACACTGGCACTGAGCTGTTCTTTAATGTCCTATAACAATAAGACCTACCTTCCTTTCTTTTCTCCTTTTCCTTTTCTTTTCTGCTTTTCCCCGTCCTTTTCCTGGTTAAGCTTGAGTCCACTACTGTTAAAAAGGACTGTGGGAGTCCTTATTAAGGTGATAAGATGACCTTCTTCAATGCTCACAATCCTGGCATTTTCACTACAATTAAATGTATTTATTGAGTAAGCTCTATATGCAAACAATCATCTAGAGAATGGAAAGGAACACAGCAAGGTGAAAGAGGTGCCCTGCTTTTTCTATAGTTAAGATAGTTCATTTCCAAAATAGCCACAGTTCCATGGTAGGGTAAGTGAGCAGATGCAAGGACATCCTTGGCAAAGGTAAGAAATAACCAGCATAGCACAGGAGCTGAGAACAAGCCTGACTTTAGGGGGCAGTAATGCGTCAGGCTGGGCAGTGAGTTGGTGTAGAGGAAAGTAGGTAATTACAATGACACAGCCGGTTAGGATGAGGCAAGTTTAGGGAGAGTCGTATAAGCATCAGACTTAGCGATTTGGTTTTCAGCTTTCAGCAAACTGGACAATGACATGGTTCTTGAACAGAAATTATTCATTACAAATCGAACCGAGGGCTCAAATGCACAATTAAAAACTCTTACAAGCAAGATGTTATGAAATAATGTGCACAAGTGTAAAGACAAGATGGTAGCATTGCTGAGGTTCAGATAGCTTGTGGTGAGTTACAGGCCCCCAGCCATGGTAGCATTGCTGAGGTTCAGATAGCTTGTGGTGAGTTACAGGCCCCCAGCCATCACAGCTACCTTGGCCGTGAAGTAGTTATACATCATGTTCCTACTTCCTTTCCTTTCATCTTTTCATTCAATATTTATTAAGTGTCTACCACCCAGGACACTGCAGGTATAGAACAGCACAATAAAAGGAAAACAATGTATGTGTATAGTTATCATCTTGTAAAGTTTGTAAGCTGTGGAAAGATTATTAATCAAATAGCCCCATAAACAATCAGGAAATGTGTTCTAAGCCCCTGTTGCAGTGACATGTTTTCCTGTTTCTGAAGATGAACTGGAATTCAATCAGCATATATGAAGAAGGAATAGATCTACAATTGTATAATTTTTTTTCTGTTTTGAACAACCTTTATTGTACTGATATATATTTTTTCATTCCTTGTTTCTGAAGAGCTATTTTCTTCTTTTCTTTTCTTTAACATTTATTCATTTCTTCAAGTTACATCTCAGTCATAGTCCCCTCCCTTTTCCCCCTCCCACTCCCACCCTCCTACTCTTTTCCCCCTCACCTTCCTATCTGCTTTTTAAAAAAAAAAATTTACGGTGTATCTCCCCCCACCCCCAACAGCTCCCTCTTTAGTCCAATAAAAGGTTCTTTTTCTTATAATAATAAATACAATACAAAACAATAAGAGCAATTAGGCCATGATTATGAAAATTATAGGATATAACATATATTCCCAATGTCCAGTCCATATGCATTTGCAACTGATATTAATATTCTGTTGTCTATCTATCTCAATGAGTTTAAAATTCTATACCTAACTCAGTTTACAGCCTAACTTGCATTACCGACTTGAAAACATCTTCTTAGATCTAGAACATCCTTTTAGTTCCTAAACAACTTAAAATTTAACTATCTAGTCTTCAACCACATGAGAGACTTGAGAAGGATAAATATATCTGATTATAAAGGAAGTACAGAGCCAGCAGCTTCCAAAACTAAGAAACGACAGACAACTGGCTGCCTGGGCAGTCTCCAATTTCTCTCAATACATTGGAGCATCTGTCTTCAGCCTTTTGGCCCAGTATTTCTAACAGACATAAATTGTAAACCAGGAATTATGAAGGACTTGCCTACCATGTCTTGGCAGAGCTAGGCTGTCAACTTACCTACTTGCAAGTTCTGTCCTTTTCAGACAGCAGTCTGTCTACAGTTGAAGCAAGGGATTGGGCCCCCAAACAGGTTTCCTACATCGCAAATCAGCAAGAAGCAATTTTAAGAGATCGATGTCCCATTCCCAGAAGCTGGGGTGGGTTGATTTTTTTTCTTTTTTTCTTTTTCTTTTTTTTATCCCCCTTTGGTCATTTGATGGGTTATAGATGTTTGTTGTTATTTAGGGGGATTGGTTACAAGTTGTTAAATGGTCTTGTTAAACAATGTTTTAGAGATTAGACCCAGGGATTTCTCTCTTTTTCTTTTCTCTATCCTTCTTTCTCTCCTATGTAGGGGGGAAAGACTTGGAAAAAGTAGGATAAATATATAGTATAAGAGTAATAAAGAAAAAGGGATAAATTATTGAATATACTCTTATGTCTTTGTATATTGATACAAAATTAAGACTATATTTGACTACATCGGTATTGATCTTTGTATATTGATAAAAAATTAAGGTTAACTCTTTTTAAAGTATTGTACCTCTGTAATGCTTAAAAATGCAATGTGAAGTTTTGGCATTTTGATAGCAACTGTCACAAACTGTTTAGGATAATTAAGAAATGGAAACTAATAGTCATTCAAGCATGTCATTTTGTTAGGTACTAGCATAGTGTATCATAAATGTTTTCTAAGCTAATCAGAAATTAAGTCGCTAAGAGACAAGCAACATTTGCTTATCCACATATATGGAGATAGATAGGTGGTCTTTAAAAACCTCAAGAGATCTGTAGAATATGGCATTCAAAGATGTTTTCTTAAGATTTTTTGATATTGAGACATGTCAGCTCCTGACAGCATCCCCAGCCCCCCATTCTAGTCCAAGTAGATGATGAGCATCGAAGAATCTCTATTAGGAGATGGCTACGTTAGTGGCAAGCTTGTCACTAGGCAAGAGAAATCCCTTGTATAATTATTTTTAAGTTACTCTATCAACCAGAGTCAAAGTACTCAATAATAAGTCCTGGAATAGTGAAGGAAAAAAGAACAAAGAACCAGGTGAAGGAAGATGGAAATAGCCCCACGTGAAGCTGTGCATCCCTGAGGAAGGTTCCAGATGAAAACAGCTAGGGGGCTTACTATCATAGCAATAAAAGAGGTCCTCAATCCGTCACTTCCCTGTTAACTGTTCCTTTTAGAAATGCTTTAGAAACTGGGTGCACGGCTCAGTGTGCCTGGCGTAAGCACAATCCTAGGTTTGATCTTAATGTACCCAAACCAACAAACAAAAACTAAAAAAGACGGAAGAGTAAGGATTAGTTCTGGTAATAAAGGTCAACAATCACTAAACTTTGATAAGGAGTGGAATGTTCCTGTAGGTTTAAAGTCACTCAGACTGTTCATGAGTAAAGACACAGAAATCAGCTGGACATATTAACCAGGTGAGAGAAACAATTTGCCTTGTACCGGATGACATACACTGCATGCTCTGGAAGGGACAATCTGAGCATGTGTCATCATGGGATGCCATGACTTAAAATGCATACATTCCACAAAACTAGTAGGAAACATTGATCATGTTTGACAAGGAGCACTTTATCAAGGGGAAGACTGACTCATTCAAAAACTTGAGACACAAGTTTTTGTGTCACAAAAGACAGAGGCTAAGGGACTTTCGAAGGGGACTTTAAGGTATGATCTGTTGATTTCCTATTGCAGCTAGAGCAAATTACCACTGAGTTAGTAGACAAGATCATGTTTATTTTACAGTTCTTGAGGCCAGATGTATTATATCTTACTAAACTAAAACTCAAGGTATTGTGAGCACTCATTAGTACTGAGGAAGAACTTTGCTTAGCCATTCCCAGCACCTACAGGCCACTGGCCAGTACTCCTGCTGTCCCTGCTTCCATCTTTAAAGCCAGCAGAGGGGCATTTGCAAAACTCCCTCTCTCTAACTCAAACACATTTGACTCCTTGATAAGGGTGTAAGGGCACTGACTGGGCCCACTTGATAATCCAGGCTAATCTTTCCATTTCAAACTCTTAACTGAATTACTTCTTCAAATTCCCCTTAGTCAGATAAATTAAGAGTAAATATCTTTGGGGAATCATTATTCATGATATTAAAATATCACGCTACTGGAGAGATTGCTCAGCAGTTAAGAGATTTATGTCTCTTTCATGGCTCCAGTTCAGTTCTCAGCACCCATATCCAGCAATACCTCTAGACTCCATAAGTACCTGCGTCCATGGGTGCAAGCTTGCACACATACACACTACTTAATGAAACAAAAACAAATCTTTAAAAGTTGACATGTAAATCATGATCCTGAAATGAACCTTTACCAGAAGAATAGAAATGAAAACACAAAAAGATAAAATTGAAGATAGTCAATGCATGAAAATATAATGATAGCTGTTAAATTTACTAGAGTTGAAAATATGTTGCCCAAAGGTAAGAAAATAATTCTCTACTTAAGGAACACACACTAAAGTATTTAGAAGCAAATGGCCGTGTGTGTACACAATTTATTTGGAAAAAATAATATAATGAAAATTTATACAGAAAAACTTTTGATAAAGCAAATGAATGTTGAAAAAAAGTAGTTGAAGCTTGAGTACAGCATCTGGTGTTCTTCGAGTATTCTTTTTTTTTTTTTTGGTTTTTCGAGACAGGGTTTCTCTGTGTAACAGCCCTGGTTGTCCTGGACTCACTTTGTAGACCAGGCTGGCCTCGAACTCACAGTGATCCACCTGCCTCTGCCTCCCAAGTGCTGGGATTAAAGGCGTGCGCCACCACGCCCGGCTCTTCGAGTATTCTTGCAATTTAATTATTCTGTATAGTTAAAGACATTTCCAAATAAAAAGTCAGAGAAAACTGTGACTGTGTGTATATAATTTACCCCAATTAAAAACGATGAGAAATTGACTCCAGCATCTTTTGATTTATGGACTGTTACACAAATTAGAACAAACACAGCTATGTAGCGACATTCAAGAACCCCATGTCCAGTCTTTGCATAGTAACTGATGGGTGAATGAAAGACCCAGCAGCATTCATTCAGGTATTTCTCAGCCTAAGAAGTTCAGGGAAAAATCCTACCCATCTAGTAGTATTACAGTTGGGAGGATTTTGAATTGGCAGTTATCAGTGGGTTCAAATACTAACTGGATGATCACAACCTGCTATTTCTGGGAGAGAATCTGCTAGGTTATTTTCTAAAAAGGCCCTTGAGGAAAGTTCACTTTTCTTTTCAGTCTTTAGATGCTTTTTCCCACAAAAGTGAAAAAACAAATTGTATCCTGCCTGGTGCCCAAGGCTGACTTTTATTGCTTTGGCCCCAGGGAATCTTTCTGGCATCAAGTCCCACTCCACCCTCCATTGTTTAAAGACAAAAGATTAGGCAGCTGGGACTCTGACCACCAACAAATCACCACAGGCCACTCAATCTGCCTCTGGTCTTGGCAGAAATGCACACTTTAAAATGAAGGTAAAGGGTAAGACCCCAGTCTCTGTGCTAAGCCCTTCTCCCCAGCTTGGTTTTCCCTGCCAACTGCGCTGGCCAAGAGCAATGTTTCGCAGTAGTTCCACGATAGCATGCCAAGACCAAATAACAGCAGGCTTCTCTCAATTGGCAGAAACACGCACAGAATATGTGGCAATAAGTCGGCTTTATTTTTCCAAGCCTGGCTCTAGCTATCATCACTCCATACTGAAATTTATGATATAGCACTGCCTTTGAATAGACCACCACAAGATCATCTATTTAGTTACTTCCCACTCAGCACTTGCTTTGCAAAGAGCAGCAGGATTGCTTTGAGGAAGTCTGGCAATGTCCAGGCTCAAGGGGGCTGCAGTTATCTAGAAGCTCCCTTCTGTCACTTGCTTCACCACTCCAGTTGTTCCCATTCCCATTTTCGGTAACCCAGAGTTAAGAGTCAGATGGCTCCGGTAGGGTGAAATGGGGAGGGTTTGGTGGCAGGGATGTTCTTTTTAGGTCTGTCACATTCAAGCTATAGATCCCTGGTCAAAATAAGTGTAGGCTTTAAGCCTTACTGAGTCTTTTGCAAATATGAATAAGTCTACCTAATGTACAGGCTTTCTCCTCACCCTTGTATGTGGGAAGGTGGAGTGGAAGGGGGGGAGACATCATTTTGCAAATGAAAAAAAAAACTAACATAACGGCTGCGTACTTTCCTCCACAGTTCTTGTTAAAACGTTTTTGTTTGTTTATTTGCTTGTTTACTTAATTTTGTGGCACTGGGGATGGAATCCAGGACCTTATTTGTGCTGGGCAAGCCCTTGAATGCTGAGGGGAGAGTTTTTAAATTTGTAATCACCTGCTCAGTAGGACTCTTCACTTAACAATTGTTGACTTTGATCAAATGATTGCACTGACTAATTTTCAAGTTGTTATAACTTTCCCCCTCTATTTGCAGAGAGAACTCTGCTACCAGAATGGACAGACAGTGGCCAGGCTTGAGGATAGCTGGTCCTGAAGGAACATGCCCGTTGTAGGGAGCTCTAAAGAACTCTTGGTAGTTCATGCTAAAGATGCTCATGAAGTAAAAGAAGTAAGCCATGGGCAGCCTCTTGAAGTGAAAACCTCATGCAGTGTTTGAAAGGCATTTTAAAGAACACAGTAATATGCTTTTGATTGACTGATCCACAAAAACCAGAAACAACATATGCATAATCAACATGTCATGAGTATTTGGTATAGGGAAAAACGAGAGTTGCAAAAGAGAGAGCAGCTCAAGTGCCTTTAAATTTACTCCAGGATTATAGCAGCTCAGCATGGACAGCATGTGTTGAAAATATGTGACTAAATTCCAAGCTGTAACACATAGTCTGATAGCATTCGCATTACATCTTTCAGTATGGCAAAGCTTGATGTTTTATGAGTGTATAAAAGCATGAAGAGATAATATGCATCCTTTTGGTCTATACAACTCTAGTGGAGTCTGTCCACACCCTACCTAACACCCAAAAATTTACATTGCACTAGAAGATTCTAGCTCAGAATAATACCAGGAAGAGACAATATGGAGGGTAATGGATAGGCAAAAATGAAGCATATTTGAGGCTGAGTTAGAACATTTTACCATTGAGGGAACATCTGAAGTAGACACCGAGCAATGCTAAGACTTGATGAGCTCTGTGAAGAGGCTATATACATAATGCGCTTATTTTATATGCACAAATTCTGGCAGGATGTACCAGTATTTTTAATCACAAGATAGAATTTTTAGTTACAAGCACATATTTTTATTCAAAGGTCTATTGCAAGGCTAGTAAGCTCAGAAATAAAGTATTCCATGCCTTTAAATGAAATAGGAATAAGAATAACATGTATATGAGACATTGTCAAAGAAAAAAATTAACAAGATTTTACATTCAAGCCCCTTTGAAAGAGGTCCATTGGAAACAGAGACATCAATTGCTAAGTCTAAAGATGATCTATTTACTTTTAGTTCACAAGCCTAAGACACACACTGAAATGGTCACTTATAATGTTGCAGCAGATTGAGGGGAAAATTTTTGTTTTTAAATGTATAAGTCAAAATCTATAAAGACATCATTTTTATTTTTTTATTTTTTTTAAAGATTTATTTTATATTATTTATTTTATGCATATGTGTGCTCTATCTGCATGTACACCTGCATTCCAGAAGAGGGCACCAGATCCCATTGTGGATGGTTGTGAGCCACCATGTGGTTGCTGGGAATTGAACTCAGGACCTTTGGAAGAGCACTAGGCAGTGCTCTTAACCGCTGAGCCATCTCTCCAGCCCCAAAGACATCATTTTTAAATCAAAGCAAAGATCAGATAATTTCATTAATGTAGATGATCTCATTCCCCCATTAGCTACTAAAATGCAACTCAGAAATGTGCAGACTACATACCAAAACATCCATCCCGGTGACATAGTTGAGGGTTATCATATAGTCATTCGGAAGATTTGCCACCTACAGAGACCAATAAATGGATAAATGAGTAAATGCGAAAATTTGAGAAAATTCGTACATCCAACCTGTCATATTGCTTACATTCCACTCCCCTTTCTTGTCCAACATACGATGATGAAAAAAAAAACTTTTGAATTCTAAATGCAATTATGGGTAGCTAAGTATCTACCGTAATACCTTGTCCTGGAAACCTAGCCAACTACCTAGCACTAGTGAAGTCATGGATGCTGGAGGCAAATCTACAACTGCCATGTTAGTAATTCTGGTGACTTTTTGAAAATATAGCATGAATCTTGATTGCCAACTGTAAGAGTGGATTCCCCTATAGGACAGGTTTCCAATTTGCTTCTACATTAGGTTGTTATGCCTTTCTCCTCAGTGATTCTCAAAGTATTAGGTGGGGATGAAGAAGGAAACTTCTAGAAGTCTAAGTTCGCAAGTCACAGCAGATGTAATGCATTTCATATAACAAGTAACGCCGACAAACTCTCAAGCTGGAGGGCTACCATTCCATGTTGCTCCTATGAAAATCCAGTGAAGCTTCAGACGGACCAGGTTACTCTTTTAAAAAAGAATGGACACTTTAGAGTTTAATTTAGAAAGGTGGAGTTTTGTGATAGGACTCAGTTCACTTACCTTGGGTTGAACTTGATATGCTTCAACAATCTGGCTAGTTTCTAAAGACTTTGAAACCATCTAATACATTTATAGCATTAGTCATGGTATCAGGGAATAAGCAATGGGATGGGAACTATAGAATTTGGAATTAAGTCAAATTATCTTGGATTCCTTCATTTATAAAGTAGAAATCCAGTTTATCTGTCTCATGCTATTCCGGGTAATAGAGTAGAATTCTCAGTGTCTACTGGAAATAGAAAAGAGAGAGCCTTGGACCTCAAAGACAGATGTTGCTTAAAGGTCTGGAGTTTGAAGTTGGGGCCAACAGAAGGTGGTACTTTTATTTATCTTAGGAGTTAACTTTATACTTTACCTTTCTTCTTCTCAACCAGTTTTCCTACCATGCTTTTATTACTTCTTTTGCCTTCTATGTTTTCATGCCCAAGTTCAAGAAAGCGAAACAACCTAGTCATTTTACATAAACCCCACTTACAAAGGCATCCTGTAAACCTTAACAGGCACAAGATAAAGGAGTTACAATATAGTTCATGAAGGACTAACGGCATGGAGTAAAGTCATTCCATGAGGAAAATACACCAAGAAGTGGTTAAGTATTCTAAACATAGGTCACTGAAAATCTAGTTTGCATTACATTTTAAAATGGAAGCTTAGAATCAGTATTTAAAAACCTACGGATCAGAGTATATCAAAAGGACAGAAATAAGGGAGATGCTGGCCAACTTTATTTTATGACTAATCAATACATAAAAGTTTATTTAGAGAAGCCAAAGGAAGCTCACAAAAAGTCCTATGACCAGGACACTAACATCTCCACAGTGTCAGGGAGGATGTAGCTCCACACTGAGCGAATTCAGCTATATTTGACTTCTGGTGAGACTAAAAGAAAAGACAGTTTTTGAACATGCCTTTACATTTTTGAATGTGACTTTCACACAGTCACGGTTATAATCCCATGAGAGATACCTTATTAAGCCTGTTTCACGAATGAGAATGGGGGTGGGAGGTGTATGGAGGTATGGGAGGTTAAGAGGTACCTCCATACACCTCCCATAGAGGTCAGAGGCACCCAGAGTACCTGGAGGGAGGAATCCTAACCCAATGAACTGGTGTCTGGACACCAAGCCGCAACGCTGGCTGTTTTAGTACTTGGCTTTCCGTGTTGGCTTCCTATTCCCTTTTGAAGAGAATTTGAAAAACTGATCTGCAGACATGTATGATCATTTCGTAAGTCATGGAATTGCTTTCTCAGCACTTGCAGTACGTTGACTAGCACTGAGAAAGCACAAATAACCCTGCAATAAATTTCATGACTCTAATGTTTATTGATCACCGAGTAAAGTTTTATAGAGAAGAGAGAGCCTTGGACCTAAAAGACAGATGTTGCTTAAAGGAATGGAGTTTGAAGTTGGGGCCAACAGCACAGGCTCTGAAGACAGACGGTTTACATTGGATAGTGGCCCACCACCTGCTTACTCAGGTACAGGAAGCTACTTCAACCACGTCAGCTTTCATTTCCACATGCATAAACGAGAATTAGACTAGAGTGCAGCTAAAGATTTTATGAGTGTTAAATAACTCATACTAAGGGCTAGCTGGGCATGATGATGCATGTCTTTATTCTCAGCACTTTGGAAGCTGAGGCAGAGGGATAGCTGTGAGTTTGAGAGCCCTGAGCTACATAAAGAGCATCAAGCCCTCCTAGGTTACATGGCAACCCTGCCTCAAAAATCCACAGTAGATGCAAAAAGGGAATGGAAGGGGTAGGGAGAGTGGGGGAGGGTAAGAAAAGGCAGGAAAGAAAGGAAGAAGGGAGGAAGAGGAGGGAAAGGCTTAGTGTATAAATGAGTGCAGTAGAATGGGGCATACTGAATGCAAAACTATAATGTCAGGAGAGGAATTGGAAGCTTGTGGTATACTTGAGAGACTAGCTAGAAAAAAGACAGTGCATTAGAGACACATTAGATATGGACCTCTGCATGCTGAGCTAACAGATCCTTGTGGAAACAGCACCATTCAACAGGAACGGTGGTCCTTCGGCACATCACATTATTTCTGTGGACTTTCTACTTTATGAAAGAGGATTAAGTGGGTAGTTGCTAAGATTAGTCTGGTTAGACTTTCTGGCAAGCAGAGTAAGAACAGGGTAGTAAATTTAGGATGAGTAGTCTAGAAGAATGGAGAGGTCAAAGACAAGCAGAGTTTACAGTGCCTATAGGGAAGCGCTGGACATCTGTTCAACATTTACACAAGAGAATGGACAACTCTAGAAAAGCAGGAACTAAAGCTGAGTGTTGATGACACACACCTGTAATCCTAGCACTTTGGTGGTGAAGACAAAAGGATTGAGAATTCAAAGTCATAGTGAGATTCAGACAGCATGATGGAGAGATGGAGAATTCAAGCCAGGCTGGGCTACGTGAAATGTCGCTAGAAGAGGGAAAGATGGATGAACAAAGAATCAGAGAAACTTCTGCCAGCAGCTGATGTGAGCAGATACAGAGTCCCACAACCAAACATTAGGTGGAGCATGGGGAACCCTGAGGAAGAGGGGGAGGAAAGATTCTAGGAGCCAGAGGGGTCAAAACCACCATGAAAACCTGACCAACAGAATCAACTAACCCGGGCTCACAAAGACTGAAGTGGCAACCATGGAGCCTGCATAGGTCTGCGCTAAGCCCTCAGAGTATATGCTGTGATTGTTTATCTTGGGGTTTTCGCTGGACTCCTAAAATGACAGTAGGGTATCTCTGATTCTTTTGCCTGCCCTTGGAACCCTTCTCACTTTCTGGGTTTCCTCAACCAGCATTGATTTATGCAGCTTGTTATGCTGTATTTGGTTAATATCCCGGGGAGCCCTGCTTTTTTTTTTTTTTTTTTTAGGAAATGGAGAAGCTGTGGGTCTGGGGGAGAGGGGAGGACTCAGAAATAAAATTTAAAAAAAATAATAATAATAAGATAAATGAAAGAAAAGAAAGAGAGAAAGGTGGAAATAAAGGAGAAAAGAAGAGAGGGAGGAAAAGGAAAGCAGGGACCTTGTCCAGATTCTCCAGAGGTAACATGCTGATGGTGAGGACCGCATAGTATACTAACTTTACTAGAAGGAACTATTTTTAGTCTTCCTTGGATATCTGAGGATTGACCATATTCAGTGACATTGGGGAAAAGAAAAAAACAGCAACGGAGAAAAGTTTTTGGAAAGGCTCAAAACTTTGCCAAGAAAAGGTTTGGCAAGGCAAGTTGGCACTGGTTGCTTACCAGCCCCTGCAGGTGTTTGGACTCAGGAGAAAACAAAAGAAAGTGAGGACACCCTATTCCATCTCTGGGTGACTGATCTAAAATGTCCAGCTCCCATGATTCAATTGTCATCAAGATCTGTAAAAGTCATGTAATCAGTGGGCACTTGGACATCTGTGACAAAACCCTATGGTCTCAATGAAGCCACCACAGTGACTCACGGTTTCCTTGGCACCATTTATAAAATAGTTTCCTTTTCTCAGTCTTTCTGGGAATGAAGGTCATGATCTTTCATCTCATCAGAAGCCGCAACGCTGAAGAATCATGGCTGGAGCCGAGAACATGTAATGTGTCCATCCTGTTCAGCTTTCTGTAATGTGGCTTGCGATCCTCATACTTATTTCAGGAAAATACTTTTTAGTATCTTTGGACATTTTTTTTTCCATTAGTACTTCCCAAAAACCTCACTAACTAGATAAGCTATCATATATTTTTTCCCCAAGGGTATCGGGATGATTTCTTAAAAAAGAAAAAAAAAAGAGGGATAACTCAATTGTGATTTTAAAAATTAAGATGACTTCAGAAATTTTTCTATACCATCTCTCATTAGTTCAGAACAACTAAATGTAAGTAGACAGTCTTTGTTTCCTTTCAAGTAGAACAGTTTATTTTTTTCTGTGCATATGCTCTGAGTAACAACTTCAGCCTGAGATCATTTTTTAAAATCTACATCACAATGTCATAATTTGAACACAGTCCATTCCTACAAGATTAATGCTAGAACTATTTTTATTTTTTGCATTAATTTCTAACCCCATGTATGTGCGTGTGTCTATGTGTGTGTCTGTGTGTCTGTCTCTGTGTGTGTGTGTGTGTGTGTGTGTGTGTGTGTGTGTGTGTCCCCATAGGTGAAAGTCAGAAGACGGCGTGTGGGAGTCAATTCTCCCTTTCTACCCGTGGGTTCCAGGGATTCAGCTTAGGTAAGCATCTTTGCTTACTAAACTAACTCAGCAGTCTGAAATCTAATCTCCATTATGAAACATAGTTCGAACATGTGAGACCTTTAAGAGGTAGCTAGGATTCTGTCCTTAAGACTGTGGATTGTTCTCTTAATATAATGTATAGATTAATGAGCTATCTCAAGAGTGTGTCTGCCATATAAGCCAATTTCACTAGGTCTTATCTTTGCTTTCTATCTCACTTTGTGTGGTACATTGCCCTGTCTTAGGACTCAGCCAGAAAGAACCACCAGATACAATCTTTGACTTCGATCAGAGCTGTGAGCTAAATTAAAACTCTTCATAGCTTGCCAAGACTGAGACATTATGCTATTAGCAACAAAACAGAAAAAAATAAATTTATGTCTCTTATGGTGATTCCAGCTAAGTTACAGTAATTGAGCTTCTAAATGCTCCCAATCACATTTTGATAAAGTGGTTCAGGAAATAAAAGTCACTGTATTACTCTGGTAATTCCTAAACAACAACTGATTCATTTATCTCAGGCTACTGGCAAGGCAGTATCAATTATGAACATCAATCTACTTCAAAAAAAAAAATTTGAGAATGGCAAATCATGATTCAGCAGATATTTAAAGATTAAAGGGAACAGCTAAAAAGAACTAAAAATTCACATTTAATTAAATTAAATTCCCCAAGTGAAGGGAAAAGAGTACCACAAATGAAAAGAACAGGGAGGACAAATGGGAGCAATCCACTTGAACTATTTCAATATTTGGATTCCTTCCTACATGAGCACTAACAGGCACTCAACACTACATCCTAACTATCCATAGAATTCTTCAAGTGTGGCTCATCCTTTTCCCAGATACTTGACCCTTTCCTTAGGTAGGTATGAGTTTGCCATTTAAAACAAGTCTTACAACATTTTTCAGTAGCAAAGCAAGATGTTCTGTAAATAGATGAACTATTATGCTAAGTAAACATGCCAGAAGAATTTCAAATAAAAGCCATGGGGACCATAGGGGCAGTACAAAATGTCCAAGAAGATACTAAAAAAAAAAAAAGTAAAACCATAAAACATGTGCTTCTTTGGCATGAAAATCTCCCAGACAAACATACTTAAGGTCTGTGGGCACAGTACAAGTTGCCACCTACTATAAGCACAGAGCTAGTAGAGCATACAAAGGAATGATCTCCATTGGAGAAACAGCTGGGAGCACAAAGCAAAACCATAGTCCCAGCTCACATTCTTCTCATCACAAGAACGCAATGGAGCTACACCTGCAAAACCAAGTCCTCTTTTTCAGTACAAAAGTTTCCTTTAGTCTGGGCAAGATTGATTTATTCTCGATGGTACAACCTAGTGAGACATCACTATAGAATAAAGTAATATAAAGCTAAGAAGAACTTCCCAATTCTCTAATCATATAGCTCTTCTTCCTGGGGCCCCAGATTTCTCTGAGAATCGAGGAAAGCCATAAACAGCCCCCTCAGAAATGGACATAAAGAATGGGAAAATACAATTTAGAGTTTGAAATGTTAAAGACTCTCAATCATGCCCATGTTTCTCATTTTGGCATTCAGAAAAGTGGATCCTAGAAGGGTCCAGTAGTTTGCCTATGGGCAGATGAACAGATACTCAATGGTATGCAAACTATCCTGCGTCCTCAGCTTCCACTAAGGTCCTCTGCCTACCATTCTTTAGAAGAAGTTCTGCAATTTATTCCCTCCGTATCCTCAGCAGTCCCTCCTCTTGAATGAAGGAGGCTGACAGACTAGCAAGGGAAACACTTAGCTTCTTTACAAACAGGAAAACCAGAGACAAACCTACATAAGCCCTGTGGTTGAAGTAGCTGGGAAAATCTACTTTCATCCTCCAGGGAAACATTTAAGCTTCTTAAACACACATCCACAAGCTGCACTTCTGCCCTGGGACCCACATAGCTCCCCAAGCTATTCTCCTTCTAGCCTACCAATTTTGGTTACAGCAGTGACCTTGGAGCATTCTTTCACCAGCTCAAATCTACGTCAAGCCAAGTTTTATCTGGAAGCTCAGATCTATAATCAAATGTCAAAGGGCTTAGTGGCTCTAGGACCCACTGACACTTACTGTTGCTGAAGGCACAGAAGAGGTAAAGGGCGCTGGAGCTGGACTTCAATTCTCTTGTGCTCTAGTTACCTTTTTTTGTGTACAGTTTCTTCAGATCACCTCTACCTTCCCTTCTACATCCAGTACGTTACCACAACCACCACTACAAATGGCTAAGCATTAGAAGACAATTGTCCGGACACTCTTCAGTCTCAATTCTCACAACCATTTAATAAGATTAAACACAATTAATTTATTGTAAATGGCAAAAAAACTGGGGCACAGAAAAAGCATGTGATAGCAACTGGCTTTAAAAAGCCGACCTTATCCAATACATACCTCAAAATTGAAAAGTAAAAACTGAGATTAAGAAAGGTAATTACTTATAAAAAAAATCAATATAAAAGAGGCAGCATACAAACTCAGATCTACGAAGATTTACTATTTTAACCAGTGCACACATTGGCACAAATTGGATCCTATGCTACACTGTGAAAATTTTAAAAATTAATTACACTTACTTAGTGTGCGCCCTGGTGGTGCATGGCTTTAATCCCATCACTCGGGAGGCAGAGGCAGGAGGATCTCTGTGAGTTCGAGGCCAGCCTGGTCTACAAAGTGAGTCTAGGACAGTCAGGGCTATTACACAGAGAAAATCCTGTCTGAAGAAAAAAAAATGAAGACTATAATATAGGCATTCATGCATGAAAATGCACAGTGTGTGTGGGGGGGGGGGGGTGCGAGTGTGTATGTGCGTGTATAGGTTTGAAGGCAACTTATGGATGCCAGTTCTCTTATTTTCCCAAATAGGGGAACCAGGGATAGAACTTGGGTTGTCTGGCTTGTCAAACAGTTTCTTTACAAGCTGAGTCATCTTGTTGGTCCCTCTGCTTTTTTGTACTGGTACAGTGAAACCCTCACGTTGTAGTTCAGAGAGCTCATCCATCAAACTCAATAAATGATTCTCTGAGCTCAGGGTTTGTTTTATGCAGTTTAATGTCCTCCGCTATCAAGTTCAGGTAGTGAATTGTACAGGTTTTTATTCAGTTACAAGTGATCTTCAGAGTCCTATTTTTCCTAACTTGATTTATTTTCAAATGTCTTAATATAAAATATCCAAGAAAAAAAATACCGATTTCACTAGAGGAATTCTTGGATGTTTTCCCTCTGAGTCAAGTGCTGGAAGGCAGAAAATCTTTTTCTCTTGTTCAATAATTTAACATTTGAGTTTGGAGTGAGAAATTATATCTTACTGTCAATATTAACAAACACCCCCCCCCCTTTCTAAGCATTTCTTCCTTCCCATCTTCTTAATGCTTTTGAAATTTTTTGATGTATCAACTTACTCTAAAAAGGTAACAATCAGCATATAAAGACAAGTATAAAGAATCTTTGGAGGTGTTTGTAATACCCACCTGTACTACTTTAAAATACCACATCGACATTTACAAGAAGTGGTACTTCTTCCATCATGTCCCTTCAACACTTTGCAATAACACCCACCCATAATTTCTTTTAAGTATTGCTTGAATCTTCATATGTTCAGCCTATGGTCAGATACACCCCTATCTTCCAATAAATGGACCGCCTATTTTAAAATGTATTCTGCTTAATGTGTATGAGTGTTTTATCTGCACCTATTCCTGTGCACCATGGGTGTGCTTGGTGCCAAAGAGGCCGAAAGCATCTGATCCCCCTAGAACTGAAGTCACAGAGCCCAGGTCCTCTGGAACAAAAGCCAGTACGCTTGACCTCTGAGCCATTTCTCCAACCCGCAAGCACCTATTTGAAATTTGTAGTTTCCCAAGTTTCCTCTCAGAATCCACCAATACAGTAGCAGCTTAAGGAAGTTATTTTCCAGTGACCTACTTTAAGCACGCTTTGGAGCTTATGTACATCTTAAGATGTACATAATATAGAATCACCTGGAGATAAGAACTGGGACTGAGTTACAGGAAAGGTAATGACTTCTTAATTTTTTTTCTCGCACCACTACATATTGAAGCCAGGGCTTCACACATGTATTTGCTCTAGCACAGAGCTACATCTTGAATACTTTGTCTCTAAACATTTGACAGAATAGACCATCTAAAGAAAACTGTTCTGAAACCTCTTTACAGAACTTCATGAAAAAATGTAGGTGCCTGGACCCTTTCCCAGGCTTACTGAATCAGTCCCTTGGATGAGGGCCCCGTGTTTCATAAGCACCACAAGCAATGATGATGTACATGGAAGTGCAGCCTGCCCTTCCTCCATTCACCCTACAACCGTGGACCATGAGTGACGGCTAGTTTTAATTGTCAACTTGAGACAATCTGCAATTACCTGGGAAAAGTACCTCAATGAGGGACTGTCTACATTAGGTTGTATTGCGATCACATCTGTGGGGGATTGATTGTCTTGTTTGCTCTAATAGATGTGAGAAGACCTACCCACTGTGGGTGGCACCATTCCCTGGCATGAAACACTAGTTATATTGGAATAGAGAGACTGCGCACAGCATTAGGATCCATGAATTGAATCATTGCTGTCTGCTGACTGTGGGTGAGATGTAATTAGGTGCTCCTGGTTCCTGCCACTCTGACTTCCCCTCGATGGCTGGACTATAATTTGGGATTGTGAGCGGAATAAACCCTTCTCTCTTAGGTTGTTTTGTAATTCACAGCCAAGGAAAAGAAAAACTAGGACAAGGAGCCTGGCATGCGTGGTGGCATGTACCTGTAATCCCAGCATGAATTAAAAAGATCACAAATTTGAGGTGGTCAGGCTGGTCCACAGGAAACTCCTATTTCAAGCAACAAAACAAAACAAAGCACGTACACACAAAACAAAACAAAAATCTCCCAAATAACTGAATTTTGTGCTGGTGATACATATAACTCAATGATAAAGCACTTACTTAGAAAGTATAATTCCTTAGTACCATATACACCCCCCTACACACATGAGGGGCTTTCAACAAATGAACATCTTCTATTGGCATACACAGAACTTAGAATATAAACACATATCATCTTTTTAATATTATTTCTTGGTCACAAATTAACAAGAAGGTTGAAGAAAAGGACCATGATCTGTGTCCACAAAGCTACCTCCTCCTCCCCACCTCATATCAGGTGCTCAACACGGAGCTGGAGAGCCAATAGCAAAAAGCCACGCAGCTTTGCTCATCAGACCTTCAAGTGAAACGTAACATACACTGTCAGATATTTTATGACTTTCAGTGTTAGTGAACAGACTCAGGGCCTTGTGCACACTAGGCAAGAATGCTTTTAAATCTGGAATGTCTTGGCATGCCAAGGAATCTGCATAATTTGTGTGTGTGTGTGTGTGTTTCTATTTTCAAGTTCTCTTATGAACATCTCTCTCTCTCTCTCTCTCTCTCTCTCTCTCTCTCTCAACCCATAACCCAGTAATGTGCATCTAAAGATGGAGCTCAGTCTATTTCATATAGTAATATCAATAAGTATATTTTATTTCTTTCCTCCACATGACAACTCTTATTTCTTCCCCATTCTCGTATCACTCGTGCTCTCCAGTGAATTTTAAAATAATCAAGAGCCACATAGCTAAGGAATTTTCACTCGATTTGCTTTCCTTTCTTTTAGGTCACCATAGAGAACTAGGCTGTCCTCCAACCCATGATTCTCCTGTCTCAGCTTCCTGAGCCATTGCATGTGTATGTCACCAGGCCTGGTTCAAACTTTGATGATATTGAAATCATACTCAGTAATCCAAGAAAGTACAAAAATATCTCTCCCAGGTCACGAGCGAAGAAAATAGTGCATCTCACCTGTTCTTTGCTCTCTGACGTGGGTCTTTAAAGAAGCATCAAGAAAAACAATGCAGAAAGCTGGCTGGGAACAAGCTTGCATGTGTGCAGAATGAGATTTGCTGAGGGAGGGACTTCCAGTGTGACAAATATGGGAGTGAGTGGCTCTTCGCTAGATTCACTGGGATAAAATCTCCTGCCACACATGACAATCTTTCTGTCTATAGGGGAGCATGGCCGTCATAGGTATCCTGTGGCTATGCTTCTTACAAGAGTAGGAAGGCATGTGGCAGGCATAGTCACACAAAGAAACCCATTCAGCAGATAATGGGGAAAAGCTAGTCACTGTCTTTGACTGAGCAGACAAGACCAGCAAGGAACTAAATTCACTGCCTTGGTGTTCAAAGGGCCAGTTTTACAGATAAATCCTCCATGACCTAGACATCTCCTGTCTGCCCCATAGAAGCCCCTCAGATTCATATAGTGATTCCTTGTCTTAAAAACCTCAGCCCTTAGGGCAGCAGTGTCTTAAACCTATGGCCAGCAAGCACAGGGAAGAGTCATAGCTGCCAAAATCATTCCTTACTCACCAATTTTGTGATGTCTTTTACATTATCCGTCACAGGATTCCCGCAGATCTCCTTAGTTTTGACGAGAGGATTAAATAGGAGTAGTTGAAGATAAATGCAAGTGATAATCCAAGTCTAAACAAAAACAGAAACATTTCTTGGTGCCCATCAGTTAAAAAACCATAATTATGCAAACCAGCAACACCTTATACCATATGTGGTAAATGCAAATATACCAGAGGGTTGTTTAAATCTGATGGCTTAAATATAATTAAATGTCAAGCATTCAAGCTGCTCTCACCAAACTTAAAAGAAAAAGAGCAACAACAACAAAACACTCCTGGCTACAATCCTACTTGAATTATTTTTTCAGTGGCTTTACTGTTGTCTTCTGTTGTAAACTTTCTAGAGTCAATTTCCTAATGGTAATTAGGGATGAACTTGTGGCAACATGTAAGGAATTATCACTTAGGGGGACCTCAGAAAAAGTAGGAATGCGTGAAATTCACACCCTAAGGCTGAAGAGAACCACTTTCCTTTTAAAGGTAGACAGTTTGGCAAGCAGGAACACAACTTTGAAAAGAACTTCCATATAGACCTCTATATTAGCACACCACGCCATGGTGAGGCAGAAAGGTGTGTCTTAAGATTGAAGGAAGAATTTAACTTAATTTCTAAGAAAGCAAGAGTATTATTGTGCATTGTCAGTTTGTTAGCCACTTATAGGGAAAGACATTTCCTTAGCCAACAGGAAGATGTTTTTGAACTGTGGCAGGGAATTCTCTCTCTGTCTCTCTCTCTGTCCCTTCCTCCTTCTCTCTCCCCCTCTCTGTCTCTTTTCCCTCAATCTCATTCCCTCACTCCCTCCCTCTCTTTCACAGACACACACATACAACCCTCTAAGAAAATAACACCTTCCACCATGGATTAATTACTTTTATGCATGACTTGCTTTTCTTTTTTACAGTATATTACAGAACTTGAGCATCTGATTTTTTTTTCAAGCATCCACAAAACACATACAATAGTGTCCTGCACACAAAAATCTCTCAACATGTGTTTGCCGGATGAAACTGTGGCCAAGGCACATAATAATAAAATAATAATAATAATAATAATTCAGTAACCATTCACTGAACTGAAGTTCCAGGCAGCAGTGACTACAGCAGTCACCAGGGAAACGAAGATAATGAAGATGTCCTTGAAACTCAGAGGCAGGTGGATAAATAATACCTCAACCCATGATAAATGCTTTGGGAACACAGAGAAGAAAGCAATTAATCAATTAATCTTAAGGCGAGACAAGGGGGAAGAAAGCAACTCCAAGGAAACCTAGAGAGAAAATGTGACTCTGGTTAGAACTGAAAAGACAAGGACTTTGGAAACACCAATAAAGAATGACCACACAAAATTATTAATAATAATAATAATAATAATAATAATAATAATAATGACATAAACAAAGGCATGTGAAAGTATTTCAAAACAGGTTAGATCTTTTCTGAACTAACATTCATCTATGTCATTTTAAAGTTATACAAAAAAAAAAACCCAAATGCACATGGCTAGAATCTTTCCTACTTCTGTAGCTAACCATGTGCCAAAAGGAACTAAGTTATTTGCAGTAAATATCTGCTCACTAATACACTGGACCACATGATGGTTTTTATTTGTTAAAACGTGTCATTACAATATCGCTTCTGTGAAAACAGTGGCTTACAAACACGATTAAAACCTCTTATTCTCTTACCACTTGGGTTCAGCTTTTTCAGTAATCCTACTTAAGCTTACAGAGGGCTGCTTTCAGCACTGTGGAGACATACTCCTCAATATACCATCTCCCTTGGACCACAGTGAAGACAAAATTGTACAAATGATCTGTCTGGGGATCCCTGTTTGGAAGAAAACTTGGCATATACATTTCCTGTTCATATCACAGTTTTCCTTCATGGGTAATTATTATATTATGCCTTTCTTTTATATTGCTGATGCTGAGATGTGACTCCTCCTGAAAATTATTTTTCCAAGGTCCTTTATCCTGATAAGATTTGCAAAGTTTCCCCAAGGACCTTGGTAACTGGGCCGACCTCACCAAGAATAACGTTCATATTGTAGGTCTTAGGAAACATGGAGGCAGGTGACTTTTTTGTCTTCACTCATGAACTCTGCCTGTCACTGGATGAAAACTGGGGGTGGGAGGAGGGAAATAGAAATATGAAAATTCCTCATTCGTCCGGCAAATAGTTATTGCATATTTTATTGAGTATATATCACGTGCCACACATCTCTCTAGGTGCCAAGGCTATGAAAAAAGGCGAAATATCTCAGGCTCCATAAACTGCACCCCTAACTTCGGGAGATGAACCATCAACAGGAATAGAATTGTGTTATGTAGCCTCTTATAAGGTCTTAGGAAAGAGAATCATTAGAGCCAGAGAAGGGGATTGATATTAAAACACGTAAAATGAGATAATTTGAACCTAAAATCACAAGCAGGCATGACTTTACATTCAAACTGATAGTCACAAAAGACCCAGGTATGGGACAAGCATACTCAGTTTCACTGGGCTCTTCGATGTTTCACTTTACAGCCACTGTGGTTTTTACAAACTGACAGTTTGTGGCAGCACATATTGATGGAGTTTATTGGTGCCAACTTCTAATACCTCGGATGGTTCTCAGAATGTTCAGTAATAAAGTACTTTTAGATTACACTGTATGTGTATGACTTTTTCCTATGTGTTTATCTGTGCACCGTGCACAATGCTGATGCCCACAGAGGCCAGAAGAGGGCATCAAATTCCCTGGAACTGGAGTTATAGGTGGTTTTTCAGCTACCACGTGGGTACTGAGAATTGAACCCAGGTCTTCTGAAAGAGTAGCCGGTGTTCTTAATCTCTGAGCCTTCAGTAAAGTATTTTGATTCACGTGTGCATACTGTTTACTTAGACATAATGCTGTAACATGCTTACTGTTATATAGTATAATGTGGATATACATTTTATATGCACACAAAAACCAAAGACTTGGTGACTCTCTTTATTCTCTTTGGTATGGTGTCTAGAAAGGAACCCACACTATCTCCAGATTCAGGGAAAAGCTCAGGACAGGAAGCCAAGCACATTCATTCAGCTGAGGTGATGTCTCACAGCTTCCAAGGCATTTCCAACATCTGCAAGTCGCTACACACTTGGGATGTGTGCAATGGCAGACAACAGGTATGCAGGACCACCCCTCTAGCTGTCTCTTCCCAGTTCAGTGGTCCTTCAGAGATATTGAGAAACTTCCAGTCTTTTACCAGAGTGACTCCCCAGACTTATCAGAGCAATTAAGCCCTCATGATACTTCCTAATATCTTCAGCTGTACTCGGTTGGATGAAATACAGACATGCTACATGCATGACTTGAATTCAGGTTTTGGAAAGAATTATAGGGTGGATAAAATTCCTTGGCACTCCTAAGTCTACGGAAAAGACGATGAGGGCTAGCCTTTATCCTTGTCCTTCTAGGACTACAGTATGTGTGAAAACAAACTGGCACCTTAAACACAGTGATCAGTGGGAGCCTCGAAGGTATCTCTCCCCAAGACAGGATGGAACTGAAGTACTCCACTTAGACATCTGTGGGGAAATGATGCTACACAGAAAAGCAGGTGTCAAGTCCCTAAGGTAAACAGCACGAGTAAACCAACAGCAGCAGATGGCATCAGAATAAATGGGGACACAAAATGAAGGGCACTGTGGCCCAGTTTTACCGTGAATAAAACAAAACTCATTGTACAAATTTTAGCACAGGAGGGACATGGACAGACTTTGAATTAAAATAAAACAGAAGCAAATTAGATGAGGAGCTGGAAGTAGAACGGTTTGTAACCTGCACACAGCCTTGAGTTGGAGCCCTATGATCACACAAACCAGACATGGTGGTGCATACCTGGAATCTCAGCACTCAAGAGCTGGAAGTAGGTTCAGGGGTCAAAGTTCAAGGTTATCCTCAGCTAGATAACAAGTTTGAGGCCAGCCGAGGATACAAGCATCCATGTCTCAAAATAAACACCTTAATTAATCAATCAAATTTAAATACATAAGTAAGATTACTGTGATTGCTTTAGGGTAACAAAGGGTAGAAACATTTTAAACAGAATAAAATAAGGCGATACCTGTAACCAGTCACCAAGATGAGCCACTAAAGGATGATAACAAAAATGCACCGAGAACAGGCATTTAAGACTCTGAACCTCTGCAAGCTCAACCCTGATTCGTCAGAATTACAGCTGGGGTGTGATTTGAGAGTGAAGGCAACTCAAAGATTTGGAACTGAACAATGGTTGGCTGTCCCAGTTGAGATGAGTGTGGGGCAGACCAGACACTACACTGCTTGTAGAATGACTTGTGTGGTCTTCCAGTGATGACACCAGGCCAGGACATTTGAACATGGATTTGAGGTAGGGGATTGGTTGAGACTGGAAATGTAAATAAGATCACTTCAATAAATAAATAGGATTCTAAACAAAAAGAATGGGTTAAGTCACACACAGATTCTAAGTAGAAAACTAACAAAATACTGAATATTCTACAGTGTCATAGCTCAGGTCCCTCCCACAGAAGATGAGAACTCATGCAAGAGATAGACAGGGAAACATCAAAGGAGTAGAAAAAACAAGTACAGTCAACAACTACGAGCAGAGTGAGGTACCAATCCCAACACTTGGGAGTATGAGGCAGGAGGATCACCATGTTGTCATGGGTTGACACAGTGACACCTTGCCTCAATAAGAAGCAAAATCAGATAAAAAACAAAAGTTAAGAAGAAGGGGGCTGGCTGGGCCAGATCATGTCAAAGACTGAGAATCAACCACTGGATTAAGCAACGTGGAAGCCACTGGCAATACCAACCAAGAGTTTTTATTGAGGAAGCCTGGGAAAGGACTTATCTCAAGTGGATTTAAAGAAGCAAGAGAGAATGTAACCAGAAAGACTATGAAACTCTTCAGAAGGGCTTTCTTTCAAAGGAGAGCAACTTAATAAACAGACTACAAAAATGAAAAGAAAACAGAGTTGGTACTTGACAAGGAAGTAGGAGTTGGGGGTGGAGTATTTGAAAGAAGATAAAAATATCAGCGTGTTTGCATGAGACTAGGGATTATCCAGTGAGAGACAACAACAACTGGCAATGTGGATCAACAGAAAGGGAATTGCTAGAGCCACATATCTGTGTAGACAGGTAGAGTGTGAACACAACTAGAAAATATCAAAATGTTAGTGCATTCATAGGGTTTGGCTGGGAGGGGAACAATACAAGGGATGAAACCATGTGTTTTAAACATTTACTATGCAATAAGCATCTTGCATATCTAATAACCAAAAAATGTAATTTTAATGTATCCTAATTTTAAAGATGAAGAAATCAAGGTGATTTCAAAATAGTGAAACCAGTACACTGAGTCAGGTCTGTCTGATTCTAATTTCAGTCCTTTTCAAGTACAACGTACAGTCCCAAGACTACAGGAAATCTGCTAGATCATTTAGGATGACATTAAGGCATATCTGTAGGACTTTAATAATTTTGCAAATACCAAACATATGGGAAAGCATCTGTTCTATATTCCATGCATAACTGAATATTCTGCACCATTCAGATGATCGTATTTTTTAGTATATGCCCTTTGATAGTTTCTTAAAATACAAGTAAGACAGACTGCTACAACAATTGCAAAATAATTTCACCTGCATAGCCTCAGTTTTTGCTGTCAATCAAACACAAATGTCTATAAAGATGTTTTTGCTAGTTTTACAGAAGTGTACTTGATTAAGGTGAAAATCAAATCTGTGCTAACTTAATCAAATGTCACCAAAAAACCCTCTATTTCTTGAAGAACTTTATTTCAAAGTAATTACAAATAAATATGCATTGTAATGTAGTTTTTGTATGCACTTTGATGCCACTAACAAAGAGTCTCCCTTCTGTGAAGGTCTTATTCTTTATTCTAGTATAGCTGGACAGGAGGAGGAAGGAGCACAGTTCAGAACACAGAATTCATGAATCATTTTCAGTATTAACGATTCTGTAAGAAACTTTATATCCAACTATCTTCCCTGACTTCTTGAATCTCAGTAGAAATATTATACTGTTTTAAAGGGAACATTTGTAAAACAACTGCATTATGCTGTTGCGACCACACTCCAAGTTATTGGTCTTGTAGGAATGACTGTTTTTCAGTTTTCATTTCAGTTTGTTTCTTGTTCTCTTTTCCACAGACAGTCAACCATTATTCACATTGTATTCTTACTGAAAATGGGACTTTTGCTAGCCTGCTGAAGGCTTTCTCTTTCTTTTCTTATTCTCTTTGGCATTTGTGTACTCATGTTCTTTTTAAAATTTTTATTACTTTTTTATTTTTTTGAGCTAATATAATTACATCATTTACCCCTTCCCTTTCCTCCATCCAAATCCTCCCATATGCCTCTCCTCGCTCTCTTTCCAATTCATAGCCTCTTTTTCATGAATTGTTGTTATATACATACATATATACATATATGCATATAGTCCTAGATACATAAAGTACAACCTGCTCAGTCTGCACTTGTACGTATGTTTTCAGAGCTGATAATTAGGTACTGGATAATCAGTTGGTAGGCTTTCCCTTGAGGAAGACCCATTTCTCCTATTTTCCTGCTGAAGGCTTTCTTGATGGTGTGTGAGTACTACATGTGCCTTGTCCATCATCGGAACCCATAGGAACCAGCATACTAGCCCTGAAGATGATCACGTCCTAAGACTGGAGCCTGTGAATGTGTTGTTTCACCTGACAGAGTTAGACTACGAGAGGGGGCATTATCTTGACTTGTGCAGCCCATTTTTTTTTTAACCTGTGTCCTTAATAACGGAGACTATTTACTGTCTCTCTGGTCAGAGAAATTATGACATTAGAAGAACATGATTTACCACAAATGGCTTTGAAAACAGAAAAAAAAATCTAAGAATCAGAATCAAGGCTAGTTCTAGGACCTGGAAAATGAAAGGAGATGTTTTCTTCCTTAGAGTTCTTTGGGAAGGAATATTTGATTTTAGACTTATGATCTAAAAAAAAATCATAATATATTTGCTTTCTGTTAAGCCTATGAATTTGTGGTTATTTTCACACTGAAAATATAAAAACAAAACAGACCTCAATGAACACTTTCTGAATGAATTAATAAAGAATGTAGCCTGATCACAAGACAATGAGCTGCCTCTACCAGAATTCTGGTTCCTTAACATTTATTTTAAGCACAGAAACCAGCTTTTGTACTGTCTTATTTATTCGTGCCTCTGAATAAGATTTTGTTTGAACAAAGGTCTCCACGGATAAAGAAACTTACACACTCTCCCTGACACCTCTCTCTCAGAAACCATGAGAAAAACACGTAATTCAAAACATGGGAGAGCCCTTACCACATGACCTCTTGAACAAGTCAGTTTATCCCCTGGAATACCCATTTATCAGCCCATGAAACAAGAAAGTTAAATAAATATGTGAGTGAAAGCGTCACCCATTTCATAAGCTGGTGGTAAAATTAAAGTGGAAAGCTATTCCAACCAGAGGAACTACAAAACCATTCACTGTGTGGCTTCTTGAACTTTGGTTTGGTTAGAGGAAAAATAATTTAGGAATGTTTGAATAAGCCACACATGCTTCTCACACTATAATCCTAGCACTTGGGAGGTAGATAATTGCTGTTAGTTCAAGGCCATCCTAACTACATAGTTCTAGGGCAGCCTGGGTTTCACAGTTGGATTTTGTCTTATAATAAGAAAGAATGAAAAGCTTGCATAAAGTGTTTTAGGAAGTTCCTCTACAGAATGAACTATCAGTGGACAGAGTATGGCCTTTAAATTATAGCTAAAATTGTATCCAACATGTGTAAGGAGAGTATGGACTATTATACACAAATATTTTGACCCTGCTTTGGGGGTCAGATACCACTGTCCATGTTTTGGTTTTCAACTGTGTCGAGAGTAGTGGCAGTTAAGAAAATCCAGCAAAGTGTGCCAACATAGTCTTTATCCTCATTTCTTTCTCTTCCTCTTTTGGCAAGTACTAAAATCTTCAAGAAGGGTCTGTACCCAAGCACCTCCCTGCATGGGTGTGCACACAAACGTATGCACACACCCCAGTGGAGATATGGCACTGAAACAATCTTTGTGACTTCTGTTCTAAATGTATCGTTTCAGTTTGCAGAATCATCCTGCTGGGTTTCTTTCTTTCCCCCCCCCACCTCCCCCGTAACATTCTTTTCATCTGCATGGCATTTTCTTTGGTTACTTTGTTTTAGAGTAGCACAACTATTCTCTCTGGGCCACGCTCAGTGTGTGATAACCTCTCCCTTTGAGATAACCTTTACCACATAGACACACTAAACAAATCTTACTGACTGCAGTTCTTGACTTAATTTTTTGTTTAGAAGTACGGATCAAAAGGAACCCTACAAAAGCCCCATGAATCTTAATACAAATATCCTCTTATTGCAAAAGATTGCTTTCAAATCATGGGATAATGGGGGTAAAATAATGAAAAATCTGCATGTCCTGGCAGGACTATCTCATGCAATAGAAACAGTCTTGGGAGAAGGAAGTAATAGAGTACAGCTCACACTCCATTGAAAAGGACAGAGCTCACGTCCTTTTTTGAGAGCAAGTTTTACAGTTAAACTGGGTAGGGAAGTGACAGGAGGATGAAGTTGGCTGGAGACCACCTTTATCCCCAAAACAAAGCATTGTTGGGGAGAAACACCTTAAAGGACACCAGTGGAAGATTTCTCTAATCACTGATGCCTGTGGACACAGCTTGCCACACAGTAAGAAGCCACAAACCAGCAATAGGGTTTGGTCCCCTAAAGTGAACTATGTACTTGATCTGAGCATGCAGCAGTACAGAGGAGTCTCCTATATGGTACTGCTGTAGTTTCCTGTGCAGCACTAGAGGAATCACCATGCACACAGGTCAGGGCAGCTCTAGAAATCAGAAGACCCCAATTCTCTTAAGAACAAAAACTCTCTTGTCTGTGTGTGCAAGGCGTTTTTAAAGCATACATTACTAGGCTCCTTATTAAGGGACTCCACAATGTCATAAAGGGAGGGTAGAATGGTTCACTTTCTGTATGCAGGAGAACGAATGAAGTGGATATTAGAAGTGCCCATGAACAAAACAGCCTCTGCCACCAGAAACACCATTCATCTCCTCTTTAATCCCACGAGCCGAGCCTGCTATGGAAGCAGCCAGTTTCCTTGTAGCCCAAATGTGTCTTGGAACAAAGCCAACTGGCTTAGCCACCTAGAGCCAGGAAAGTAAATTACCAAGACACAGGTATAGTAATTACTCTGAAGTTCAGGTCTTTTGAGGTCATATGAAGCAAAACCTTTTTCCAAGTAAACCAGCAACGACTCTCATTTGGCAAATAAGTACATTGTGTTTTACTACCTTTTTGTTTTTCAGATATTGTTTTAATGCTTAAAATTTACCATCAAACATTATAAAGAACACAGCTAACTCACTATACACAGACTCAAACTTTCTGTAATTTCTGTCTGGTCACTTCAAAGGTACAAAGGAAGCAGCAGAATTCCTTTCTAAACGTTACGAAGCCTGCTAACAGGATAGCTACCTTCCCGTGAGGAGGCTCTCCTACTTGTTTTCATCGTCTTGTAAATATGTAAAATAAATATTTTTAAAAAGAGAAAATAAAGGCATTTTAACATATGTATAATTGAAAGTACATAGTGAATAAACCCTTGTAACAAAAAAAAAAAAAAAAAAAAAACAGAGAATTAAGCATGGTGGTGAATACCTGTAATCCCAGTGCTTGAGAGGCTGAGAGCAAACATAGGCTACATAGAAAGTTCCAGGCGATCCTTGGGATACAGAGAGAGCTACCCTGACAAGCAAGCAAACAATTCTTCGTTTCCCAGAAAAGAACTGCTTTATATAAACAGCAGATGAATTTAATACGGAACTTTGAAGACTTTAAAGTATTAATCTATTGTGGAAGGGGGAAAACACTGTGAGAGTAAGTCTTTGCTATATATAATGGCTACTTAAAGGGTGATTCAGCATATATTGACAACCAAGGGCTTTGACAAAATGAAGAGTTGGCAAACAATATTTCATATAACACTTTCATTTACCAAGTAAATACCACCTTGTTCTGGAAGCCAATAAAACGCAATACAAGAAATTAAGTAACTTCCTTAAGGCCTTGCCCCTAGTAAATCACTGCTAGGTTTTAACCAAGACTATACTATGCTGCAAAGAAAAATAGTGGGCTAGTAAGATAATAAAGCTGATTTTATTTACTTGCAACAAACCATTAAGCTTCATGTAAAGGTCTGTACAGTGGGAGGGGTACGTGGTCCTTTAACTTAGTCGGTTCTGAGGCAAGTATCCTACTGAGCTCCACCCCAACCTTTCAATGGGTTCCTAACTGAGATCACAAGATCGAAATCAAAGAGCAGAGCAGGTAAATGAAGGCATTCTAAGCCTTACTTTAAAAGAAACAATTTACATACCTAGTGGGAAGGGAGAAACTCAAATTTTAAATGGAAAGGTTCTTACAGCTAACAAATACAGATGCCATCAGACTTCTAAAAATCCTCTCAAAACCACTTATTTAAGAAACAAGTTTTGAGCACCTGAAAAGTAGTTAAGATAAAGGCAGAGAACATAAGAGGGTTACCAGAGGAAAGCCAAGCTAATCACAAAACAACAGTCGAAAGACCCAGAATAATCATGCTAGGAGTGTGGGGAATGGAGCTTGGACACGGAACAGGACATTAATTGACAGAGATGCTCAATATATCTGCAAATTATCTAGAGGCAGACCCTTTAAGACACCTTTTGTGAGAGGAAGTTTCTTAAAATGTATATAGGAGATGGCCAGGTCAAAAGGAGCTGTAAAAAGTGTCCACAGAACTGAAGTGACAAAAAAAAAAAAAATGTTCGCAGAATGCTATGTTTGTGGAGTTAGAGATTTAGTTGAGTTTTAATTATAGCCACTTGCTTGAGGGGTTGGGTGTGGGGTTGCTATGAAATGTGGGCCACTTATCAGTAGTCACAACCCTAAAGAAAATGATGCCCTCTCCCCCAGCATCCAATAGCTGTCCATCACCCCTCAATGAGTTTTGGGACCACATGAAACCTTCTTCATACACAGTATGAAATTGTATCAGCTAGTCTTGTGCAGGTAGCGACAGGGCAGTGAGTGCAATGGCCTGCCACGTGCAGAAGAGGCAGCATTCCTCCCGGATATACCCCTCCCCCATTCTTTCCTCACTCTCTTCCATGAAATTAACTGAGCCTTGGAAGGGTGATACAGATCTTAATCTCAGGCCAAACACTCCTCACTCATTTCCCTCAGTTTGACCAGCTGTAAATCTCTGCATTAACTGCCACCTACTTCTACAGGAAGCGGCGTCCCTGATGAAGGCAAAGGGTAGCATCGCTCCCTGAGTACAGGCAGGCAGTCTCGCCAATTGTTTTGATTTTACTATGAGGGGATTAGTGGCCCTGGAAAGATCTTAAGAGTGTCAAGATCTGACTCGGGTTTTCGAAAGGTTTATCAGGCATCAGAGAGAATGAGGGGAGGGGCAACAAGTTTAGAGGCAGGAGGGCCAATAAGAAGAGCTCTACCGGCTAGATCCATATTTGGGCAAGATGGGAGAGGGTGTTAGGTAGAGAGGAAGGAAGGGGCCAGGATGGAGATCATATGGAACTAGAGTGGAAGGCCTTCTTGACTAACAGATGAGTGGGACAAAGGGAAGGTACAACCGATTTTTCAGGTTACAAACTGGTTGAGTGGGTGAAGAGTGTCAGTATTCACTGTGCGATATGAGCAGAAGAGAGAGACCGGATCCGGGTGCCCCAAGACCAATGGAAAACAAAGAGCTACCTACGTGCAGGATGTGATGAGTAAAGTAAGCACTAACGGAGGTCAACTAAATGGCAGGTCCCAACGAGCTCATAGTGTGGATGAAATCAGACCACAGGGGAGGTCACAGTCTTGAGATGGGGAGGGCCCACAGGACTGCGCTAGAACATCTATCTGGCCATAAAAGGACAAAGTAGATGAGCAACACCTGGAGAGGTAGAACGTTCAACTCTGCCTCGGTAGAGGGGGAAAGAATGAGACTGAAATGAGAGGCTTAGCAATTGTCTTTCTCAAATGACCTAGAGGGAGTGATGACTCACCTGTGGCTAAGGAAAAACCACCTAAGCTCGGACATTCTGACCTTGAGGAGAGACCAGACACTGACTGGGCTAGTGTCTTGTGACCATCAATGCGTATGTGATTGGAGGAGCGTTTGTGCCGGTGTATGTATCATTCCACTAAAGACAAGAGCAAAAGTACATGTCACGAAATATTCATATTAGCAGCTCTTTATTAGTTATACCAAACTTGGGGGTGGGGGTGGGGGTGACCTCTACCTTGCAGTCCACTAGAAAATCGAGGTAATAGCGAATTCTCATCAGTTTTATGAAGACGATAGGCGACAGAAGTTGAAGAGGACTTTGAATATAGAATGGTATATCCGTGTCTGACTCTGTGAGATGTACCATGAAAGAAATTAAAGGAACAGCTCTCAACACTGGCCAGAGTATGGAAAATACAGTAAAAAAAAAAAAAAAAAAAGCAAACAACAACCCCCTGACCTGTTTGAAATGCCCATGACCTCCATGGGCACTGGTTCTTTAATGATGACACTTGTTCAATCATACACCAGTTAGCTGTTCTTCAAACTGACCCACCTAGATATGCAAAACTCTGCTCCAAACCAGCAACAAAATCATTAACTGCAGTTTGCACTCTCTTATGGAGGGGGGGCGGGGCTGGATCCTGAAATGTGTGATCCTGTGAAAATTAAGAGCTTGAAATTCTTTAAAGTCTGCAAACCAACCAACAAACAAACAAATCTTCTGAACTCCAAACAATTCATTGACAGCAAATAAGTGTGAACTCCCACTAAGTCTGGAAGTGAGTGGCCAGAACTTCCTAGGACCTCTTCCGGTTTCTGCTGTGGATATAATTAAATGTGAAGTATTGTCAGATTAGCTGTGAAGACTCTGGCATTGGGGGGTCTCCATTTTTAACAAGCTCTACGTCAACCCTAAGAATTTATACACAGTTAATGGTTAATTAGGCAGAGAGAGACATTTTCCTTAGAGGTGTAGCCACCGATAAGACACAAAGGCTCTTGCAAGCAAATCTCTGTCACACTTTTGTAAACAACCCTACTAATGGAACTCATTGACTCACCAGCACTCCTCAAAAATGAAAGGAAAAGAAAAAAAAAAGGGTGTGAGAGCAGAAGGGAACCAGTTGGGAAGAGGAAGGGATTTCTGGGTGGAGAACAAGGAGAGAGAAGAAGTTAATATAATTAAAATACAGTATGCCATAACCAACCCCATTATTAGGCATATAATCACCTGTACTACTAAAAACATTAAAAAACAAAACCTCACATCAGAAAGCACATCAGGCAGTATCAGAAATCCAATTTTTGTTTGTTTGTTTTCTGGGTTTTTCCAGTATATTAAGATAAAATAAACTTTTATAATCTGCTTTAGTACTTTCCAAAAACCATCAAAACTGGCAGAGATGAAGGCATGAACTCAGCGAACATTCACCGTCTTGATCATTTATTTTCTTCATCACGTTGGATGACAAGCCTGATCCACAAAGGTCAGAGGAGTAGTTTTCGGGATTGCTCAATGTGTGCTGGACACACCAACAGTCTTCTGCCGGACTGGTGCACCCCTCCCAAAGAATGTGTCCCACGTGGAAAACGTGGAGCCGGCTCTCTTATGGTTAGAGGAAGTGGAATCATTTGGGATGCTGACTTAAACTACAGATTCCTGATTGGCACAGGGTTTCCAGGTTCCTCGGGCTGACTTTCAGGCTTGTCCATCACATGCCGCCTATGTGATTCTTATACACTCTCTAAAGTCTGGGACACTATTTTAGGCAGCTAGTCAGTATAATGATTAGGGCGAATACACACAAATGTTTAAAATGGTACTCAGGGTTTCATCTCTTCTAGTAGACGTTTGAGATTAGAATAACGTGATCCAAGTACAGTGTGAGTTTGGGGACTATAACAGGAATTAGCTTTTCAAATCCCACTGTACCTTTCTTCTAGGATATCCTGTCTTAAAATGCCTAGAAAGCTAAAAGTGCCATAGTTTGCAAGGCTTGCAGACGTGACTGAGGGTCTGTGAGTAAGTCATGCATGACTCTGCAAGATTTCTTAAAGGAAGGGGAAGCAGAGAAGAGCGGAGAGAGGCTGGATGTGTCTGCTGTGTCTACTGGCCGCCGCCGCCTGCCTCGGCAGAGCCGGAAGCTCTGCAGGCAGCAGCAGTAAAGGCTTACAACACTGGATTTATCAGTTTCACTGACTGCAGTGGACTCAGCTGGCTTCTGGATGCTGGAAGGGATCCCAAGCTCAGACCACACGCCAATCCCGCAGTCCTTCCAAGGGCTTTATAGATCATCCATTGCACTTCGATGGACTCCTTTCTGCTTCACACCAGCTATTTTATATTACATTGTCTGCGCAAATCTGACAGAAGGCCAAGTTATTAAGCACTTATTCTCCAAAAGCTTGATCTAAATTCTTCTTGGGAATTTTCCACTAGTAGCTGACAGCTAAAACTAAAGCAAGGGTCATTTGAAATTTTTTTAAAATGAATGTTTGGTAGTCATTTCTAGAGAATTTGAATATTCATTTGCTATCTGAAGGGCAACTCATTTGTGGGATTTGACGGCTAGGGACAGGTCCCTGTGGTAAGACACTTCAAAATTAGCTTCACCAACATGCCTGCGACATGTTCACCTCACATATTTCAAGTGCAGGTTCCTTGTTTTTACAAACACAATGATGTTTAAAGTAGAACTTCATCAATATAAAACTGGGGTTCAAATTTTGGCTTTGTGAGGTTTGCAATGTCACCATTAAACAAACTACGAGGACCCTCTGGAACTTAGTTTTCCGGAAATTACATTTTTGAATGTTTGAAAAGATTAAACACGGTGTTATTCGTACAGCACTCACAAAAGGGCTGGCAGATAAGAGACCGTTCCGTGATAGTTAATGCTAGTTACTATTTTATTAGCAATAGGAAATCCCTTAAATGTTGAAATCAACAAGCTGAAACCTAAAGTCAAAGACTCTTTTTAGGGCATGTTCTGCCTCCCTGCAGATTAAAGACCAGCACACAGGAGTGATAAGAAGAAGTTGTGAAACCACCCCCTAGGTTTGGATTTAGATTAGCAATCCCAAAGGAGGCAAGCTCCTGACTACCTGCTGTAAAATTGAGACTGTTTGGGCAATAGCTGAATGTTAACCTAAATAGCTGCTTCAAAAAAAAAAAAAAAAAGTCAACTTCAGCTTCACTGATAAAGGCCAAGGCAGCTGTAGAAGACCAAGTGTTTGTTTATTCGTTTATGGGGGGTAGAAGAGGAGTAGAGAAGAGATGGGAAGCAAACTGCCCAAATGTTCCTCTCTGTCTGCCGTCAACTAACTTGTGGGACCTTCAGAAACTCGTTTAATCTTTCTATGCCTGTTTCCTTGTCTGTAGCATAGGCAAATGAAAGCCATTTAATAGATGTGTGGAAGATTGGGTGGAATCGTTGGAATTGTGTAAGACACTTGACACGCTACTTGAGAAACTCAGAAACTCTGTGGCTATTATTGTACATTTCAGCCGTACATTAATTACGCATAGCCAGTAATATAATTTCCAAACTTGCAGGATGGGGGTTCAAATCAGAAATCTGGGTACCATCTTGATTCTTTCCATTCACCTATTTCTACGTTTTGCCTATCATATTTCCTAATACCATGAATAAACACAATTTCAAAATAGTTACCCCTCTTTGTTTTCCCTGATACATTTCCCACCAAGCCCCATTACCCTTATTGGAGAATGCCTACGAGGATATTATAAACTACATGTTCCCTTTTGTGTAATGTACTCTGGAAATATAAACTGTCACTGTTTGCTTGAAATGCCACAGTGTCTTTTTTTTCCCCATCACACTCACAGTAACATTTGAACTCACAACCCAGGCTTGTAAAATATACCACTGCATTAAATTTCTGACCCTTGCAAAGCTTTCTTTCTTTACTATGCTACCATGCTCTGGATATATATATATATATATATATATGTATATATATATATATATATATATATGTATATATATATATATATATATATCTCAGCCTCTTTACTTTCCTGGAACATATGAAATACAATTGTTCCTCAAGCCCCTTGTGCTTACTGTGAGTGGCAAATCTGTCTCATTACTCAGAACTACTTTCTCAAAGAAACCTTCCAATGTTTGATTCTTAAATATGGTTAAATATGATATGTATAACAATGTATAACACAGACTCTTTTTCTTTTTTTTTAAGTACTTCTCCCCAGCTGGTGAGCACTATTTAGGAATACCCTAGAACCTTTGGAAGGTGGAGACTGGCTGGTGAGAGATTACTAAGGAAGGTAATTGAAGGTTCCAGCTCAGCCTGTTACTGTTTTCTCTGCTTCCTGTCAGCCATGATGAGGAGAGCCTCTGCCACACATATCCACCACCATGATCTGAGCTCTGAATAATGGGACTGAAGCCTCAGAACAGAGTCAAAGTAAACCATTTTTCCACCATGTGTTGCATCAAGCAACGCATAGGTTCTAATTTAGCATCTCAAGACAGTCCTTTCTGTCAACTACATCACAGTTTTCTTTTCATCAAAGCAAATTCCATTACCAGAAATGGTGTGTGTGTGTGTGTGTGTGTGTGTGTGTGAGAGAGAGAGAGAGAGAGAGAGAGAGAGAGACAACAACTCACTCTGTAACTAAGAACGGCTTGTATTTATTATGTATTCCAGGCTGGCCTCAAACTCATGACCATCTTGCTTCAGCCTCCACACTTGCTTCAAATAATGGTTATTTTAATTTATTTGTTTTTATGCTTACTTCTTTGCATATGGTAGGCAAGTACTCTACCACTGAGTTACACCCATGGCAGAACTATGCATGATAACCTAGTCTACTCATTATCTATTCCTTGTGGTGAGTGTACATACAGTGTAAGAATGAGGGTTTTACTATTCCTATTCTGTCTTAAACTGGTCCTTATGGTATGTACTCCTCCATGTTTGTGAGTGGTGTGTAGTGTTCACTATGTCTACACCACTCGTAAGAGTTGTACAATGCCAGGAGTGATGTTGTCGTCTTATGATCTCTTCACTTAAGAGTCTGAGGCAGGAAGATTGGCAAGAGTTTAAGGTTACCCTAGGCTATGTAATGTGCTCCAAGCCAGCAAGACCTTGTATCCAAAAACAAAATACAAAGAAATCAATTCTCCTACAATTGAGCTCCCTTTTATACAGTGTAGACCACAATAGCCGCAATATTTTCATCAACCATATTGAGAATAAACCTAAATATACCAAATGGGTAGAGAGGAAGCTTTGGTACCGCTTGTTTATTTCAATGCTTAGCAGACAATGTCCATATTTACACAATGCTGTTGAGTTGCAACATCCCTAACCAGTTTTGCTTGTCTTCCACACTTGAGTGTATGCACCATATGACAGGACTTTCAATTTTTCACTTCCCTGTTGAAGGAGTTTAGACTCGTGTCTAATTTGAAAAAGCCTCTCAAAAATATTTTAAGAATGAATGAATGAATGTCAGAAGAGTCTTCTCATGGTTGAGTATAAACCATAGTCATACCTCTTACTCTTGGATCTAGTCACTGAGAAATTCTAAGACCTAACTAACCAATGAACAAAACACTTCTCTGTTTTCCTTCTACCTTGACATTTCTTCTGGTCCAGGTAAACAGAAAATTAGTACATAAAACCAAGAGTGGACTGCAGGCTCAATGGAAACCAGAGAAATTTCAGGTGTTTTGCTTATTATTGTACCTCTGGTTTTCAGAACAGAAACTGTTTCAATGTAGAAACTGCTAAGTAGATTTTCATGAATAAGTAATAATTAGAAAACAGCTGTCCTAGTAAATGGTGCAAAAATATAGTCCAGTGCTGGTGGTATAATCCTGAGTTCCCCTTCTGAAGAACTGGGTAAAGGTAACCTAATAAAGTAACATTTTATACTGTTTCAACACAGTGGTACTGAGTAAAGTCACTGCAGTGTCTTGCAATGCAAGTCTCTGAGGAGTCTACAATTCCATGCAGCTATGGCTTTCTCCCTGTAATGCAAATGATCTGCAATCGATCCAAACTCCTAAAAGAGCACTTCACAAAAAAATTATTCACCGTGACTCTGCACAGGAAATATATACAGGAAATAAGATTTCACCCAGGGACAAACACATTTGGAAGTGATGACAAAGGTTAAACCTTAAAATGCTGATCACTTCCCTTCCCGAAGCTTTGGATGACTCTTACCTGTCTGTCATCCCTACAGAAGCAGGCCAAAAGAGACTCACAGAAAGGCATTGTTGTATGCCAGTCCAATTTTCTCTTTGACTCAAGAACAAACTCGCTACCTTTTTCAAGGTCATGTGGCATAGTGCTGATGCACTCCTCTCGTGTGACTTATAAGAAACAGAAAGCAGCATGCCAAATAACTCACGTTGATATCCCTCCACCAAAAAAGGCTTCCTTACCATATTTTCATGCTAATAAGCGTGAGTAAGAGAGGTAAGCTCACTTTTTAAGCTTTGCTATTCAATTTATTTCACCATGAGCTCTGGGAAATTATACCTAGCATTCTGTATAGTAAGACTGTAAAGGATACTGTCAAGTCATGTGTGTCAGAAATAAAAGGAAGTAGATATTGTTTTTATAGTGTATCAGCATAGCTGGTAACAGCATTGTTAGTATCATTAAACTTTGGTTATTTGAGGAAACAGGGTCTCATTGTGTGTCTGTGGTTGGCCTGGAACTCAGAGAAATCCACCTGTCTCTGCTGCCACAGTGCTGGGATTAAAAGGTACGCGGCACCACTGGGATTATTAATTGTTCGTAAAGGTTCTGCACTAATGTTCTAAGTAAACACTAATCTGATGTTCTGAAATTCATCCTTCCATGAGACTTCAGGAAGATTACCAACTAATCTAAATTTAGAAATCATAAGAAAAAGAAAAACGTACTTCAAGACCTCAAGTCCCCACACTATGTCATGTTGGGAAGAAGAAAGAAACTTTCTCTTATGAACAGGAAGGAGGGTAAGTGGGTAAACAATCTTAGAATAATCCTTAGGGTTTCTTTTCAAAGCGGCTGCTTTGCTGAGGATTCAAATGAGGGTGGAGGAAGAAATATAAACATGAGACTGGGAAGCAAAGAGCCTCTCTCACCAGATGGCAGAGATCTGGGATGGGATCCACTTCCTCAGGAAATGGAGAGAGGGGCTCATGAGTAGAGCACCCAGCTAAATGAATTGGGGTGATAAACTTCAGCTGCTACGGAGGAGTCAGAATGCCAAGTCTGCACTGACCTTCCTGCATGCAGGCTTCATTGCTCACTTTTCTTGATCTCCTCCCCTCACTAAGGGACCATTCTGAAGGTCTGGTGGCAACCTTAGGCAAGAGCTGAACTTTGCCCTTTTTGGTAGAAGTTATCTAAAATTTGAAAAGCACACTGGTTTTGGAACTGCTAATTTGTTTGTCTGGGTTTTGTTTGTTGCTTTGTTTTAAGACATGGTTTTATATGTGGCCCAACTACTCTTGAACTTGCAGCAAACCTCCTGCCTCAGATGCCTATATACTGGCATTGTAGCATACACCACCAGGGCCTCCCGAAGATGCTGCCCTCTAAGAACACGTGCTATTTAAATCCACCACTTTTTGCAAAGCCTTCTCCAGAGCTCTTACTCCACACTTAAGTGAGCTCTAATCTTAACCATAGGAATATCGTTCTGCTAAACTCCTTAACCATATCTTCCTTTCATTCATAAATATCTTCCATATGGAACCATGTGGAACTTCTCACACCATTACAGTCCCCGCTTTTCAGATTACATGCATCAAAACTGGTCCGTACTCACCACAGCCTATGCCTGTCTACTGCACTGGCTACTGGGTACCTGTTATCTACTCTAAAACATGGGGAGAGTTTTTTTTTGAAGGAAGTATGATGAATGTGGGTAACCTGGGGGAGGGGATCCATTTACTGTAAGTGTCTTACCCAGTATTAACACGAAACAGGGAACTGGGAACAGATCAGACAATGACTAGCAGCTATAAAATGTTCAGCCACTCACTTCACCTCTCTGAATCCGTATGTCTCAATGGGACTGTCACATTGGCCTTCTCACAGGTGGGGCAAGTTAGGATAAAAAGTATGTAACACACTTAACTCACAGTTAAGAATCTGGCATGCAAAATGTACAGTTTCAGCTCTAGAACACTGACTGGCTGTTAACTCGTCCATATGTCTAGAATTAGCTGCAATTGGTACTTGCCTTTCAGGATATCACACTATATCTTTAAAGCAGTGCTTCTCAACCTGTGGGTAGCAACCCCTTTAGGAATTGAGCACCTAAGACCATCGGAGAACACACATAGTTACATTATGATAAATGATGGTAGCAAAATTGCAGTTAGGAAGTAGCAACGAAATAATTTTATGGTTGGGGACTGGACAACATGAGGAGCTGTATTAAAGGGGCACAGCATGTGGAAGCTTGAGAACCACTGCCTTGAAGAAAGGCAAGCAACTGTCCACTGTTTTTTCCACAACCTCAAGTAGTGTCAATATCATTTTTCTCTCTGAGCAGAATTATGGTTGAACAATGTGTGTTTATTCAGGGGACTGATATGTGCATGGTTTCACGTGACACTGACACTGAGGCAGGATACTCATGATTTCTTCCTGCTTCCCAACTTACCCTCCTTGATGCCAACAATGTGTCAACAACTCACATCAGGAGGTATAAAACTATGACATGCACAGATCTATGCTTAGACTGCTGGTGGCCGTGGATGTTTTCCCGAGACACCAAACATGACTCACTAAAATTTTAGTTCAGGGTTGTAGAGATGGTTCAGCAAGTAAAGGTGCTAACAACCAAACCTCACAACCTAAGCTCAATTCCCAGAACCTCCATGGTGGAAAGAAAAAAAAACAAAACCCAGTCTTACAAGTTTCCCCAACCTCCATGAATGCTGTAGTATGGACACACTAAACACACACTAAATAAATGTGATAATATCTTTTTTTTTTAAATCATAGTTCAGTTAACAAAAATCTTCACAAAGACTTTGGCAGCATGTTACTGTAAGAAGACAAGCAATGCAATTTAGCTTGCTAAGTAAAAAAAAAAAAAAAGAGAGAGAGAATTTCAAGTTATTATAAACAGTGCTTCTGATAGGATTTTATGTATATGTGTGAGAGAGAGAAAGAGACAGAGACAGAGAAAGTGTGTGTATGTGTGTTCAAGGATGGAGGGAGGAAAGAAGATGCAAATGGTTGCTCTGAATGACTCTGGAGAAAGATATAACTAACTGCATTATAGGTCACAGGATCTTTAAGAACATGCACAACAGAATAACTCTGGCCATAATTAAAAGATGCTGAAGTGAAATATATTACTCAGGGTGTGGAGAAGATAACCACAGAGGGCTTTGCATCGTGTGCTACAGCCTTGGATTTCATCCTGGAGCTATAAAGACCAGTGGAATATTTTAGCCAGGTTAGTCTACATGGCCAGCCCTGCCTTGACACCCCTGCTCTGGCACTCTCCAGAGAATCTGTAAGATTCTAGAACTCACCATTCATTTTGCCTGTAATGAAAGGGACACCTTCCCTGTGTCAGGACCAAATATCAACTCCGGACACTTGAATTTAGGATGTGAGTCTCCTGTGTTACCTTTCAAGTTCTGGTTCTGCCTTTCCTGGATTCTTCCTCAAAATCTAGGACAACAGAAACCTTTAGGGAAAAGCAGAAACCTCAGCCCTTTTAAAATCTAACTGCTCCTAGGCCATTTATAGGGGTGGTGATTGTATCTTGCCTGTTCTCTTACTTGAGGGGGAAAAAAAATCAAGTAGACTATCTACCACAACCACTACCTGTCAACACCACCAACACCAACCACCACCCAAATAACGCCACCCCACCATCACTGCCCAGTACCACCACCGTGAATGAGGGGTTTCCCATCTGTCTTTTCTTGGTTGGAATTTATGGGTCAGACCCTCCTCTGCATTGAGCCCAAACTGACTTTACTAATTTCTAGCTCAGTGAATTTAGTCTTAAGTCTCTGTAGTCAAAGATTCAGGCAAGAAACCCTTAAAAACAACCATGAAACTGGAAAAGAAAAAGATTAGACAACAGGAGCTGTTTTTTTCTCTTTCACGAGTGCTTTGAACAAGTCAGCAAGTCGTCAAAGAAACATACCAATTTAAAGTTCTGTCGAAGAATAGAATGCTTGTTTACCTGAAGTAATGGACTGATAAAAAGAAACTTGCGTCTCCCTTGGCTGATACAAAACTTACTCCAAGATTACCCTGGACAATTAAGCCCTTAAATTCTGAACAGAATCACTGGCAAGAGGCTTGGGGTTTACTTCAAGTATAGAGCATGTGTTTAGCATATGTGAGGTCCTGGGTTCAATCACCAGCACCAAAAAAAAGAGAAAACCCTCAAAAACCAAAACTCACTGACAAGAAACAGAACATGAATTTATAAGGAAAATGTTTCAAACTGTGTCTCCTACATTTATTAAAGTAACATGTAAAAAACTAACAATAATATTATACTTCAAAACAAAAAAAAATACATTTAACTGGAAGCAAGAAATATTTACCTAGGCTTCTGGAAAATAGGTTCTCACCCTTTATCTAGTCATTTGGTGCTCAAAACCATCTTGGGAATTAGACTCTAGTCTCATTTTGTAAATGAGGAAATCTAAATATTAGAAAAATAGAGTGCCTCCAAGTCTCTCAATTTGAAGAGTTGCCAAAAAAGGTTGAAAGACATTAATATATTAATAAATAGCCATTTAGAATGGTTTACCTTTTCCCCTTAACTCTAGGCTCATGGAAGCATGACTCCTTCCCCACAATAGGACAAAACAGTCCATGGAGCGCTACCTCATTCACCACTTGTCTTTCTTGGCTCTGAACAACTTGTGTCAGCCTCCTTACAACACCCATGCCTTTTGCTAGGCTGTTTGTAGTGACACAACCCTACATCCCATATTGGCCATAATCTTGTTTTGCTTTTCAATGAAAACAGCCTGAAAATGATCACAGCCATCCTACACATGGAATAAACTGAGAGGTAATGTGTCTTCTGAAAGATCAGAGACATTACAGAGCATGGTACCTCAAGTTAGATACTTTTCCTGTACTTACTGCCTCATTTAATCCCATGTTCTTCTAACTGTAAGTTACCCTGATCACCCTTCATCTAGATTCAGTTGTTGCCAGGGGTCGAATATCAGATATCCTGAATATCAGATATTTACATTACAATTCCTAACAGTAGCAAAATTGAAGTTATGAAGTAGCAACAAAAATAATTTTGTGGTTGGGGGGGTCACCACAACATGAGGAACTGTATGAAGAAGGCTGAGAACCACTGACCTAGATAAACACATGAGGTCTAGAGAAAGAAAGAAAATCATGTAAGATGGTCTACGTGACTGACAGAGCCTCATTCTGACCCCAAATCTCACTCTCGTTCTTCCTATGTGGGTGGGTAGTCAACACAATAAAAACAGAATTTGTCAGCTGACAGTATAGTGTAAATGTGTTAAGTCTGAAAGATTTCTTTCCACATGAATGTTTGTAGCAAGAGATAGAAAGAACCCTTCACATGCTGCTAGGTAAGCACTCTACCACTGAGCTATACGTCCCCAGCTCTACAATAGACTCCATATCATAGAACAATTCTGAAAAGATTCATCACACACATTACTTCTAAATTTAAATGGAGGTGGGGAGCGGAGAGGAAAGAAACAAGGAAAGGGAGGGAGAAAAAGCAAACAAGGGAAGAAGAAAGAGAAGCTACAAAGTCTCATCGCTCCATTTTATGTAAGGTTACAGAAAGGTTAGACAAAGGCAAATACATTGCGTAAGACCCCACAGCAGAGCCAGAGGTAAAGCCTAGGTGCTCTTTAACACAAAAGACATGCCCTTCCCACAAGCCCTCAACAATTAGGTGGATTTCCTTCCACTAACACTGACATCTCCCAAATAAAAAATGGCAGGGAATCACTTTCCTAATCAAAATGGGAAAGAGTTAACACCATGCCCTCACACCACCACCAAAAGCATCACCAGTTCTCAGCATCAAGCTTACAAATGTGGACTTTGGAAACAGACCTCCTGGTTCATGAGACAGCCTACCGCTTATGAGCTCTTCAACCTTGGGCACTTGACAGAAAAGGAATTTTGCTCTTGATCAACTCTTGAGAGTAGATAAGTGCTTGTAATCTTCCCATTCACCCTTGCAGTCAGGGATTGACAAGTGATTTCTTTAAGAAATGAGGCATCACTGCAGATGGTCACTATGTCCCCATTTGCTTCACTTGAGGATAATAACTTCTTTGGGTGTTTAGCGTTTCCTCTTTACCAGGCACTAGCCCAAGTGCTTTCTGTGGATTACGTCTTTTATCCTTCATACTCTCCTATGAGAAAAGTGCAATTGCTCACCCTATTTGACAAATGGGAAGACTAAGACGGGGATTACATGAAAGCAGAGCATCTGCTGTAGTCTGTGTGGCTGAGCCTCTTGTTGGCCTTTCACTACACTGCAAATTAATTAGCTACATGCCAATACTGGCTACATGCCAATACCGTTGCTAAGGATGCTAGGACAACTGTCTGCCAAGAAGTTACCACTTTGGCCTCAGGTCAGTGCTTGCTGTGCCTGTGTGAGGTCCTGGGTTCGGATACCCTAGCACTCACATTAAAAGCCAAGGACAGTCATCCATGACTGTGATCCAGG
>CAJQZJ010001638.1:18136515-18284936 GCA_907164525.1 Lophiomys imhausi | reverse complement strand
GAAGAGTGGAGGAGGGGGAGGAGGAGGACTGAGGGGCAGGAGTGGAGGAAGGGCAGGAGGAGGACTGAGGGGCAGGAATGGAGGAAGGGCAGGAGGAGGACTGAGGGCGAAGAGTGGAGGAGGCAGCAACAACCACTACTCAAACCTTACAAGTTATGTTTATGTCCACAGCTGTGGGGGAAACATTAAGAAAGAAGGATTCGTTTGTGCTTGTAGTGGCCAAGACTGTAGCACATGGTCATGTAACCCCACCGCTTTGGGTGTGTGGTGGCAAAGTACATCATAGTTGCATGGCGGTGTGACTGACTGTTGGCTTTGAGGTTTCCAGAAAGGAAATGGAGGGTCCAGCGCTCCAGTATTCTTTTCAAGAGCATGTACTCAGTGATCTAGCTTCCTTTCACTAGGTCCACCTACCAAATACCAAAGGCTTTACTAAGTTGCCAGAATCACTACAGCTGGGACCAAGCCTTCAGCACCTTGCCTTGGGGAAACACAGAACTTTAGCACAGGTGGTACTTCTAAGCATGTGTGTAAATGCGGGTGTGTAACATGACAGCAATTTAGAGGAGTCTAGTCTTAAGAATTCAATAGGTGTGGCTTCCAGTTCTAAATCCTCAGACTTCCTTGCATTCTTTCCCTGTTAATCCCTAAACAAATCTTCTGAATCTATCTGAACTTTAGTTTTCTTTATTTTGAAGAACTCAGGATTGGCAAAAGGGGAAATCACTTCATGGTTTTATGTTCTTCCAGATAGTTTTACTTGAAAATCTTGTGTAGTTTCTGGCTTAGTGTCTCCTTCATGCTAAGTTCAACATACGCTAACTTAATAAATAGTCTTATTATCTTACCCAATAAACTGCTTTTCTTAGGCAACCAACTCTTTGGGTTACCTTGCACAGAAATGGTAGTATCTGAAGGGCCAGTTGCTAGACAACTGATAGTCTATCATTTGATTGTCCCATGAATACTCCTTGTAGTTACTTCTGCCTATTTAAATATGGAGAAAATAAAGTTCTGAGAGAGAAAAAAAACTGACTGAGGGTCACAAAGTCAGTAAGTGACTAAAAGAGTAATGTATCTCATCCTCGGCTATATTCACTCATATGGTTTCTAACAATGGGGGGGATGGGCCTTAGTAATAAATGAATTGTTTACTCACTGAAAATTATTCCTGTAAGAGTGGTGAACAAAGTAGCCTCTACAATCATCTGCATATGAAACTAGTACTGTTTTTAAAAAATTTTTTTAGAAGAAACTTGCAAGCGATTGTAGCAATACTCAACAACCCAAATCAGACGTGTTTATTTCATTGTGTATTGGTTTAGCATCTAACATGAGCCATTCTACTAGACAACAGTAACTATGACTTTTTGTCCAAATTCTATTACTGGCAGCGGATTGCACTATCTGAATCACATTTGCTTTTTATTTAGTGTTCCTGTAAACAGAATTAGTATCTCCAAAGTGATGAATAACTCACACTAATGTCTTTGTTGAGTCATACTACATCTCTTTGGGTGACAATAATGGCAATATCACAAATTCATTGAGGAAATGATAATTCTAGTTTTCTCATCTGTAAAATGAGATTAAAAAAAAAAAAACAAGTACAATCTACCTCCCAGGAAAAAAATTTAAATGAATTAATTAATTATGGACCTGCTTTCTGCTAAGCACCATTTTGCCATGTTTTATTACCAGAATAGTTCGATTTTATAAAATAATGGTGGCAACTTTAAAATAGCTTCACATTTTATACTTTACATGGATTATAGCAAAGTTTGATTCATTCATATGAAATGCCAACAATAAGTGGCCAAGTCAGCTTTCTATTTAAAAGTCTAATTGTTTAAGATGTTGAAGCATAGAAAAGGTTTTAAAGGGGCCCTTTAATTGTGAATGGTAGATTTAAAAACTAGCTGTAAGTATTACAAGCTATTTCTGAGTTTTAAAATTAAAATTCTTCACAGTGAAATGTACATTTTCATGAAATTACATCGTCATCTAGCTTAGCAAATTACCGAACATAATTCTAAAAGTAGAAAAAAAGGTTCCTACTATTTTCTAATTAGTGTTAAAGTATAGATAACTGTGGCATTTAGACATTATAAACATATACAAAAGGTTTAAAGTACATTCCTGGGAGCCGGGCGGTGGTGGCGCACGCCTTTAGTCCCAGCACTCGGGAGGCAGAGGCAGGCGGATCTCTGTGAGTTCGAGGCCAGCCTGGTCTACAAAGCGAATCCAGGACAGCCAGGGCTGTTACACAGAGAAACCCTGTCTCGAAAAATCAAAAAAAAAAAAAAAACAAAAAAAAAAAAAAAGTACATTCCTGGGAAGGACTTAAATCAAAAAAAAATTTCTAATTTGTTACAACAATAGAAAAACTATGTATTTCTACACAAAACTAATTTCATCCAAAAAGTAAAAACTTCATGTCAATCCTCTCCTTTTGATTGCTTGTGAGCATTAATTGGCCCCTTTATGGCACTGTACATCAGCCCCTACTGCGGACCACCTGGAAACAAAGTGCCCTTCCTCTGTACACTCACCCCTTACAACAGAAGGGGTTTATGAGATAGGGTGAATGCTCCACTGAGGAGAGCACACCAAAGGTCTCTGGTGAGGTCTACAAAACACAGGCTTTGGGAAAGTGTCACACATCCAGGCCAGAGTAACCCCAGAGGTTTCAGTTGGTTATACGACCTGGAAATGTCTGACGTGTTTATTATTTCAGAAGTGTTAAAGTATGAGGTTACACAGAAGCATAAATGAGGGGTCTGCATTAGACTCCATAGCTTTCTTTTGCAACCTCCCCAGGGTTCACTCAGCTAACGTTCAGCCATTAAAACTGTGAGTTTATGGTTAAATGTTGACTGTTTAACAGGACGCACACCCACAGGAGAGATCCCAGAAGGGAGCAAAACCTTTATAACAAAAGCATGTTTTCTCTGTTAACTCTCTTCTTCAAAACTCAAGAATCAGCCTGTTCTCACAGAGCATTGCTGGAGGGAGTTGTGGGGAGGGAGACCCAGAACAAGCAGAAAGCTCATCACAGTGGAGTTCCTAGGGACCCCCCAGAGTTATCAGCCACTGCTCAGATTTGAGTTTTGGCAGCAATCTCTGCTATGCGCACTCAAACACGCACAAACCATAATGAGATGTGATTCACCCTGGAGTTTAGTAAGCACACTGAAATGGAAAATGGTCATTTGCTTCAGAGATTTCACATATATCAAGGTGAAAAAGAAGAAAAAGTTCTAAGCACCCAGGTCTTTTGTTCCTAAGGTGACTGCTGGTGACAAGACAATAATGCTTGTACAAAGCAAACCAGCCCCCGCCCCACCACAACCTCACCAGGCTGTGCTCTTCCATCCAGGGTTTACACAGGGACACAGTTACATAGCAAAGATTCACTTCTGCAAAAATGACCCAGACTTGCTTTTCTATGAGGGTACTGTGGATGGATGGGTTTGTCTATGCTCTTTTCACACCCTTTTTCATGGTCACCCTAGAGAGCGAAGGCATTCTTTGCAAGGCAACTAGGAGAGGTTTCAGCTGCCATTTGTGTACAGAGAACACAAAAAAGGCCACCTAATCACTCCCCTTCCAATGAAACCAGGCTCCAATCCACAGCCCTCAAGAAAGCCAAGCACAGACAACTGCTACAGGTGCATAGTCGAGTTCTAAATTTGCATCCAGATAACTAAAGGACAGCTATTGCTGCCTTTGTTTCTTAATTATCTGGAGTGTTGCCTCAATTGTGAACTTTCTTTTAATAGGCAACTCATTACACTCTGGCAGCATTCAGAATTGAGTATTACTGCCATTTTCAGTGGCACAATTTTCAGAGGAATCTCTAATCTCTTGGCTAAAGGAAGGTCCAGCTGGCTTTTGACTATTCTTATGTCAGTAAGGAGAGCAGAGCCATGGTTTCTGACATCTGAAGAAAATCTGTCATTGGCTATTGCATCTCATATCCAGTATTAGCCAAGGAAACTAGGTGGACAAGAACTTCTCTAAGGATGCTCTGGACCCTGGTGAATGCTGGGACAAACAAGGACTTGGCAAAGCATCACTACAGAGGTAGCCTTCGCTGGAGGCTCTCTGCTCTGTCCACTTCTGTGTCTTCAGCTGCTTCCTGTCACCTCTACTATCTTCTCAGTATTAATTCTTGGATGGCATTCAGTGCTACTGAGATTCAAGGACTGGTCCAAGATCCCCATGCCTGGAGATAGAACGAAGTGCACAGCGCCTTCCCTTGGTTCTCTCTACTCATGTTTTCTGCTACATCATCAAGTTTGTCTTTGGCTGGCTTTCTGTATTCATCCATTGCAAATGTTGGAACCTGGCAAGCAGACACAGGGAAGCACTGTCTCAGAAAAATGTATGTCTTGGAATGGTCTGATGTTGTTTAGGATTCTTCCTCACTCAGAGAACTCAGAGGATTAGATGAGAGTGGAGGTCTGGATCAAGTAGAAATATCATTCTTGTTTTAGAGAAGCAGAAGGTGAAATTCTAAAGAACAGTCTAAACTCTTAATGTCTTCTCTGTCACCCAGTTCATCATCATAGAAGAAGAATAATATAGTTACTGCATTCACACTGAAGCAACAGCCACATAAATCTCAGAGCTAATGGAAGCTCCTGTACCACCTTGTTCAAACTTCTCTCTTAGCGGTATTTTAGAAGAAAATGATATTTAGAAGTAGAGACACTTAGAAATAATCAGTCCCACTTTCCCTTCCTTCAGTGGAGGAAACCGGTTCAGAGAGGTCCAAATAACTTCCCAAAGTTACATAACTCAATATTCAAGAAAATAAAAAAGGTCTCCTAATAACCAAGCCTGTGCGGCAGCAGCCTAGAAACAACCAGGAAAATATAGTCAAGGGCATAGAACAACACCTCAGACTTCCTTGGATGACACACATCATGCTTTTGGGGTGGGGGAAGAACCAGAAGGCCTAATTATATGAAAAGTGCCCCACCTTCTTTTTTCTGGACAGATAGAAATAGGTAGGGATGGATAATGACAATACCAGTCCTGGCCCCAGGTAAACAGTTTTTAGTATGCCCATAATTAAGTGAAAAGGCAAAATATCTTGTGGCATCTATAAATCAGCCAGACTGGAGTCAATGGTCTCCATAAAGCAGCATCTGTACACAACAACCCCAAACGGGGAGCACTGTTTAAGCATCTCATCTGGGGGTCCTCTCTCACCACCTCAGGTGACTAAGACCAAGCACAGAATTTCTGCTGCTACTGGTGATTCACATGCTTACACAGATAAGAGATCTCTACTCAGAGATTTAGGTCCAAATGCCTTACCCTGATTTACAGATGGCACAATAAGGTAGTTGCGAAACAGGTGGGGAGCTCCCCAAACTTGGATAATGGGGGGAAATATCACTGCTTGTTGCCTAGTTAAGATGACGAAGAATAAATGAATGTACATCCTCACTGAGAAGAGCAATTGTAGCCGCGCAGATAGGACGCTGACCAATTCTTCTCAGTCTACAGGGAGACAGACTCTGAGAGCCAAAGAAGATGAACTTAACACAAATACACACACAGGGAAGTAAATCGAAGGAGTCCTCCCACTGTTCATTCCTCCGGTTCTCTCCTTCTCTCTCAGCTTGAAAGAAAACTGTAGAGAGCTTCCCATTCTCAGATCCACACACCATACTAGTTTCTGCACATTCCAGCCTGGCCCTGGACAGGACAACTGATAATCAGACATCAGCTTGCAACAAAGGCCAGGCCCAAAATTAAAGGATCCAGATTTAGAAAAGCTGGCCCTCTGCTTTGCAACTCGGCAGTCATTTTCTCCTGGCTTTTAAGCTGGGGGGAAGGCAATTCTCTTCTCAGGAATGTATTTCAGACTGTGTGAGTGAGTGAGCTACTGTGCGGGGAAAGAGACTGTTTATTCCCTTTAGTCTTTTCAGTCACCATCTGAGAAACATCTTTATAACGATTTTACAAGCATCATGCATATTACAAAACGGAAATCCCAAGACACCATTCGCTGAAGGTCATTTGTCTCACAAGTAGTGAAACAGAAATCAGAGCCTAAGCCTTCATAGGCTAGAGCTTAGAGTCCTGCTACTAACCATATTTTGGGTGCTCCACCAACAGGGAGAGTGAGGAAAGGGAACATGAAAGAAATGCCCAAAACTGAAAGATCAGCTATTTTGGCAGGGATTTTATTTCTAATGTTATTTAAGGCGGTGGTAAGATTTTGATCAATCACCTGTCATTAAAGAACAAACGTTCACTCACAATTTGCTATCTCCACATCAGCAGTTAGACATAAATAAAATTTAGCAATTTTAATTGGTTTGGCTTCGACTTTCAGATTTCCATATGGTTATTTTCCCTGTTTTATGTTAAATGTAATCGACTTAGCACTTGAGTCTGAAAGTCTTGGCAGAGATGTATCAATTAAAAGCTACATAAATTAGAACTATTGGAGGCACACACTGCAAATTGAGTAACTGCAAGGACAAGATTTCCAAATGCTCTTTTCACAGATATGTTAATTTCTTTCTATATTGTAACTACCATTGTCATCCATGTCACAAATGTTTCATAGACAAAGAGAGAGAGAGGACCTTTTTCTAGTATAGTAAAAGCTAAAATTCTATTTGTTTGTTCCCTGAAAGCTTCAGTGTTCTTAAAATAGACCTTTCTGCATTGTTTCCAAGACAGATTTTTTTTTTCCTGTTTCAGTTTTTCCGATGCTGACAGCACCCACAACAACTCTGGAAACCTGTAGGGAAGCTGAGACATAAGTACACAGGTATAAACATGAACACATTAAGCTGACCACACTTTCAAGTAAAACACCACCGGCATTGCAATACAGCCTTCAACTGCAGTGCGACTATCAGAATCCTGTGTTTTTAAAAGTAGCTGCTAGCAATGTCAAAGGCAGAGTCACAATTTTCTTTAGATACCATAAATTCCTACAATATGGGGGGGGGAGGAACCACAAAGAGAAATCTCAATAAGAATACAAATTACATTCTTCACTTCAGAGTTGAGATGTAACTTATCGTCCCAGTTGCTCCTTGTGACTGTCGCCTGTGTGCGTATTTTCTAAATGCTGAAGTACATCACTGGTACTAAGTAAATTAAAGAGTCACCCATCAAACCCCAAGTGGCTGCTGATGGAATTTTCACAATTATTTAGCTTGACTGAAGCCTCAAAAAAAGCCTGGTGCTCCCATGATTCTTCCAAAATTATCTAATTTAAAATCCTTTAAAATATTAGCATTAAATCCTTTAGCATTTATTGGATAATGACAGCATATTGAACAATGGGGCTATAAGGGAAGCTGGTATTGATTCCATATTCACAGTAGACTATTTAATAACAATAGATTTTTTTCTTTCCAGGAAAAGATAACATCAGATTTAAAAAAAGAAAAAACAGCCTAGATCCTTCTTAATGTCCACTTCCCTTGAAGTGGATCTTCCATCATGACCTACACATACAGAGAGAGCTACACCGAAATTTTCTTTGCAAACTCTTGGATTAGATTTGACAATAGGAAAGAGAATCTAATCTCCTCCTTCATTGCAAGGGATTATTTTATTGATTTTGTGCTATTTTCAGTGTCCTCTTTTTCAGGGCAAGAATGTGAATTGCTAGAAGTTTCCTTAAAGGAAACCTTGAAGGTCATTAGATTCCAGACAATGAATGCCTTCATTCAATGAGAGTACTGCCCTCTTTTTGCCTACAAACCCTTTATCAGCAGCAAGTTCGCCCACTTCAATGTGGTCCAAACAGGTCACATTTCTAAAATAGTTGTCTCAAACAACTCTGGTCGGCAGCACTGGGCCACTACTAATGCCATAGCCATGGTGTTTCAGGCTAGACCGACCTCTTTCTAGTTTTCAATGGAATTATTCCATGTAATCCTATTTACACAGCCATTTAATCAAAGCGAGAAAGGAGATTACAGGGCTCACACTTGCTTTGCAAAGAGGGTGCAAGGACCATCAATCCTACTGACTCCCAAAGTCACTCCGCAGTCAGCACATTGCTGTGCTGTGGCGTTTTTTGGACATTAACCTTGCCTCCTGTTTTCTTGTTTAAATAAGGTTTGGGCTCTCTTCCTGTATCAGAGGCTGCTCTAACTCGGAGCCGCCACCATTATTCACGTAAGCGGATGCTACTCTAAAAAAGAAATAGGTACCCCACCCTTGTTTATTATTCCACAAGGCAAAAGGCAAGCACACAGCAAGCCATCACAGCAAAACTTTTCTTTGTTGCAGGAGTCCTTAACACCCGCATCTCAAGAGCATACTGTAGTGATCTCAGGTGTAAAAACTAACCTGCACACAGGGATACCTGTCTTCCATTTCTCCCCCAGCCTCACTGACTCAGGGTGAGTGCTCTAAGGAGAACACCTTCAGTACTCCAGGTCATGCAATCTCCAGATCCCTTTCCAAACCAGGAAAAGGTGCTTTATTTTTGCTGTTTTCTAATGGGTCCCTCTCTGAGTCTAGATATCTATTTAAAACAAGGCAACATACGAGCAATTTAATAAATTATTTGCAGCACATTTCTGTCCTCACCAGAGCTGGATATGAGTAAAAACCCTGGAATACCATCGCCTTCCATTCATTTCAGAAATTGCAATCACCCATAGAATGGGGAAGGGTGTGTGAAAGAGCAGCTTTACCCCAAACAGGGGCAGACAACAGAACAATTTGGTAAGGAAGAACCATGAAGAGGTAACAACTGCGAGGGTAAAAAGAACTATAGTGAAGAGTGAGATTGCGACAGTGGCTCTTTCTAACCCCGAGCCAGATATGTGCGTCAACGAAGAAAAGATATAATTGTACCCCCGGGCAATGTTTTATGCATAAAGCGCAATTTAGCGACCCTGGGCATTATCTCAATAACTATCCTTTGGAGGTGCGCATTAAAAATAATAAAAAAAAGAAGATGAAAAGAACTTTTGCTGTTTTGTAATGGAAGATGGTGTCACGCAATGTGGAAGTACTACTAGTCCATCTAGAGCTTTCTGGAGGGCCCACCCAGAGCTGTGAACCCGGTCGACACGGTAGGCTGCCAAGTTTCCCCCGCCTGCCGGGCAGGTTCTGCACCCCGCCTAGCGCTGCCGCCTAGGAGCTCGGGGTTGGCTTCGCTCCAGTGACTGCACCCGCGTCCACACCGCGTCCCGCGCCCACCTGGGGACTGCTCACAGAAATCCGACTGCTAGAGCTAGCGAGGGTGGCGCGTGGGAAGCTGTTTCATAATCTCCCAAAATCCGCGGGGAAAGACCTCGCGTGCAAAAAACCAAGCCTTCCTCGAGATTAACTCGAACTCCCAGACCGAAGAACGAAGCGTGCTTCTGCGGTTTGCGACTGACAGCTTCAAACTTCACTACAGGGGCTGCAAACTTGTCACTGGCACCCTCTCACCCTTGGCGCTTCTCAGCTCCCTGGCTCACCCCTCGGGAGGCCGTCCCAGATCGCACACCACGCCTGCCTCCCCCGCACCCTCCTGGCTCACCCGGCGGGCGCAGCCCCACATGGCCGGGCTGCCGGTCCCAGGGCGCGCCGGGCTCCCCGGGGCTCCAGGCGCGGATTTTTCTTGGACCGCCTCCGAGCTCCTCCCGGGCGTGCCCTACTCACTTGTGTCTTCTTCATAAGGAAAGGCAGCGCTGCGATCCAGCCCAGGCAGCGGTGTGGCGACTCCGTTTAGCTGTTCTGGAGCTCCAGCATATTGCACGAGCAGCGGCTGCAGATAATCCCAGCATTGGGTAGCCCGAGCGCAGCGCCCCGTCGTTAGCCGTTGCTTTCCCGCGGCACTCTGGGTCCCAGTGATAGAGAGCAAAAGAAGCCCGGGCTGCTGCGCCGCCAGCGTCTTATATACGTCTCCCGCCCGCCCGCGCGCTCCGGACACGCCTCCTTCCCTTCCGGAGCCTCGGGGAGGCGAGCCGGGAGCCGAGGCTAGGCAAGGAGACCCGTGAGCTCGCTGAAGGGCGGAGACCGTCCCAGGGGTTGGACAGATCGGGCCTTGTGCGTCCCCTGCCGTACTGGCCTGAGTCCACTGAGGCGCGGGGCGTCTGAGACGCAGCTGAGCAACCTGCAGTGGCCGCCCGCACAGCGTGCTGGACACCGCGAGTCCCGGCTCCGCAGCAGGCTCACCTCGCACAGTCCGGGGACCTACTGGCGGCGCACCTCGCGCTCTGGAGAGGGTCCCTGCTCCGGAGCCGCGTGGCAGGGCAGACTTCACCTGGTTCTGAGCAAAGACTCCCGCCGCCCCCTCTCGCCCCCATTCCCTCGGGCCCAGCCTCGGAAAAATAGAACCAACAACAAAAAAGTTTAATTACAATCCATGGTTTAGCCATTGTCTTAGCTGGTTCTTTCTTTCTTTCTTTTTCTTTCTTTCTTTCCTTCTTTCCTTCCTTCTTTCTTTCTTTCTTTCTTTCTCTCTCTCTCTCTTTCCTTCCTTCCTTCCCTCCCTCCCTCCCTCCCTCCCCACCCTCTCTCTCTCTTCTCTCTCTCACTCCTTCCTTCCTTCTTTCTTTCTTTGTTTTCTTTTTCTTATCAATTACTTTAGTGAGAAAATTATTGACTCAGGGTGAAACGTTACTTAGGGGGATACTGTTTCCAACACTTTACCACAATGCCTTTAGAAAACAAAATTGAAAGAAAAAGAGGTTACTAACCTGCGGGTTGGCGGGTTGTCCTCAAGGCAAGGGTTTTGAAAGGTCCTCTTTTTGGCTTGGAAAGTTCGTAAAATCAGAAAGATAATTCAACGGTCATAGTGAGAGCTCACACCATTATGCGATAGATTGTTTATTACATACTAGGTGTTGTGCAGGAACTATGAAAAAATTATCTCTTTTTCATGGACCTAGTGTGTAAAGCTTGTTCATGTACGAGTATGTGTGTGTGCTTCCCATTTTACAGATTAAGAAATAGCCTGGAAAGGTTAATTTTCCTAAATGGCCAAGTAGCTTCTGTGATTCTAACCCAGAATGTTGTACATATTGCCTTAAAAAGAAAAGAAAAAAAAAACATGCCAAATAAGAATGTTCTCGATTTTCCAAAAGCACTTTGATATTTTTTCACATAACTGAGCAATAATAAAAAAGCATTCTGTCCTTTTTATAAGGACAATATTAACTCGACACCTCCATCAATAATCTCTTGGAGCAAGCATTAAGTAGGAGTCCAGTCATTCTTATAAGAGATGAGTACTCCAAATTTGCCTTAATTAGTTCAGTTGCCATTGTTAAAAATAAATAAATAAATACATCATACTCACTGTTCTACTTGCCTACCGCTGCTATGAGAATTTAACACAGATTAAGTGGTGTAAATCCTCACATGTTCATGTTAGTGTGGGGCGGGGGTCAAAAGTCCAAAATGCCTCTTGTTGAGGGAAAATCAGCTGTTGCCAAGACTGCATTCCTCCAGCCAGGCTGAGTGAGAGAATTCCTTTCCTTGCCTTCCCAACTTCCAAGGCTGCCCAGGTTCCTACACTCACAGCCACTTTTATCTTCAAAGCCAATAATGTTGAACTAAGTCTCCTTTCAAAGAACTCTTACCTTTCCCATTTGCCTCCCTATGGCACTTCTAAGGGTTTACGAGATTGCACTGATTTACCTGAGTAATACAGAATAATATCCTCACTTTAAAGGCAGTTGTTCAGCAATCTGAATTTCCCTGACAGCCTGGATTCTTGATGGAAGTGCTAGGGAACATCAATCACAGTTTCCAAGCACTAGGACACGGCTACTGTAGGGGCGTATATCCTGTCTGCTTCACTTATCTGCAGGTTTGTGGAGAACAGAGTGGAGGTAAATTTGCACATCCTTTGTGGGAGCTCTCATCTGGAAGAGTAGCTCCCTCTGTTACAAGATTATTAAATTTTGCTGCAGGAAACATATAGAAAAGCTGGAAATATTATACAACCGATTTTCACTTTCAACCAAAGGCTAAAATGGTACCCCAAATAACCAACCACATTGGAAAATCTTTAAAGTAAGGGCTCCTCCCTGGTAATCTTAATACAGCCCTTCTGTTTCTCTTTAATTTGTCAGACAGAATCTTCCAAATACCTGCTGTATGTACAAAAGATCTTTAGCCCTACAGTTTGCATTGAGATCTAATGAGAGATGATTTGGGGGGGGGGGTTGATTTTCTTTCAGATTCCCCTTCAGTCTGTGAGAACTGTCTCCAAGTTTCAAAGTCAGGCATTCATAACCATGAGAACTCTGAGATGACTTTATGTGGTTCATGTTTTACAAAATACTTAAATCGTTTACAACATGAGACTATGCTAAAAATATATTTAAAAATGTAATATATCAACAGAATATAATAAATTATTTCAAACTGGTTTTTAAACTTTTTCTGTATAAATTGTCTTTATTAAGAATTAGATAAATAATAGCTGGGCTTGGTGGTGCAACCCCCCCCCCTTTTTTTTTTTAGTTTTTCGAGACAAGGTTTCCCTGTGTATCCTTGGCTGCCCTTGACTCACTTTGTAGACCAGGCTGGCCTTGAACTCACAGAGATCCACCTGCCTCTGACTCCCAAGTGCTGGGATTAAAGGTGTGTGCCACCATGCCTGGCAATTAGACAGCTGTGAACTGCCATGTGGGTGCTGGGATTTGAATCAGAGTCCTTTGGAAGAGCAGCCAGTGCTCTTATCTCTCCAGCTGATGGTACACACCTTTAATCTTGGCATTTAGGAGGCGGAGGCAGGTGGATCTCTCTGAGTTCCAGACCATCTGCTGCTACATGGTAAGACTGTGTTGAAGAAGAAGAGGAGGAGGAGGAGGAAGAGGAAGAAAAAAGAAGAGGAGGAGGAGAAGGGGGTGGGGATGAATACAAATATATAAAATACTAAAAAGTAATGTTCAGTCTGAATAGCTTGGGCATAGCAAGTGTTTTTCTCTATTGAAGTTACTCTATGAGGATGAGGTGCTAACACAGTTACTGAACGCACTTTTTGCTTTTCCAGAGGACCCAAGTTTGGTTCCCAGAACTTTTAGGATGTGTGTAACTCCAGTTTAGGGAAAGCCAACCCCTCTTGTGACCCCTATAGGCATCTGCACACATGTAGCAGACACACAGATATACATGCATACATGTGAATAAAAATAAATATTTCAGAAAAAGATTATTTTTCTGTGAGCCAGTGCAATGGCTTAGCAGATAAAATGCAGTGCAGAACTAATAACTGGAATTAAATCCCTGGAACCCATGTAAAAGTGAAACGGGAGTATCAACTCCACAAAGCTGTCCTCTGTCCCCCATGTGCACACTGTGGCATGTGTGCACCTCTACATACATCATACACATGCATGCATAATGATCATAAATGAAAACATTTAAAAATCATTTTGAAGTCAAGTATTTACTTTCCCCAAATATTCATGAGGTATATTTGACAAATAAAAATTGCATGTGTATCATGTACAATATTATATACATATATATAGTGACATTAAATTGTAAATTAATTTTACATGTACTGGTGTTTTGCCTGCATGTATGTTTGTGAGCCATGTGGTTCCCACAGAGGCAAGAAGAGGGTGTTACATCCCCAGGAACTAGAGTTACAGATGTTTGTGAGAAGCCTTGTGGGTATGAGAATTGAACCCTGGCTGTCTGGAAGAGCAATCTGTATTCCTAATCATCCAGCCATCTCTCCAGCCCTATAGTGAATTTTTAAAGTCAAGCTACTTAGAATGTCTGCCTTCTTATACACTTAATAGTTTGAGAACTGAGAATATTTAAAATCTATTTTGTTACCACTAAGTATGCAGCACATTACCAACCATCATTTTTGCAGTACAATAAAGTGACTTCAAAGTCTAGGGGATGTAAAGAAGAGACACGAAAGGGACTGTGAAGAGCTGGCAATAAACCAAACATCACAGGTCAGGTCATCCCGAGATGGGCACTAGATCAGAAATAACAGACTTTACAGTTGGTATTTTTCAGCAGACGTAGGTCGTCATGCAGTCCTTATCAGGAGAGAGCCAGGCAGGATGGTATCCTAGGTGGAGTTCTCATGGAAGCAATGGGCTCCCTGTCGCAGAGTTCAATATGTAGCATGTTGGGTAGATAGCCTTCCTACAGTTATCTAGTCTCTACTTCTGATGCTTTATCATTTTCTGTGCATTAAAAAAAAATCAATCCAATTAATGGAAAAAAATTGGGGGAGCTTTACTATTTTTGTTGTTGTTAGGCATGTTTAATTTAGAAAATAAGATGTGATAAGTCTTTGCCTTGAACATAGGGCCTATCTTATGTTCTTTTATCACTAGGTTGCCCCCTTTTAGATACATATGTTGATTTTATGTGCATATTTGTATGTGTGTGTGTGTGATATTTGTGTTTATGCATATGTGCCTGAGGTTCACTCACCTATATGTGGTAAGACAGAATTCAACATGTGGAATCTGCCTGCTGATATTTTTGAGACAGGGTCCCTCACTGAACCTCCTGCACACCCGTTTCATCTAGCCTGGCTGAGTCTAGATGAAACCGCCTGTCTCCTCCTCTCCCAGTGCATGGGTTACAGGCCTATGTGTTCATGCTTTGTTTTCACCTGCATGCCGACAATCTGAATTTAGGTCCCCATGCTTGAGTAACAACAAGCTCTTTACCAGCCGAGCCACCTCCGGAGCCTCATGTACCTGTTCTTCTTTTTAAATGGCACTCTGAACAGAAACTTGCGCTGTCTAAGCAAATTGTACCGGAAGAGAGGCATCCATTTCCAAAGTTATATAACTAAGAACGAGAACAGACCAAGGGCTAAAAATAACCCTCCGATTGTAGAATCTCCTTTGCTGAAGAGCTTTTGGTGGCTTGCCACCACTCTTGCCTTAGAGAATCCAGAAACTAGCAAAGCCATAGAGGATTCCCTGGTGCATCCTGAGCTCCCCAAGAGGCCCGCCATTTTCCTGCTCCGTGAATTTCCATAAGGTCCTCATGCGTCTGCTTGGGCCACTTTTCTCCACTCTCTCACCTTCGCCTAGGACATATCTGCTCAGTATTTAGGTCTGAATTCAATGCAGCCTGTATTCCCTTCTCCAGCGAAGCTGCTCCTGATGGCTTCCATGTGCTCGATACCTCTTATTATAAACTGAATCATAAATTCCTTCTCTTACACAAAACAGCTACAGTTTTATATTTGTTTGTTTGCTTTCATGATCATTTTATTAAAACCACAGACCACAAATGTCTTCATGCATAATTTTATCCCCAGTGTCTAGGGCTGTAAGCACAGGGATCCTTCCAAATATTGATCTGATTAAGTTACTGAGGACAGATATGAGCCAGTTGGAGAAATGAGTCTTAGAGATAGAACTTCTGGGTACATGTCAAAAGCAATGATTCAATTTTACAGAAATGACTCTTGTTCTGTACTCACCAGCTAACTTAGTTGACAAAATATTTTAACACATCTACACAGGTCTAATAAATTTTCATAAAATTAATATTTTCCTAAAGCATGGTTTCCCCCAAATATTATTATCTCTTCCTAGACACGTTAACATTATTAATAATTACTAATAATTTCTTCCAACTCATTACCATTCTTACCACTGTCACTCTTCAGAGAAGTCTTGTGAATCTCACCTAACTATCCAAGGATAACATTTCAACTTGGTTGACAAATTTACTGTTACACGTGCACAAATTTGGCCATGCCCCTTCAGAACTGCCCACACATACATTTTTACTCTTAAAATGTAAAGACTCTCACAGTTTGGCTACTATATGTAGAGTTTCCTGGGCTCATCTACTGCACTACCCACCTCCTTCAATGTGCTCTCTTGGATAGCTAATATTTTCTCTCTAATACTTTTGTTCCTGGGTTTATTGTTCCTTTAGCACGCAGCAGCTTTTCTTCTATTTTCTGCCTGAAATCTTCTTTTCATTACTGAAGCCTGGCTCACATGTCACTTCCTCTTTGAAGCAGACTGGTTTGCTCTTTCCTTACAACTTTAATTAGGTTTACTGTTAATGGGAACATTAATTTGTAATACACAAGCCGCCACTCCAGGAAGGATGAAGAGTGGTGCTCAGGATGTACTGAGTCAAAGAATAAAATAAGCTGTGGAAAGTTAAACAGGATATTGTAGAGAGGGCATGCTATTGGACTTGATGAAGGAAAACTTCATGTCATTTTTTTCTCTACTAAGAGTGTAATGTTATTTTTAATTTAGTAAAATTTGTTTTCAGATAAAAAACGTGATCATTGTATTTAACACACATATATGTGTTAGTCTGTTTTCTACTCTTTGAATATTTTAGAAATTGCTTTATTTCATGAACATAGGTTTAAAACAGAAAAAGAATTTTGGTAAAATGTAGTTACACAACTAACCTGGATTAAAAAAAAACCAAAAATCTGAGATGACCTTGTTTGTAGTAGAATGAAGACACAATTCACATGTCTAGACCTGACTTATGAGAACTGATCCAGCCAATTCAGAGGTAGAACTGCCAGTAAAGATGAAAGAGAAAACATTATGTTCCTGAAAGAGGTAAAAAAAAAAAAAAGAAAGAAAGAAAAAAAAAAACAAAAAACAATTTTTTTGAAACATTGGTGTCCTCATGTTGGTTAGATTTGTTTCAAATTCCTAGGCTCCAGGGACTAGTTTTCTAAGTTGGCGGGACTACAATAGGCATGTACCACCTCACTAGAATGAATGATATATATATATATATATATATATATATATATACATATTTAATACTTAGTTATATGTATGTATGCTTGTGTGGTTATATTCACGTGTGTTTGCAGGTGTGTTTCCAGGAAAAAGGCTGGAGTTCCAGACCTTTAGGGAATGCCCAGCTTGTTACGTGGTTGTGGGATCAAACTCAGGTTATCAGGCCTGGTGACAAAAATCCTTCACACACTAAGCGATTTCACAGGCCCAGAGATTTAAAGATTGTTCAGATTGCAACTTTTTGACAGGAGGAAAGGGTAAACTTGATTTTCTACATGATGTGTTATTCTGGGAATGTATCTTTATATATTCCGTATTCTCACAATGTAAGAGCATAAGTGTACATTCGTGTGCTCATATGTCTTCTAGTACTAAAACGTTCACGTGTTATCACATCACTCTTCTCCATCATCATGGATGACATGTCATATAATTGCACATTCTCATATAATTTTAGTTATGTCTTCTATATGTCTGATCAACGTTATGTGTTTACATAAATTTGGGGGGACAGTAATTTGGCAATGGTATTATCTGTTTTTAATTATTTGTTTACATGGAAATTTAGGGCTGCTCCTTTTTCATAGTCAACTTTTTTTTTTTTAAGGTTTTTCGAGACAGGGTTTCTCTGTGTGTCCTTGACTGTCCTGGACTCACTTTGTAGACCAGGCTGGCCTTGAACTTGAAGAGATCCACCTGCCTCTGCCTTCTGAGTGCTGGGATTAAAGGCGTGAGCCACCACACCTGGCCCATAGTCAACTTTTGAAATGTATGTCCTCTAAAGAGTCATTTTAATGACTGATGAACTGAGGGGGGCTAATACGTGGAGGCACCCACACGGAAGGAGTAGGATAGGTGGCAGAGGGGGTAGAAAGTGGGAGAGTGGGACCAAGAGGGGTGGAGGGAGGGGGCTGTGAAGGAGATGTGACTTGAATTAATAAATAAACGGGTTTTTTTAAAGAGTCTTTTTTTTTTTGAGATACAGTTTCTCTGTGTAGCCCTGGATGTACTAGACTCACTTTATAGATCAGCTTTGAACTTGCAGAGATCCGCCTGCCTCTGCCTACCCGCCCCCCAAGTGCTGGGATTAAAGGTGTGCACCACCACTCCTGGCAATTAAGACAGCTGTGAACTGCCATGTGGTTGCTGGGATTTGAACTCTGGTCCTTTGGAAGAGCAGCCAGTGCTCTTAACTGCTAAGCCAGCTCTCCAGCCCGACTTTTTTGAAGTGGCATAGATAGCTGTACTATTTTGAAATGTTGCAGCTGAAGATGTAATCCTCCTATAAAATTAACAGGGACCATGAGGTGGCTCAACAGCTTATAAGGCATTGTCTGTTAAGCCTGGTGAGCTGAGTTCTACCCTCATGACCCACAAAGGTGGAAAAAGAGAACTGACTCCTGAAACTTGTCTTTTGACCTCCACTCACTCATTGTGACATGCAAGGTGCCCCTCATAAATAAATATAATAATAAAAATGCAATCAGAGAAGAAACCATCATTAGCATGTATGTGGGACTCCCTTTTTTCTTTGTCCAGGGGACGGGGCATAGATCTGATATTAAAGCAGCTAGACAACAGATGGACTTTATACTGTGTATTCCACAGTCTAAAATGGTCCCTGTAGATGATCTCCCCCCCCTTTTCTTTTCTTTCTTTTCTTTTCAGTGTTTGCTCAACTTGCTCAGACAAGTAGCAGATATTTTTGCATGTGTTCTTCCAGTGTCATCAAACCACTTATCAATTTGGATAAAAGACACTTGTTAACAATGTACCTTATTGTCTGAATCTTCTCTCAGCTAGAAACTGACTGAATGCAATGAATGACCTCCATCTCTAGAGGTTATGTGCAGCTTGACTAGTTTTGAACCAACTCTTCAGAAGCCTTGAGGGAAGAGATGGTTTTTGGGTTTTAAAGATCCCAAGCTTATAACCAGAAATTGCCATCATTAGTGACACCCCCCCCCCTTTTACCCACCCTCCTTTTCTCTTTTCAAGTTCCATCCAGGGCTGTTATCTATGTTCTGGAGGCTACATGGGAAATCACATAACCCAGGTTGTAGAGAGCTGCGAAGTGCCGCGCCCTAAAGATGGCGCTGGTCTCCGCCTTCCACCAGACCGACTGTGAGTGCTCTTTATGATAATAAGTTCATATTTGGCAAAGACTGCTGATCTGGCTTGCTTCCGCATACGTAGACCTCTAAGATAGCACCACTTGGCTTTACTTGACTGGCTGTTTAATTAGTATTTAGCCTGTGGGTTGGGTCTGCCCCATTATTCAGAAGACTGTTTTCAAGGGACCTGAATAAACTGCAGGAGAAGAGCTTTTGTGAGTTGCGTCATTCCTTGCTGGACAAGGGGGGACGCGACAAAGTGGTGGCCCGTACGGGGAACCAGAAAAGACTCAGAACTCCTGCAGTCAGGGGAAGCGCTTGGTAAGTTCCTGGGATAAATCAGGACAATAAAGTTTCACGGAAATAGCGAAAACAAGGTAAAGTTTCGCAGAGATAGCGAACAAAAGATAAAGTTTCGCGGAGATAGTGAACAAGCAGTTAAGTTTTGCAGAAATAGCAAACAAAGGGTTAAGTTTCCCAGGCAGTTGCGAACCTAAAGGGTTAAGTTTCGCAGGCAGTTGCGAACCTAAAGGGTTAAGTTTCGCAGGCAGTTGTGAACCTAAAGGGTTAAGTTTCGCAGGCAGTTGCGAACCTAAAGGTAAAGTTTCGCAGGAAGTTGCGAACCTAAAGTAAAATTTTTAAACAAAGGTAAAGTTTCGCAGGAAGTTGCGAACCTAAAGTAAAATTTTTAAACATGGGATTATCTCAGTCACATCCAATTTTTCTGGCTCTTCAGGAGCTACTTTTAGCTAAAAATTTAAAGATTAAGAAGTCTACCTTAGAGAGATTTCTGAATGAATGCGATTCTGTGGCTCCGTGGTTTGCGGTGTCCGGGAATCTTACAGTATCCTGCTGGGATAAATTAGGCAGGGACTTGGATTTTGCTTGGGAGCAGGGGACTCTGAAGCATGGAGTAAGACCAATTTGGAAAATGGTGAGGAGTTGTTTAGAAGATCAGAGGTGTTGTAATGCAATCAAAGAGGGAGACTCAGCCTTGGAACTGCTACAAGGGGAGAGATCTGAGCAGGCAGACAGTGAAAAGGGGAGTAACAAAGGCGAAAAATCTGAGCAGGCAGACAGTGAAAAGGAAGACAAAAAGAAAGTTCCTCTCTATCCCGATCTTAGAAATTTTAGAGATTTTAGAGATTTAGAGGACTCAGAGAGCACAGATTCTGAAGGAGAGCTACACGCTCTAATAGAACAGTTGGAGAGGACTGTTATTAGAAAAAGGGAAAAGAAAAAAGTAAAACAGAAGGGCGTATCGGCAGCAGTCAGTGTGGGAGGAGCTGTTGCCATGGCGCCTGACACGTCAGCGTCAGCAGCAGTCGGAGTGGGCGGAGTCGTCGCTACAGAGCCTTCAGCCAGGCTGGCAGCAGCTGGTGTAAACAAAGCCATTGCCATGGCACCTTCGACTCCTCCTCCATATCCAGAAGCCGCTCAGACAGAGCAGCCAGTTCAGTCCCTGAAAGTAGGGAGATCTTTCGGCCGGGGATGTGGACACAAGTAAGAACAGAATAGAACATTATCCCACTGCACTTGCTGCTTTAGCCTTGAATGGTATCCAACAATGCTTGCAGTCTTTTGGAGTTGCTCCTGCCAGTATAATAGTGCCTTATTCCAGTTATCAAATTAAGATTTTGTGTGGCACTGTAGATGACTGAGCAATATTGAAATGTCAGCTTGAAGGGTAGGTTGTGCTTTTTAATGAGCTTCAATAGGTCAGATGATACAAAATGCATTAAATTGTCTCAGCAGTCAGCAGATTTTTTACCACAACTGAGGTTTGGGGGTAGGAGTGGTGGTTTGTTTTCAGGCAATGGTTTTCGTCTTGAAGGATGGTGGCCCACACGAGTCTCTGACCGGAACCCCCCCAAACAGCCACGCTGGGCACCTTTTTGTAAAGGATCCACAGGAGAGGAAGGACCTTTTCCCTGGACTGGATGTCAGGAGCACAGAGCAGTTTGGGTTCAACAAGATCATTTTTCCTTTAGCCCCATGATTAGTAATATAGTGAATAAGTCTTGTACAGGAATGCTTGATATATCTACTAGGGATCCTCAGCAGACTGCCACCAATCCTTTTGATTTGTGGCTTTTGTGTGGAGTAAATGAAAGTTGCATGGACTTGGGACCTGTCATTATGCTTGGAGGAGGAATTTATCAAAGAGGTAATTTTTCCCTAGGGTCTGCTACCAGATTGGATTTCTCTAGCGGTAGTGGCTCTGGTACTTGGAATTCTTTGTTTCATTCTTATCGCAACAAGAGCTTTTCAGCTTCGCCAGTATGTCTCTGGCCTCCTTTTCTGTGGATTGTAAGTAATGGGAGTGCATCCTTAGGTGAAGAAAAGTTAGTATGCACTCTAGGCACTTGTTTTTATGCCCTATGCTGGAATGCCACAGCCTTTCCTGTGGCTGTGGTGACTAGAATGCCTCGATATGTACCAGTTCCTGTAGAGGCTCCTAATACCATGATGCTATTCAGATTTAAAAGAGATTTTGGCATCACTGCAGCTATTGTTACTGCTATCACTGTTGCTGCTGTGGGAGCTACTGCCTCAGCTATTGCCTTGTCTAGTTCTATACAGACTGCCAATGCCCTGAATAACATCTCAGCCACTGTGGCACAGGCATTGGATACTCAAACCTCTATGAATTCTCATCTCAAAGGAGGTCTTATGATAGTTAATCAACGTATAGATTTAATACAAGAACAGATTGATTCTCTTTGGCAACTAGCACAATTGGGGTGTGAGTGGAAATTGCAAGGTTTGTGTGTTACTTCCGTACAATATCAAAATTATACAAAAGCTGCTAATTTGTCCAGACAACTGTCAAAGTTCCTCTTACAGGATTGGTCGGCTGAATTTGAAAATTTGATGAGAGAGCTGAGAGCGACAATCATCCACATCAACTCCACTCGGGTGGATCTGAGCCTGGCTACTGGCTTGACTTCTTGGATACAGATGGCTATGGATCATCTTAAGGAGTGGGCGGGTGTAGGCTCTTTGGCGATACTAATGATGCTAGCCTCTCTGGTTTGCCTATGGTGCATCTACAAAATGAGAGCCACACAAAAGCGTAATGCAGCCATGATTATACAAGCCCTTGTCGCCATTGAGGCGGGCCAGTCCCCTCAGGCATGGCTTGCTGCCGTGAAGTAAATCTTCACTAAGCATAGTCCCTGCCCACTAAGGAATTCGTTCCACGGATATTAGGGTCTGGTAAGTCAGTGACGGAGTTGACGGGTAAGTCTCGGCCACCTAAGACAGGGCAGTCCCGAGTGGGGAGGCTGACCCAGAGACGGGTAAGAGTTTGAGCACCGCCCTCCTACAGGCTCAGGCCCACCGTGAGATCCCCAGATAGAGGGATTACGAAGCCTTTCCAGGGACTTTTACCAACTTTAGAAAAAATAAAAAAGGAGGAACTGTAGAGAGCTGCGAAGTGCCGCGCCCTAAAGATGGCGCTGGTCTCCGCCTTCCACCAGACCGACTGTGAGTGCTCTTTACCAGGTGAAATAATGGATGATAATTAGGTGATCATTGCCATAAACATTGATTTTAAAGTAAATAGTTTTTTTTTAAATGATCAAGGATGCATCCTCAAATGGGATTCATTATTGCTATGATGGTTCCATTCCTCTTAACATAGCTAAGATGGTTTTATATAGTGTGCTGCATCCCAAGTGTTAAAGGCATCCTATGTAAGAAATTCAGTCTATAGGTGGACAGCAAACTCTCACTAGAAATTCCAGGTACTAGAGCACACTAATCCAAAGATTGCAATTACATCAATCCATCTTAGGATCTACCTTATGTGTCAATATTGGAAATATATTACAAATAAGGATGTGTGGTCATACTCACAAAGAGCATTTTATGAGGAAAAGTAGAAAGTTTGCAGTGCAGAAAATAGTGGTTAATTAATCATCATCACTAATCTAAACATTGAATTCTTGTTCATAAACTAAAATGCTTTAGGATAGGTGGACTGGCTCAAATTAGTTTAGAGGTACAACCATTAAGAAGGGTCTGAGAATTCAAGGCGATCCAAACATTTTAGCGATAGAAACAACACTAAGGATTTGATTCCTAAATAGTCTCAAACAGTCTAACTCCTGATGTGGGAGGATTTCTAATGATTTATTTATCTTAGACACATAGCTCACACAAAGAATTTAATGGAAAGATTCAATTGAACCAGATCTGGAGATTAATTCCAAGAATCTCTTGCATGGCCTGACTTTGTCTACACTTAAGTTTATTGACGGGGAATGGAACATTGACTCTGGCAAGGATGTGCTTGTTGTGAAAGCACCAGGACTTGTGTTCATACAGTGACTATAATCCCAGCCCTGGGGACATGGAGGCAGGCAGATCTCTGGAGCTTGCTGGCCAGCTAGGTCTAGCTGTTCAGTGAGTTCCAGCTTTGGTGAGAGATCTTATCTAAAAAATAAATTGGAGAAGTAATTGAGGAAGACAGTTACAGTTTACCTGTGGCATCCACACGAACTTGCTTGCGCACATCCACACTGACACACACACACCCTCATCCTTCTCCCAAAGTCTACAATGACTTCAGTAGCTAGTGTTTACCTATCGTACAATAGAATGTCTTCTTTATTCGTTGAAATTGGGAATTAAGAAAAAGAATTACGTGTTATATGTATCAAAATATTAAATATAAAAATTAGTTTTAAAATTGTACCGTGTACTTTACATTTTATAATACGAATGCTTATAATGTGTATATATGTGGTAAAACTTCAATCTATGATTTGCTTTCATTGTGATCTAGTGACCGCATAATTTACACCATAAGGAACCCAAGGGTCATGCATAATAAGTGAGCTTGAAGCCAGTTCATAGATGTTTATGAGCCCTTCCCAAGCATTAAATACTATAAATATATTAATGAATAGTCATTATTTTTGAACAATAATGCCCACAATGGTTGAGTGGCAAAACTTTTCCTGGGGAGTCATAGCTGTACTCTCCCCAGAGAGAGAACCCAACACCCAACACAACAAAGAACAGATACTATCAATGCCCAGCTTGGTGACTGGCGAGCTGTATTGAGGTTACTTGCAGGGATATGGGTGAGCGGCTATTTACAGGAACAGAAATGACCAAGGCCCAGCCCTACCAGCATGGGTGACAGCTCACAAAAGCTGGGAAACCCAGGACACATTGCACAGCCTGCAGGCATTTGAACAGGTCAGGGAGTGTCCTTCCAGGTGCCTCAAATCATTTAAGCCTCCTCCAGGCAGCTGGTCTGGTCTCAGCCTTCTTTGCAGCTTGTCTCCTCTTGAGAGTTATCTTTGCAGCTCAGCTTTTCTTGTCAGTCTTCTTTGTCCCTGATTTCTTACTGTTCACTGTGGCAGGGAGGGGCCTAATGAATCAGGTCAGTTTCAGGGAGGTCTTTAAGCATTTTTGTATTGTTTTGTTTTGTTTTTGTTTGCTTCCCTGCTCTAGGGGCTCGGCTGTAGGGTGGAATGTTTTAATGTCAGAGAAAACTGTACACAACGAAACACTGCCATTACTATTTTGTTTGACGTAAGGCATGTGTGCATGATGTGATCATTATTTACAGAAAGATAGGATGATGGCATTCACCAGCAGGGTGAGTAGTATTCTGTATAACAGATAAGGAAACTAAGCCACAAGATAGTTATTCAAGGATATGACTATTGAAAGATAGCTTGGATTCAACCTGTGTTTTAGCAACCCTCAAAGCGCATCATTCTGTGAGCTTTACTGCATAATGATTTATTATAGTAATTCTTTGTGTCAAATAAAAACATATATGGACTAAGAAATGGGTAAAATATATCTGATACTCCAGTATGTACACTGCAAAGTTTTCATATCTGGTTGAAAGGTAAAAAGGTAACTTGCCAAATCCCAAGGCATGCTGGGTAGCTCCCAGGATTGCAGGATAATTAAACACCTTTCAAAGCAGTACTCTCAGCATGGAAAATGTCCCTAAGGACTTTGATTCAAATGACTGATTTCATGACAATGAAGGCCTCTAAGTGGAACAAGCTTCTTTTATGTAGAGCAAAGGAAATAGTCAGACTAGCACTGAGCCCTTTCGTGGTGAACTTAGGAAGCTGAAAATTATTGGTGCCGATTTTTCCCCTTAATCCCTGTTATTGGGTTTCTGGTTACCCGACCTTAGAATGGCCAGTACAATATCATCTCTGTAACCTTTGTGTTTGTCCGTTTATCTTGGTGAACTCTCAGTGCAAAGTGAGAAGCCGCCTTCATCTCTCTTCCAATGGTGCTAACCAGAAAAAGAGAAATGAAAAGTTTGCATTGAGCAGAAATAAGATATGAAAGCGCCAATGGTGAACGTAAAGAAGGTGTTTGAAGATGGAAGGATTCCTAGGGAGAAGGTTCACTTAAGAATAGCCTACAACCGAGGACACTGGGAACAAAGAGCAGTGGCTAAAACCCTGATTATTTTCAAAAGTTCAAAGTTTTTCTATTTGAACCTTACTAAAAAGTTTTTGTCAATTCATCCCTCAACTGACGCTGCCCACCTACATCTCATGCATCAAAGATCTACATTGTTAAGGAAGATAATCCTTGAACTCTTAGGAAGATACAGGGAGAGCTGGTGTAAAACAGAAGAGGTGTGGGTAAGGTGTCACACACACCTTCTTCACTGGAAACAGATTTAGAACAAGTGATTTCTGGAGACCAAGACTGAAAGTAAGAGAAAAGTCTTCATAACTGGGAAGACAGGAGAAAATGAAGAAGGAAATTGTAATACAACACAATTATTTACAGCCATTTATTAAATGAAAGAGAAAGTGCAGCTTGTGTATCTAACGAGGGTCCTTCTCTGTGGTAGTAGGAGCTCCAGCAGTGCAGGTAACAGAACTTGGATTAGATCTGGACTCTGCCACTTCCTCTATGGGAACCTTGGTGTAGCTTCCTTAACCTTCCTGTATCCAAACAGAACTTCCAGAGCATCCTCAAAGCCTTATTGGGACCTACCACTATCTTCTCAGTCTTTTATTTGACTCTGACCAACCCATCCTCCAAGTGTCAGCAGCTTCATCTGTAAAGTCGAAACAGTAATGCTTTATGTTCTTCAGTCTAGAACTCTGTCCTGCACACAGAGACAAAATGCACAGGATTGATGATCTGCAGTGACTTGTATCTCCTCCAATGATTATAATAATGACTACCTAGCACTATCATTTTAAAGATTTGCAGTGTTAAAGGACTCTAATTCTTAATGTCCAGGAAATGAAAACAATCAATACTAGGATTGCATTATCAATTCCAAGCAAAGTCTGTTGGAAGTATTTGTTTACTCAGTATTTGCTTTTATAGAAAAAAATGTAAGCCACAGAAGACAACATACATCAATAATATCCCATACTTTAATGTTTTTAGTTTTCAAAGCATAGCCATAGATTCATGAGCAAGAACACACACATACATAAACACACACACAGAGACAGAGAGAGAGAGAGAGAGAGAGAGAGAGAAAGAGAGAGAGAGGGAGAGAGGGAGAGAGAGAGAATCTTTGTTTTCCAGAAGAGGAGACTGAGATCTGGAAAGATTTAGTGATATGTATTAGAGATATCTCATTCTAAGTAGAGGAGTCAGGACAGAATATATATTTCTTGATTCTATTGGGAAGATGGCTCAGTGGGTAAGAATGCTTGCCATGTAAACATAAGGATTTGGGCTCAAATCTCTAGCTAGGTATGACTGCATGCAATTGTAACCCCAGCTCTCTGGTCAGACATAAGAAGATCATCGGAGGTTGCTGGCTACCAGCGTCGTAGCCCCAAGTCCAGTGAGAGACCCTGTCTCAAGAGAAGAAGAATGGCCAAGTGTGGTGGCACACACCTTTAATCCCATCACTCAGGAGGCAGAGGCAGGCAGATCTCTGTGAGTTCAAGGCCAGCCTGGTCTACAGAGTGAGTGAGTTCTAGGACAGTCAGAGCTACATAGAGAAATTCTGTCTCGAAAAACAAAAAAAAAAAAAAGAAAAAGAAAAAGAAAAGGAGAGAGAAGAAGAAAAATAGAGCAGAACAAAACATAGTCTCTTCTGACCTTTGCACTTGAGGACTTTACGTACACATAGATACATACACCACACACAGAGTTAACCATTTGTAAACACAAAAAAAAAAACAAAACAACACGCCCATAAATTCCTACATTCTCTGTCCAAATTACACTAAATTCTTGTTGTCCCATTGGTCTGTCATCCATTCGAGACATGCCTAGTTAGGTTAAATTTCTAAGAATAGGAGAGAAGCAATCTAAATGGACTTTCCTATTGAGTGCATGATAATACCAATAGCCTTAGCATAAGTTTCAGTTTCAGCTTTGAACTAACTTCAGACCCATGAAAGTTGAAATTCAATGTTTACCTATCCCTGAAAAAATTACTGAAATGAGTTCTTAACACAACAAATCAAAAATTTCAACTCCAAACAACTAAGGGAAGAAATTGAAATTTTTGACCAGCAAAGAAAATGGAATACCAAAAATTACTACAATTTCTTTAAATACCTTTCTCGAATAGTAGATCGTTACTGTCTGTATATTGCTTTAAAGCCTTGTTTCGTTAATATATTTGTTTCACACTTTTTAATATCTGATTTGGGATTTTGTTAGCAATATTAAAATACTTTTAGAAAGTGACAGAAATAGAAAGAAATTGCAATGGACTATCGATTTATTTTAATTCAAGCCATGGTACTCACTAAAAGACTATACCACCAAGCATGTAGCACTCTGAAGTAACTCCAGTCTCTGCATGAGAGAGAGCCAGGGTCCAAGTTTTATGGTGATATGTGTGTACAGTTGCTAACCTCTATTGAGCTCTGTATGCATGAGCGACTCTGCTCAGAGTTTTGCACGTCTTCCTTTTTAATCACCTCTTGCAAAGTTCTTTGAAGATAGTATTTCACTAGCTCCATGTACAGATGAGGGAGGAGTAGCTGAGGTTAGGGAATTTATCTAGGGACACACAGCTAGTAAACACAGTTTAATCTACTTTCTTAATTGACTTATAAACACAAATGAGCATACATATGCAAATATATAACACAAATACAAAAATGTTGCATAAGTACACTGTGCCTTTTTTTCATCAAAGCAGGAGTCCTGCCTGATGGTGTTCACATACAAATGATGTGTTTACAGAACACTAGAGTGCAAAAAAAGGCCATGCGTTAACAACAAGCAAATCTTGCAAGCCCAGTAATTTCAATCTCACATGCTGTCACCCCATACAACAGCCTTGTTTTTTATTTTTTTTTTAAGTTAAGATCAATTATAAGCAATATGATATTTAGATATTAGGCTAGCTTTGTAATAAAATTTCTAATCTTAAATCACATTTGGAATTGTATTCCATAAAAGTACATCAACAACACAAAGTCAGAAGATTTTAAAAAGGAGTTCATGAGGTGCAAATGGAGATTTCTTTTTCTTTTTAACAATCGGGAAAACACAAAATATTAAAAAAAAAAAAAAGAACTCTCCATTCTACTTTTTGTAATGGAAAACTCTTTTATACATTGTCAGTTTCCCATCTCCTCCTTCCTCTCCATCTTTCTTGCATATTCTAATCATTAGTTTATATTCAGATCAACTTTCTCAACTTCCACATGTGAGGGAGAACACATATCAGTTGTCTTTCTTTGAACGAGTTATTTCATGTAACACATTGTCCTCTTGTGTCCTCAGCCGTGTGTAACATTTTAATGTCCCCGTTTACATGTATTTAATGGCTAATAACTTATAGGTACTTTTTCTTTCCCGGATCTATCTTTGATTTTGATTTACAAAGGTTTGCCTGCCCTATCCTTGGTCAACCAAAGAACTTCATTTTCGTGTCCAGATGAAGCTGACTATCTCCTCCCTGCCACCGGCTGTCAGAAACTCACTGAGGCTGATGATGCGGGCTTCGGCAAGGTTTTCCCAGAAAGGAAGGAGTTTTGACGCATGGCAGAGTGCACCTGCTGTTGAGTAAGGGGCATTCCTATTATAGACCAAGGAGGACAGGAGAGAAGAAGCGCAAGTCTGTTCGTGGATGTATTGCGGATGCCAATCTGAGTGTTATCAACTTGGTTATTGTTAAAAAAAAAAAGAGAGAGAGAAAGATATTCCTGGACTGACAGATACTACTGTGCCTCGTCAGTTGGAACCTCAAAGAGCTAATAGAATCCGAAAGCTTTTTAATCTCTCTAAGGAAGATGATGTCCGCCAATATGTTGTCAGAAAGCCCTTAAACAAAGAAGACAGGAAGCCCAGGACCAAAGCACCCACGATTCAGGGTCTTGTCACTCCATGTGTCCTGCAACACAAACGCCAATGTGTTGCTCTGAAGAAACAACATACTAAGAAAAACAAGAAGGAGGCTGCAGAATACTCTAAACTTTTAGCCACGAGAATGAAGGATGCCAAAGAAAATCACCAGGAACAGATTGCCCAAAGACATAGGATGTCCTCATTGAGAACTTCTACTTCTAAGTCTGAGTCCAGTCAGAAGTAAGTCTTTAAAAGCAACAAATAAATAATCATACCTTGAAGAAAAAAAAGAGCTTCATTTTAGTTAAATTTCCATTGTTACATTTTAAATACTATGTTAATTATTGGTATGTTTCTTTCAAAGTGCCTTAGTTACAACTTATTTTTCTTTTTTAAATACAATTTTAAAGAATTTCTTTCTTTCTTTTAATTTATTATTTTTTTTTATTTCTTCAAGTTACATCTCAATCACAATCTCCTCCCTACTCCCCCCTCTGCTCCCACCCTCCCACCCTCTTTCCCCTCACATACCCCATCCACTTCCTTTTTTTTAAATTTAAGGTATATCTTTTTCCCCTCAACAGCTCCCCCTTTCAGTCCAACAAATGGCTCTTTCTCTTACAACAACAAATACAATACAAAACAACAAGAATAATTAGGCCACAATTATGAAAATTATAGGGCATAACATACATTCCCAATGTCCAGTCCATACATATTTGGCAACTGACTTCAACATTCTACTATGCATCCATCTCCATGAGCTTAAAGTTCTATATCCAACTCACCTTCCACCTTACCTTGCACCACCAACTTAAAGACATCTTCTTAGATCCAGAACACCCTCTTAATTCCTAAACAAAATTTAACTATGAGACTATAACTATCTAGTCTTCAGCCACATCAGAGACCTGAGAAGGATAAATATACCTGATTATACAGGAAGTGCAGGGCCCGCAGCTTCCAAAACTAAGAAATGACATACCAGTGGCTGCCTGGACAGTTCCCATTTTCTCTCCATACATTACAGCATCAATCTTCAGCCTTTTGGCCCCATTTCTCTAACAGACATTGATTGTAGAGCAGGAATTATGAAGGACTTGACTACCCTGCCTTGGCAGAGCTAGGCTGCCGACTTACCTGCTTTCAAGTTTTGTCCTTTTCGGACAGCAGTCTGTCTACAGTTGAAGCAAGGGATTTTTCTTGATTTCTTACCTCATCTCGTTTCACCACTTTTTAACTATCAAAAGTTTGTAAAACTATGAATTCATCTGCATCTTCTCTTTCACTGCATTCTATACATCTTGATTTGCAAATGCAATTTCCTCAGAATTTGTGAATTTAATCTTTTTGTTTCCACTTCGACTTCACAACTCTATAGATACAGGTTTATTGTTTATTTACTTTTCCTCTAAATACCTTAAATCAGGATTATAGTTATCTTGAAAATGAGGAGGGAAACCATGGGACTAAGTCACAGTTATAAAACGGGGATGGTGGAATTAGTGTGAGTAAATCTCTTTTTTTGGGTTTTTTTCGAGACAGGGTTTCTCTGTGTAACAGCTCTGGCTGTCTTGGATTTGCTTTGTAGACCAGGCTGGCCTCGAACTCACAGTGATCTGCCTGCCTCTGCCTCCCAAGTGCTGGGATTAAAGGCATGCGCCACCACGCAGTGTGAGTAAATCTAAGGACGTCTGCTAGTGGAAGGGCAAGGAATTTACTTAAACCAACAGTAAAGCTAATTGATGAAAATAAAATTATATTGCATTTTGTGTTATTTTCACAGACTTGTGGCATGGTGATCCTGAATAATTGATACAGAAATCAGGATAATTGTAAGGATGAAAGCATTTATTAGTTGCAAAAATTTATGTTGTTATATGTATTATTTTAATACTCTCATACCTAATTTTAGAGGTGTGTCTATGCAAGAAAAAGTACCTTTACCATTATTTTTGTTCTGATTAGTTGACTAATTTTAGGTACTTTTTTTTACTACACATAGTTCCAAATTTTGCTTAATATCTTGAAATTGATCTAGGCAGTGAATGTGGCCATCCTCATCCAATGCATCTTTTCTGTAGATAGCCAATTTTTAATTATGAAGATGACATTACAAATCTCAAATTACTCTATTCTCTTAATTTATAGAATAAGTCCACATAGTTCTGTAGAGAGAAATGTTTACCAGCAATCTGCTTTTGTCCGTTACTGATGTCTTTATGTTACTGCTAGCCCAGTTTCTCATTTGTTAATGAAATAGGAGGTTATACACCAAATCATACTTTCTAGATTGTGTGACCACAAAATGGACATGCTAGCTGATATGTGGTTTATCCACAATGGTGATGGGGCTATATATATCCCCAGCTATGGTCCCCTGAATACGTGGCAGGCTATGTACTCATGGGGGCTCCACCCAACTCCCCCTAACATGTTCATTAATAAATATCATATCTAATAAAAATGATTGTGTTACATTGCACCCCATAAATGTATATAGCTAATCATTGTCAAGAGACAAAGCTAAGTTGTAGATAGCCAATTTTTATTGTGCTGCATATGTTCAATATGTTGGTCAGTCTGGTGAATTTATATAGATATGTGTTGATACTTGGCAAATGATACTTCAAACAGACTTTAAAACCATATAAAAACTTTTAAAACCCACAAGAGAATACACTGGTGATTGCTAAGATTTAGCAAGATTGTTGTATTTTATAAAACTCTCTGCTGAATGTTCCTGTCTATACTGAAATAGCCTGGTGGACATTTAATTTTCTAAATTTTGGTGCTAGGCATTCAAAGTTTTTATGGTGATTTTACATTAATTTAAAAGTAAGAACATTGGAGCAATAAATATGAATCTATGTTCATAAAATATAATATAAAAATAAATCATATTTAATTGATTAAAAATCCAGTTATATACAAAATTAGAAATATCGAGTTTACTATCTGGTTAAAAACTGTTCTTTTCTTTTCTTTTTCTTTCTTTTTTTTTTTTTTTGAGACAGGGTTTCTCTGTGTAGCCCTGGCTGTCCTGGACTCACTTTGTAGACCAGGCTAGCCTTGAACTCAGAGAGATCCTCCTGTCTCTGCCTCCCAAGTGCTGAGATTAAAGGAGTTAGCCCGGTGGTGGTGGTGGTGGTGGTGGTGGTGGTGGTGGTGGTGGTGGTGGTGGTGGTGCACACCTTTAATCCCAGCATTTGGGAGGAGGAGGCAGGTGGATCTTTGTGAGTTCGAGGCCAGCCTGGTCTACAAAGTGAGTCCAGGACAGCCAGGGCTATACAGAGAAACCCTGCCTCGAAAAACCAAAAAAAAAAAAAAAAAAAAGGCGTGGCCACCACACCCGGCAATTACAGACAGCTGTGATAGGCCATGTCGGTGCTGGGATCCTTTGAACCTGGATCCTTTGGAAGAACAGTCAGTGTTCTTAACTGCTGAGCCATCTCTCCAGCCCAAAACTGTTCTTTTGGGATCTGTCGCTCAGCTAGTTACAGACTCAATAGTACTATGGCAATAGTTCTTAATAGAACAGTGACAAGCACGAATCCAGAGAAACTCTATAGTTAGGTAAAGGGATCGATCAAGTTAGGCACACGCAAGCAGCTGTAGAAGAAACTTTAGAGTCGCGAAGCTGTGAGAAACACACAAGGACATTTGCCTAGTATCCTCAAAAGGACCGTGGGCCTGTTGACACCTTGGATTTGGGCATCTCACTTCTAGACCTATGAGGACACTGTTGCTTTAATTTCTGTGGCTTTAAACCACTTGACTTGGAGGTTTCTGTGGCCCGCGGCTAAGACATAGCAGCCACTCCCTTTGTCTTCTAATAGCTGTCTCTTTATCCCTTTCTGTAACCTCTTGGCTTTAGTCTTACAGTGTTTCCCATTGCAGAATCACAGCAGCCTTTTCCTCCATCCTCGTTGTAGCTCGCAAATGAAAGCAAGCATTCTGCCACTGCACTAATATCCCCAGTTAAATGTAGCTGAGCTGAGGCATTAGCTATAATTATTTTAGGATTTTTTTTTTTTTAGGTTTTTTGAGACAGGGTTTCTCTGTGTAACAGAGCCTTGGTTGTCCTGGACTCGATTTGTAGACCCTGATGGCCTTGAACTCACAGAGCTCTACCTGCCCTTGCCTCCCGAATGCTGGGATTAAAGGTGTGTGCAACCACACCTGGCTATTTTAGGATTTTTAAAAACTACTAAGTACAAAGTATTCATTAGGGGCTGAATTTAAATCTTAATGTTGTATACTCTAAAATATATTCCTAGAGAACCATAAGCTGAGAATTATTAAATCTTTGAAGTCTTGTTTCCTCTGATTCAATATATCTCATATTTTTTTATATTTAAGTTATTGACATATGCTCATTAATTTTGCTTTTCTTTATGGTTCAGAGACTGTTCAGTTATTAGGTTTCTCCTAAGAAACAGGACAAATAAGAGATAGACAGAAAAACATATCTATCTATACGCAAAAATACATACAGTGTGATGAATTGTCTCTATGATTATAGAGGCCAAGATGTCTTTCGACCTACCATCTGAAAGATAGGAGTCAATAAAAGCCCATGATGGCATTTTAGCTCAAGTCTAGAGGTCTGAGAATCAAGGGAGCTAGTTTTGTAAATTCCAGTTCAGATGCAGAAGAGTGAATTCTAGCTCAATCAGTAAGAAAGCAAAGGGTCTCTCTCTCCCTGATGTTGTGTTTTACTCAGACTCTCAGTAAGTTGGAAGATACATTGGGGGAACATAAGACTTGCTGAGTACACTGATTTGCTAACTCCCTTTGGAACATCCTCATAGAAACATCCAGGACCTTTTAATCTGGGTACTCTGTGGGCCAGGCAAGTCGGCATTTGATGCTAAACATGAAGAACATATCATTAGAAGAGAATCCATTGGATATAATATCGGGAAATGTGGCTGACATATCAGTGTTCCTCACAACAGCTGTACCAGAGCAGGAGTTTGGGAGCAGGGGTGTCAGAATAAGAAGAGAAAAGGCTGGTTTATAGTGTTACAAGGTCTCACGATGCAAAAAACTCCAGCCGCATCCTGGGCCAAGCTACCACAATGAGAGCCTCAGGACTGATAGACTGTCAAGACTGTAAAAGTCTGCTTTTATTTTATTTTCCCTTCAGGAGTGCATGTTCTAATTTTGAAATATTTGCATTATCATATAGATTATACAACCCTTTTTTTTGATTCAGTACGTAGACCAGAAATCCCTGCATTGTATTTATGGATTAGTTTGAAGACAACAGATATTAGCAAGCAAACTACAGTTTGAATGCCATTTGCCCCTTTAAACCCCTGCTTTTAAATAGTATTTCTGACATGATGTGCTGAAATATGGTGCCCAAGTATGTTGAGAAGTGGTTTGTGGTGGAGTCATTAAGAAATGGTTAGGCTGCTAACAATGGACTTGAACTTTCTGAAGGGACTGGGTTAACTCTTGAGGGACTGAGTGGGTTCCTGTTCCTGGGACACTGGAGAAGTTACAAGAGAAGATTAAAGTGAGTCTGTCTCTTTTCCTTTGCTTCTGGAAGCAGCAAGAGTCCTCTCTGGAGGCTGAAAAGAAGCTGGTGCCATGCTGTGGGCATCTCAGCCTTTAGAACAGCGGGTCTCAGCCTGTGGGTTCCCATCCCTTCACGGGGATCTCTTAAAATTTTCAGAAAATAATCCAATCAAAAAATGGGGAACAGAGCTAAATAGAGAATTCACAAAGGAGGAATCCCTAATGGCTGAGAGACACTTGAAGAAATGCTCACATCTGTCAGAATGGCTAAGATCAAAGCTCAAATGACAGCACATACTGGCAAGGGTGTGGAGAAAGGGGAACCCTCCTCCATTGCTGGTGGGAGTGCAGGCTTGTGCAACCACTATGGAGGTCAGTCTGGTGATATCTTAGAAAACTTGGAATAGCTTTCCCTCAGGACCCAGCCATACCACTTCTGGGAACACACTCAAATGACTCCTCACCAAATCATAGGGAAGTTTCCTCATCTATGTTCATAGCAGCCTTATTTGTAATAGCTAGAGACTAGAAACAACCCAGATGTCCCTCAACCGAAGACTGGATTAAAAAACTGTGGTACATCTATACAATGGAATATTACTCAGCTATCAGAAGCAATGAAATTATGCAATTTGCAGCCAAATGGATGGAACTAGAGAAGCTCATTCTGAGTGAGCTAACCCAGATGAAGAGGATGCACATGGCATCTATTCACTTATAGTCGGATTTTAGCTATATCTATACTACAGGATATCTATACTACAACCAACACACCAAAGGGAACATGGGCATAGACTTTGTTTGTTTGTTTTAGTTTTCTCTCCCTGGCAATGAGACACTTTTCACTGGTGGTACTGCCTTGTAGGCCCCCAGTGTATGAGGAGGCTCTTGGCCCTCATATGACTGCTGAACTGCGGTGGGGGACTGTTATGTAGGGACACTCCACTCCAGAGGAGTGGGATGGAAGGGTTAGGGGGTAGAGGGTTGGAGGGCTGGGCTGGGAAGGGGGGAAAGAGGACAACATGATGGAGATGTAACCTGAAGCAACAAGTAAATAAGCTTATTTATAAAAAAAAACTTTCAGAAAACACAGACATTTATATTATGATTCATAGCTGTAGATGGAGCATCAAGAAAAATAATTTAATGGTTGGAATTCGCCACAACATGAGTGACACAGCTGCTTTGTCCATTTCCCAATTGCTTCAGGCGTTGTGGTATTTGCTTTCCAGGGCTGTCACTGCAGATTCTCACTCACCTGCAGTTTGTCTAGAGAAAGTTTATATGCCCAAGTTTCATATAAGCACATTAAAGATTGAATACTCTGAAAGTGTTAGTGCAGTGTTTTATACATGTCGGACTGAGCCTGTTACTTGGGATGCTTAAAATTTCTTTATCCTTATTCTATATCCATATATATTATTTCCTTTTATTGGAAATGGATTTTTTTTCTCACACAATAAATCCTGATTATGGTTTCCCTCCTTCTACTCCTCCCAGTTTCTCTCCACCTCCCCTCCCACCAAGATCCATCCCTTTCTATCATTAGAAAACAAACAGGCTTCTAAGGGATAAAAGTAAAAACAAGATAGAATAAAATAAAATATAATAAGATAAAAAGTTAGCTAACACATCAGAATTGGATGAAACAAACAAGCAGAAGGAAAGAGCCCAAGAGAAGGAACAAGAAACAGAGACTGGCCAGCGTGGTGGTCCACGCCTTTAATCCCAGAACTAGGGAGTCAGAGGCAGGTGGATCTCTGTGAGTTCAAGGCCAGCCTGGTCTACAAAGTGGGTCCAGGACAGCCAAGGATACACAGAGATACCCTGTCTCGAAAACCAAAAGCCAAAAAGGCAAGCAAACAAACACAGAGACCCATTGGTTCGTACAAATAGGAACCCCACAGAACCGTTAAACTGCTATTTTAATAAGCCAGCCAGTACAGTCAGCACCACCCGCATCTACAGCTGAATTTCAGAGAGGACAATGCCCAGGATCAGCCACTTAGACAGGAGACAAGGCGGGAGGTGGATAACAACAGGCAAAGTACAAGGAGTAATATGCCAGCAAGTCTAGGGGTGGAAAAGTCCTTTCCTAGCAGGCAGGGGCCCTGGAATCAATTTCTAGCAAGCCACACAAAACAAACCAAAAGCTAAGTAAACAAACAAAAACAGGTTTTTTTTTTTTTGTTTTTTCGTTGTTGTTTTTCGAGACAGGGTTTCTCTGTGTATGTCTGGAGGTTCTGGAACTCACTCTGTAGACCAGGCTGGCCTTGAACTCACAGAGATCCGCTTGCCTCTGCCTCCCATGTGCTGGGATTAAAGGCGTGCTCCACCACTGCCCGGCTACAAAAACAAAAATTTTAAAAAACAAAACAAAGTAGCAACGTCCCTAATAATTGTCCCGCCCACAGTCTTTTCCCTGTTCTTTCTGTGAGGTTCTAGAACTGATTGATCCCTGCCTAGAGAAATCAGAGATGGGGGAGGCAAGTTGGAGAAGCTCCCAGAGTGGGAGCCAAGGACCTAAAGGTTGTCTTCTGTTTTCCTTCCAGAGGTAAATTTCTGAAGTGCTGGTCCTCTGGTATCCAGCTCCTCCCTTTGATCAGAAGTTGCTCCCAAGCCTTTAGCTTGACCCTTATGGAATAGCGAGGGGTAGTCCCTGAAGGAAGTACTTCTAACAGCACAGTGTTGTCTATTCTACCCAATTCCAGAATGAGATAATTCACCTAATTGGCCTATCTCCTTCTTCTGGTCTCTCTTCCTCCTTCCCTCTCATAAATACTCTGCTTTACTTAAGGCAACTTATCACTTCAAGTGGCCTCATTCCCAAATATACTATCACAAGGATATTTTTTAATAAATAGGTCAGGAGGAGAGGCTTTAGTGTTTTAAGGTTAATTTATTGTATACTTCTTGGTTATGACTTAATTTTATTTCCAAATGAAATGCATATCCTAAATAATGGTAAAAATAATTTCTAAATGACATCAATCTAGAATTCTGTGAAATACATCTGTAAAAAAGTCATTTTCATTTGGAAGAGATTAATGGCCCCTACATTGGTTGTATTCCTACATGATCTCTTCCCAATCTCAGACACTTTGTACTAAAATTCTTCCTGTTTTTGAAAAAGTGTGTTATGCTTTTTCCTGCTTAATAACCTTAATTGATTTTCTATAACCTATAGGGTAAACATTTGAAGATGTATAAGAGCCTTGAACCATAAAAATTGCTGACATACTTTTTAAACGATGTATAAAGAAAATTAATTATTTAAAATCGTTGGAAGCTGTTGCATTGGCTCAAGTTAATAATTAAGTTCTTTGGGTAGAGCAAAATAGAATTTTAGAAAACTTTAAAATGTTTATTTAGAGTCACTCTGTCCAAGCTTACTGCCTATTTAATTTCTCATTCTGCCTTTCCATGCCACCTCAACTTGTCTGGGGATCAGCCTACACCTGTCCCTAATAATATACCTGACCTCTTCTCTAACCCTAGCCAGGTAGCCTAAGGCTTCAAGCTTTCTTTTTCTTTAAAGTCCCAAGCTTTGTCTTTCTTGGAAGGATGCATTGCTTTCCCGTGAGGAGTGTGAACCTAAAGCTTCATTCCCAGGTTAATAATATTTCTTCCCATGTGTACTCCTTCTGAAGCCTGACCATCTGGTGGTGAGATATAGGGCACTTTAGATTCCCAGCCATTACCTACTTATGCACTCCCCGTCTTAGAAAGCAGGTTCAGCCAATTCTGTGCCCTTTTCTTGGATGCACAATAGCAGTCAGAACCATATTACCCTAAAATAGTCCTTTGAAATTACCCCACACCACATGTGTTAATGGTTCCTAATACTCTGTCCCTCTTTTTGTCCCTATTGTTACCTCTAACACTCGCCACTACTTGAAATATGAAATATTCTCCTTATATGTTTGTGTATTATCTGGGTTTTGTTATTCAAAGTTAAGGAAGAGGGATTATTATTTTTTGTCTTGTTCAGTACCCTTTTTACTTATTAGTTGTGGAATACATGAAAATAATGAGTCAGTGAATAAATTCCAAAACACGGGGTTAGGAGGCAAAACTTTTCGAAACTGTGCCTTTGTAGTGGTTTGCTTAATAAGACCAATGATAAAGATCAATTCTATAGAGAGGGCTATAATTTGTTCCGATTATGTGTGTTACTGCTTTAGGAGTTGTCAAGAGCCTTTAATAGACCAAGGCATGCATGTCATGTGACGGACTGATGGAGGGCTCCTAGTTAGTGGTCCATTAGGATGAGCGAGATTTAGAAATGGTGACATTGTGCATCACTGCTCCATACTGTTGTGCATTCCTGCATATTTGGTGGCTAAGGAATGTGCGAATGAATCCTCGAATAAGGGAGATGCCTTGAGGGAACACAAAGGCTGGGACTATCTTTCAGGACATTCTAGAGAGGTGACGCCTGGCATGGATGGACTGAAAAAAAATTTTTGTCATAAATACTGAAGAGTTAACAACAGTAGAGGAGTAGAGGGGAGCATTTGTGACTGAGAAAACTGAACAGTCAAAGGCAAATATGAGGGGCGGCTGGAGAGATGGCTCAGTGGTTAAGATCACTAGTTGCTCTTGCAGAGAACCTGATTTTGGTTCACAACCATCTGATCCGAGGGATCCAATGCCCTCTTCTGATCTCTGTGGGACCAGGCCTGCAGGTAATACACATACATGCAAGCAAAACACTTATACATGAAAAATAAAAAAAATCTAAAACAAAATTTTTTTAAAACAGATGAGAAAGATCCTGGTGTCTTGGGAGACATTTCTTGTTTATGACAAGAAATAAAGCTAGAAATGAAGGGTTGGGGCAGAGTTAAAAAGTATCTTAATGATGGTGAGTTCTTGTCCCATATAGGATACAGAAAATCACTTAAGGTTATTAAGTAGAAGTTAAAAAGAGGAGGGTAGGAATAGGGAGGAAGGTGGGGGAAGTGGGTGGATATGTTTTCAGAACATGAGCTTTCCTAGTGAAAAATGTGTGCGATTAAGGGAGAAGACACATTCCATTAGGAATACTTGTTTGGGGTGCTTTTATCTGGTCCAGGTGGAAAGGACGAGCATTACAGAAGCAGGGATAGAAGCTGGGGAGATAGCACAGCAGGTAAATATTTTCTAAGTGTACTCCTTAGGATTTAGCAATTGCCTGATGTGAAGAATGAGGCAAGAGAAGGAGCAAAGAATAGTGATGTAGCCTCTAATCCAGACAACTGGTGTATTGCTGTAGCCACAAGTTGTTTGGATAAGACATGGTAGTGAGGGGTGCAGGCTTGCTGGAGAGGCAGTATGCCACGAGAGACCGAAGAGACTGTGAGCTGTAGGAGAGTATGAAGCTCAGTATTGAACAGGGAGGTAAATGAGATTTAGGTGACATTACTGAGACCCGGGTTTGGCAAGCTCCATCAGATGGAGAATGAAGAACACGCATAAAAACATCATAGGATCTAGGGGGCATATATGAGACAGAGCTCGGTAAGAACAGAATGAAGCTCACTTGCGTTAGTATAGAGAGAGAAAAGAGAGGAATCTCTGCAGAAGGAAGGGAATGACAGCTGAGAAATACATCTCAGCCATGAAAATGAGGCTCAGCAGTTAGCAGTCTTGGGAAGCAGACTTCCCAAGAGTCATAGCTGGATTGCAGAGTTCTTAAGGTGAGAAAGCAGGGCCAGCAATACACATCTCATATGAATGTACACAGCCTCTGCTCTGGCCTTCTTCCAGAAACAGACTCTGTGTCACTCGGAACTCTCAATGAGCTGTGCTGATTTAGCACCTTATGTTTCAGTGAGGACTGTACCAGTGTTCACGAGTTTACAGGATGTGACTGCTTCCCTTTCCTCTTCCATTAGCATCCTCACAGGTGCTTTTTATATGCCTGATGAGCCCCACTTGTAATGACCAAAATGTATCTGAGAAGGTGAGCAGGACCTGGGAAGTCTTCATGTTGAAAAGGTCGGGAGCACACGCTGCTGTTTCCAGGAGCAGTCTCACACACCCTGAGGTGTCCCTAACTTAAATTTGATTGCTTTTGTGCTGACAGCATTCTCTTTTACCTATGTGGTGGATAATACCTCAACCTTTCTTTGAATAGAATTTTCTAAAAACAGAAAGTCATAAAGCAAATATATATGCACGTACATACGTACACACACACACACACATCTGTGTACGAAACTGTGTAGAAAAAATCATAAGGACACACATCTAACAGTTTGCGTTGAGTGACTCAGAAGAGATGAGAGATTAGTAGAGAGTTATAGGAAACTTTTGCCTTTTTAAGTTATCTCTACACTTCTTCACTTTTCAATTAGCACCTATTTGCATATTATTTGAGCACTTTAAAAACCTGTGTGCACCTCTCTCCTCTAACCCAGTAAGATGCCCAAAGGAAAGAAGGCCAAGGAGAAGGAGGTGGCCCCAACCCCTGCTATCATAAAGAAACAGGAGTCCAAAAAAGGTGGTCAATCCCTTGTTTGAGAAAAAGCCCAAGAACTTCGGCATTGGGCAGGACATCCAGCCCAAGAGAGATCTCACACGCTTCGTCAAATGGCCCCGTTACATCAGGCTTCAGTGGCAAAGAGCCATCCTCTATAAGCCGCTCAAAGTGCTTTCTGCCATTAACCAGTTCACCCAGGCCCTGGACCCCAAACAGCTACCCAGCTGCTTCAGCTTGCCCACAAATACAGGCCAGAGACAGAGCAGGAGAAGAAGCAGAGGCTCCTGGCTTGTGCTGAGAAGAAAGCTGCCGGCAAATGGGACGTCCCAACTAAGAGACCACCTGTCCTTCGAGCAGGGGTCAATACAGTCACCACCTTGGTGGAGAACAAGAAGGCTCAGCTGGTGGTGATTGCCCACGATGTGGACCCCATTGAGCTGGTGGTTTTCCTGCCCGCCCTCCTGTCAAAAAATGGGGATCCCCTACTGCACCACCAAGCGAAAGGCCAGGCAGGGGCAACCGGTCCACAGGAACACGGGCAGCACTGTTGCCTTCACACAGGTTAACTCAGAAGACAAGGGTGCACTGGCTAAGCTGGTGGGAGCCTTTAGGACCAATTATAAGACAGATATGATGAGATCCATCGCCACTGGAGAGGCAATGTCCTGGGTCCTAAATGTGTGGCTTGCATTGCCAAACTGGAAAAGGCAAAGGCTAAAAGGCTTGACACTAAACTGAGTTAAATGTGCACTGCTAGTTTTCTGTACATAAATATAATTACAAAACTAAAAAAAAGTATGTGCATCTGATGTGAGACAAGACTTCTGTACATACGCGTGTGAAGGACAGAAGCAAAATCAGGTATCTTTCTCTATTGCTTTTTTTTTTTGGTGACAGGATCTCTCACTGTCTGGAGCTCACCGCTTCAGCTAGGAAGCCTTTGGGGTCCACCCGCCTCTGCTCCCCTGGGTTGGGGGGTTACAGGTGTGTGGCACTGCATATAGCTTTTATAAAGTGAGTGCTGGGGATTGGACCATGGATCCTGAGGCTTGCACAACAAACACTTTGCCAGTTGCGCCTTCTCCCAGCCCCATCTGAGAAATTCTTTAGAAGATACAGAATCACTTCCTGTAAGAGGCTATCCCTCCCTCCCACCCCAAGTATCCTTTCACAGCATACAACCGGCAACCGATAGCACGCTGACGTGGAGCATGGTTTACACTTTCTGACAAGCAGTCTTACCCATAAGCCTGTAGGTGAATAGACGACTGTGAGGGGGGAAGCAAGGACAGAAGAGAAGAGAATATAAATACTGAGAATAGGCTTTAGTGCTCTTTTCAGCTACCAGATGGTACAGTATGCGTGAGACTGAATTATGGAGTGCGGTCCAACTGCTTCTGAAACATCTCACTCCACCTAACTAACACATGGGATTCTGGGTAGGTGAGACCTAGAAACTTTCCTAAAGAAACATCCTTAAAGAGCACCACTCATGGTTCACATGTGTATACCAGCAAACTGAAACACCCCTGCAAATACAAAACAGTACTTACTTGCTTGGGATTCTGTGACCTGAATGTAAGTCCTTATATGCTGTGTGTAGTTTGCACAGACTACACTCTTTTTAGGTATTTGTCTTTAAGTATTTCATTGCTCTTGGAACCCATAATTTGTATCATTGTATATGTGACATTGCACAGCAGCGAACAAGAAACTTCCCTCCACGTAACACTTTCCGTAATCTTGTTGGCATTTCTGCTTGGTCCTACAAAGGGAAAGGAAGCCTTTCATGAAGCCATGCCCATTGAGAGCAATCCTAAGTGGCCAACTTTCTTTCTTTACTGTCTCAGACCCTCACTTATCTCTGATAAGAATTCTTGCTGCTGCTGGTCACCAGTGTGGGCCTGGAAGTGATCCTTGCCACTGTGACAAGAGTGCATCAATCATAAAAACGTCTCCTATTCTTTGTAAATATTTAGATGGGAAGTGTCTGTAATGCTGGAGCAGGAGATGTGGCTGGCAGAAGAGGCCTGAGATTAGAGAAGTCTTGTAAACCTAGTTTACGAGCTCCATGGACAATGATGCTACCCACTGTGGAGATGATACCGACTCTCCCCTGCTTTCTGGGTTCAGCAGAAATTGGGATACAGCAGCAGCTTGGTTTGCTGCACCTTGAACTGGATGCTTCCCCATCTAACACACAGTGATCATGGATTAGCCCCATGGTGGCTTTGGATTTATATCTGAGGAAGCAAACCAAGCAGTTGCAGAATGCCAGTATAGAGACCCTAACTTCTGGTCTTTGCTCTACTTCCAACTAAGAAAAGAGAGAAGGAATAGGAGGGGGAGGAATGGAATAGTGCTAGAGACAATTTTTGGTACTTCGGCATTTAACAGTATAGATATTTATAAGAACTTTTCTTCTTTTCTCCCCTCCCCCCCCCTCCCCCTCCCTTCCCCCTCCCCCCTCCCCCTTCCCTTCCCCTTCCCCTCCCTTTCCATGCCCTCTCTTTCTCTTTTTTCTTCTATTTTTTTTAAAGGTCATAGAAGATATGACTACATTCCCAGAAAGTTTAGTTTAATGAGAGGAGGAAAAATGTAAACTTGTCATTATAAAAAGTGACAATTTAACAAATATATAAGTAAAACTCCATGAGAAATTCTTACATTTGTTTAAAATCGTTAAGAACATAAAAATGTGGTTTCATTGTTATTATATAATACTCTGCTGAATTCAGCACTGCCTACTATATCATAACCACAATGAAAATACTCTCTACCTCCTTTACAATGCCCTGAATTTTTTTGATGGCACACAGGGAATCAGAGTCCCAATTGTATTTTGCAAGACATTTGCCCCTTCTTTGTTCTGGTTCTTTTTTTTTTTTTTGTTTTTTAGTCCAAGAACTCATGCTCTTTCTACATTTGACCCTTTTCTTGCCTTCTTTCTTAAAAAAAAAACTATTATTATTTTATGTCTATTAATGTTTTGCGTGTATGTATATCAGTGTACTATATGTAACTCTACCTATGCATGGTTGTAAGCTTCCATGTGGGTACTGGGAATCCAGGTTGTCCTCCCTGGAAAAGCAACAAGTGTTCTTAACCATGGGGAGCCCTCTCTATCTTGCTGTGGGGATAGAACACAGTGCTTTGTCACACACACTCAATCACTGACTGAGGTACCTCTCGAATGATTTTAGTTTTTGTTTCTTGTTGCTTTCATAAAACATTCGCATATCTGATGTAGTTGAGTTCTGGTAGTACTCTCCTACAGTGCGCAGCAATTCGTTAGTACATATTTAGTAGTGCAATGCATTAAAAAAAGCACAACTGTTACACAATGGAATACTACTCAGCCATCAGAAACAAGGAAATCATGCAATGTGCAGCCAAATGGATGGAACTAGAGAAGCTCATCCTGAGTGAGCTAACCCAGACTCAGAAGGATGCACATGGCATCTATTCACTTATAGTTGGATTTTAGCCATATAGAACAGGATATCTATACTACAACCAACGCACCAAAGGGAACATAGACATAGACTTTTTTTGTTTTGTTTTGTTTTGTTTTTTAGTTTTCTCTCCCTGTCAATGAGACACTTTTCACTAGTGGTGCTGCCTTGTAGTTCCCCAGCGTATGAGGAGGCTCTTGGCCCTCATATGACTGCTAAGCTGGGGCGGGGACTGTTATGTAGGGACACTGCACTCCAAAGGAGTGGGATGGAATGGTTAGGGGGTAGAGGGTGGGAGGGCGGGGCTGGGAAGGGGTGAAAGAGGACAATATGATGGAGATGTAACCTGAAGCAATAAATAAATAAATTTATTTTTTAAAAAAGTACAACTGCTTATGAACTCTATATTGAGGATAAGCTCAAAAATAAAATACCAAAAAACTCTGATAGAACAGATTTGCACAGAAAAGAAAAAGGTGTGCTTGTCCAAATAGTGAGAGGGACAGTATTCATTGGCAGGTCATTCTGAGATAATGTTAGGTTAGCTGGCTCTTTGTGTTCTTTGGATGGCAGGTGATAGGGACAGTATAAGAGTCATTGTGAGATGAAGAAAGGATATGTCCAAAAAGCAATGGAAAGGTAAAAAAGGGAGAGCAATGACCATCAGGAGTATTAATAACATTTGATCTTGAATTTTTTCTTTATTGTGATTCCTTTACTTATAGTTCATCATTCTATCTGTAGGTTTGGCATCTTGAGCATTCTATTAACCTCATATATAACATATTTGGATAAAAGAATGTGTTTCTATTGGACATGAGCAGATTTCATTATTACATTTTCCCCTAAGCAATGCAGGATAGCCACTATATAACATCTGAATTCCATTCAGTAGTACAAGTACAGTACAGCTGAAAATAGAGGTCAAGGTATGCAAGGATTCTATGCAAATGATCTGTCATAATAAATACAGAACTGGAGTGTCTATGGATTTGGTATGGAACCAACTTCACATTATGATTTTATAATTAAATTTTCAGTTAAGCTTTATTAATCGTTGAGGCTTAGAGTAAAATTTGCTGAGAGATATGTCAACATACCTCTTTATTCAGAGCAGTACTCAACTCAAGGTCTGAATTAGTTGTTTCCTCTTTCTGAGGCCAAGAGGAAGTTGACAGCATTCTTTCAAGGGGCACATTGAAATCATCATCTGTCACATTCCATCAGTGGGCCACACAGAAGGAGTGACATACAGAAAAGCAAGAAAAGGGCTGCTAACATTGACCAGTAGAATATGCTGTGACCCTTCTCTATGAACGCCAGTAAACAGAAAATCTGAGCAGAGACATGGAGGCTTCAAGCCAAGCAAACTGACCACCTATCAGACCACGGAGCTCTGAACTTTCATTGGTTTCTTAGTCCCAATGAACACCCTGCTTTTCAGCAAAATGCTTCAGAGTACTAGTGTCATTGGTGTCATCTGTTGTCAAACCCCTTTGTCATCCATGCTGTTTTTGGGGTGGTTTGCATGGAGTTGGGGATGGCCAGGAAGTCTTTTAGGCTGAAATCCTCTCCATCTTCCAGCAGATCATGTTCATCTCTGCCTATACCCCTGACCTTTATGCTCAACAGGTTATCTTACCGTCCAGGTATAGGCTGCCTCCCCAGGTCTGCACCAGCTTTGAGCTGCTACATCCACATGTTGTAGCTGGCCTCCATGTTTCTCATGTTAAGCTAGCCATCAGATTTCTCCTGGAGTCCAAGTCCTGAAAGTATGTCTCAGCTCTGTAATTGTTGTCTAGACTTCTCTGGTCTCTGCAGACTAAGTGGTGACCACTTTGGTCCTCTCCTCAATCTTCTAGGACTGGCGTCTGCCCAGATCCTCTTGGTTCCCTTGGGGCAACTGCTCATACTGGGCCTGATGCCCACCATGATCTTGCTGGAGTCCTTTGTGGGGGAAGCATCCACTTCCACTAAGGACCCATAACTGACAATTGGGGCTTCTGGACCTTTTTTCCTCCTCTTGGTTCCTTTTCATCAACAGTAGCTCCTCCTTGAGAGCTTCAATTTCTGTCTCCAGGTGCAGCTTGTGACACTGTTATCATCAATGACCTTTCAGAGTCCTTGGATACCATTCTCCACAGACTGACAAATGGCTAATTGTCTCATAATTGACTCTCAAGACATCAGCAGCAAGATGAACAATTACCAATCTGTTGGACAATGCAAATGCTGTCCATACAGTTCTCAAAGATCTGAGCCTTGCAGTCCTCAAAGGTCTTGAGGTTGTGCCTCCACTCTCTGGCATTCTGGGACCACTCTCCAGTTTCCTATTCTCAGTCCCCAGGCTTCCCACCCTGCCCACGCAAGAGGCAAGGCTTTGCTATGGACCTTGCCTAGTTTCCTTCCCTGTCTGCATGCCACCCATTCCCACCATGCCTCCAGGCCCTGAGCCTCGCCAGACACTAGTGGAGCAAGAGATAAAGATGTTGTACCTGGGGCCCCTGGTGCCTGCGCAGCTATTGTTTCCACTGCTGGCTGGTGGGACTGAGGACTGGACAACCAGAGAGAGCCAGAGGAATGGTGCCTGACGAAGGTGGTGGAGCAGTTGCTGAAATTAACACTGTCTCCAGAACACAAGACCCCAGGAGTCAGGTTCAGTGACCTGAATAATTTTTATTTAAATGTTAAGTACCAGGCAACCTGAAGATCCTAGAAAGGTGAGGGTTCCACATCAGATTGTACTATATCATGGAAGTGCATGCTACAGTTAGGACCAATTGGTCTGCAGACATGAAGGAACGTGATGCTAGCCCATTCTGCAAGATGATATTTCTCAATTATCCCTCAACTCCATGCATATTTTGTTCTTTAGTTCATTTGACTGTATATTCCATGTGATTTTAGATTTACAAAGTTGGTATCTGCAAATGAAGAAGTACCAGAAAGGCTGAACTCTTAGAGGTCATTCAACTGGTTAGAAATGAATGGGGCTTATATGATTGACAACTCTCATAAAAGGGAATTTCAATGGAAAAACAATCTGACCTTGTAAGCAGGCCCAGTGTTGTTTTCCACTGTCCTCCTAGAATTCAGCCATTGATACAATGCCTGCTTTACAGTCTCTCTTTTTCCCCCCTTAGTCCATGCTTTATTCTCCCAAATTCTCTTCAGATTAAGAAACACAAAACCACACTGAGTAACAGTGACTCACTAATAAAATATTCACAATCCATAGGCTTATAGCTCCGATTTATTTTTCTACTCCTTGAGTTTCTCTCTCTCTCTCTCTCTCTCTCTCTCTCTCTTCATTTTAAAGATAAATGGAGACCCTCCTGGGAAGATTTAAATTAATTTTGTCTCAAATTGTTGCCATCAAGTTAAAAATCATTCAACTCATGTAAACCTCTTTCTGTCTCGAACACTGAGGGTTTTATTATATCTAATATTCTTTAAGCATAGCTATTTTTGATCTTTTTGCTTCAGTGAGAAATTCTTTTATTAGTCAATAGTCTGGTTTCTGGGGTCAGAGGTGAACACAGGCATTAATTGTGGTTGTCACTTGAAACACTGCATCAGTGCTGATATCAGCAGCCAGGGGTCTTAGAGGGAGATATAAATTGGTGCCACAAGCCTGGCGCCAGGCACAGACAGGGCCTGGCCTCAGTCGTGACAGATACCCCACTGTCAAAGTGATTGCTGAATGTTGTGACCCATTAGCAGCACCTCTGCCCTGAAATGCACAGCCAGAATTTGAACGAAGCTGTCATTAATTTGTCTGTTTCCTTTTATGTTCCTTTACTTTCCTGGCCTCCATGTCTCCATTGCACCTCTTCAGTAAAGAGACCATCATCCTGATAAAAGTCTGGGTGAGGATACGGGACTGAGGTGGCAGGGAGCTTGAAGGAGCATGTACCTCAGACATCTGGAAACTAGAAAGGGACACCTAGGGGAAAGGATGAATTGAAAGTTTCCGAAATAAAGGACTTTTTCAAAGAATGTCATTGGCAAAGAGGAACAGCATGGAGGCTACCTGGAGAAGAAAACACAGTAACTGACAAATTAAAAGGAGGAAAAACAGGGGGACAGAAGTAGTTGGGAAGACAGAATTCAAGAGGCGAGAAAGAAAAGTGAAAGACAAACCCTTGGGAAGCATGTGCCACAAGTCACTTCAGGAGTTCCCCTATCCCTTCTCCAAATGTCTCCTAAGTGTTCAAATGCTGCCCAGCTGGAGGCTGTCTTTATAAGTGGTGTAAATTTTACAATAGAGGTTTAGCAAGAGGAAGTAGGTTGCTGGGAAGGGGACTGGAAAGGGATGCTCCAGGCCCAAATTCTCCCTGCTTCTGGATCCTCTGGAATGGGAATAGGACCCTCTGACAGCTCTCTCCACAGAAGGAACCAGCTGTCATGCCTCCCTAGTCATAAAACTGAGCTAAAATAAATCTTGTTTGTTTGTTTGTTTCTCTAAGGTTTCCCTCAAGTAAACTGTCCTGGAGATGACAAAAGCAACTAGCAAAACCACAGAATATACCCATACTACTTCTCAACTTTTCCCTAATTCATCCCCCTTTCAGAGTAGACATGTTTCCAACAAATGGATTTCTGAGAAGAAATGAATTGTGGACATCCATAAAGATTAATTTGATTAGTAGATACAAACTCCCTCCCCTGATGACACTTTATGACAGTGATTCTCAACCTTCCTAATGCTTCCACCCTTTAATACGGTTCCTTGCCTATGGTTGTGGTGACCTCCAACCATAAACTTATTTTCGTGGCTACTTCATAACTGTAATTTTGCTACTGCTACAAATCGTAATGTAAATATCTGTGTTTTCCAATGGTCCTGTAAAATATAGTCAAATATGACATTGTCAAGGTTGTCCAAGTCTTGAAATTATCTCTGTGCTATCACTACTTTCCCTTAGTTCATCAAATCCTGGTGCTCAGAACTCAAGTCTGCAGTTATGGCTATGAAGGCATTTGTGGATGAGCTGAATACTTGAATATGCAGATTAGCTGAAATCATCTGTCCTTTCTAAACATCCAATGCATGTAAGGGCTCAGCATAACATGAACATTGGAAAGGAGAGAGTTAAGTTTCCTTGTCTGAGACACTTTGAGCTGGGGTATTCTCTCCTCCTTTGCCTTTAAACCTGGATTTACATTCAGATGGTACCTGGATCTTTGCATAACATGAACATTGGAAAGGAGAGAGTTAAGTTTCCTTGTCTGAGACACTTTGAGCTGGGGTATTCTCTCCTCCTTTGCCTTTAAACCTGGATTTACATTCAGATGGTACCTGGATCTTTGCCTTCCTGAGTCTTTAGTTTGGTAACAGAAGATTCCAGCATTTGTTAGCCTCCCAAATTTCATAAGCAACTTCCTTCTATCAATCTCCTTTTCGTTCCCTTTCTCTCTGTCTCTGTCTGTCTCTCTGTCCATATATATGTATATATATACATATATATGAACATATATATCTGTGTATGCATGTTAATATTCACCTCTCTTTATAAAATCTTTATCTCCTTTCACTGTGACCCCTATGTAGCTTCCTTATGAGAAGCTCACAAGTGTTTGCCAGACCATGAAAATACCACTTTCCAAGATCTGAACTCCCCTCAAGGAGTCTCACTAAGGAGAGAGCCTTTGAGGGACAAGAGGAGTTAGTCTCATTCATGTTTCTTGAATCCCATCAAAAGGCAACCCCATTTAAATGGCTCATCAGAACAAGGAAATGCGGCTTCCTCGAATCTCCTCCCCTGGCTTACTTCATTAAATAGCTCTGTCTATTTCACCCTGGCTTAGAGTCCCAAAATGCTTTTAGCATCTGGCAGCGCTTTTCTCAGTTCCCAACTGCTGATATGATGCTGCTGGTGGTGACTTGCTCAGCTTCTGGAATAGTACCTCGGCTTCTGGTTGTATCTGTACTTGTTATTTTCAAAGCCTACTGCTCTGACAGCTTCTACTGGAACCGCTTCTGACTTCCCCAAGGTTCTTTCCGCCCACATGTGCAGATGGATGGGATTTGGGAAACCCTTAACCCCATGACATTAAGAAGAAATCTCATATATTAATTTGTCGGATAACCAGATACAACTTTTTTTTTTTTTTAATCAGACTTTCAACCCACTTCCCACCAAGAAAAGGACTTTTGTCCTAGGGACTGGCAGGCATTTTTTGATGCTGTTGTTTTTTCTGATTCTTATACCTTGAGAAGGGATGTTAACTCAAAGACCAGTATCATCTGTTACAGCAGCCATACCCTTTTTTTTTTTAACATAGCACTGTTCTTTTTTTTACAAAGCTTACTTATCACCTCAAAAATTTACCATCTCTTAGTGCTGAGAACAAGCTAAGATCTTCTCTTTAGGCTATGTAAAAACATATAATTCATTATTATCCAGTTTCTTCTTCTCCTCAGGAAGCTTGGGATGCCTTCTTCCATGAACCGACTCCGGAAGTCATCTCAGCAGCCTCAGGTTGGGAGGAATACCTCGTGGCCAAGCACTGACATCCATGTTTTTAAAGAAATGCTATAACCTCTAAGCTTTCAGAGCGAGGTACCCACAAGTTCACCATTGACATGACTTGCATAACTCTCTAACCCTTAAGCATTCATATTACTAGAAATTGTGTTTCCTTCCTTGCCCTGAAATATCCTCCTCTTTTTCTATGTCTTTATGAAGGAGCACCAAAGTTCTGTGTCAGTATCATCAATGAACACCTCCCAAAAAATACTATTTTTGGATCCCTGATCTATTTGTTTCTTGATTGGCCTTTGAGAAAAAGTCTCACTCTGTAATCCAAGCTTTCCTCAAACTTCTAGTCCTGCCTCAGCCTCCCCAAATGCTGGGACTACAGGCATGTACCATTCTGCCTGGTTGTCTTTTTTTTTTTTTTTTAAATGCCTGGGATTTTGCAGTTGTAAGCTACAGTGACAAAGCAAATTTACTGCTGTAATACCCTGCTCCACCCTCCACCCCCAGGAAAGGACTATCCCCGGAATCCTTCTGCGCCCTGCCAAGCCTCTGCTAGCCCATCATAAGGACTTTCCCGTTTTATCTCCTTAATGTCCCTATCACCTGAGTGTAGCACTGGTTCTTGTTTGCATGGAGCTGTCATTCCAGTGAGAGAAAAGATATGCAAACAAATAGTGATGATAAAGGACATCTAAAATGCAATGGGACCTCGGCCTGGGGCTCAATGCTTTTAGGCACAGATCAGGGAGGGCTTGAAGAGCTACGAAGATGAGAGGCTGTTTCTATTGGGTCCAGATATAATTTGGCCAAGGATACCATAGGAAGTAAGAAGGGGAGATCTGAAAACTGTAAAATTCTCTTGAGACTTGAAAAGTATTTAGAGAAGCAGTGTATATGATTACTTTTCAAAAAGAATATTGAGTGTTCCTATAAGAGATGCCTGTTAAAATGCTTAAGACCAAGAAATTTTGCACTCATCTTTGTAATTGGCAACACCTCTCTACCTTTATTGGTTTTCATTTTAAACAACATTTTCTAAAAATTTTAAGAACATCCCTAGTCATCAGAGAAATACAACTCAAGATGACCCTGAGAGTCCATCTCACACGTGTCAGAATGGCTAAGTTCAAAAACTCAAATGACAGCACATGCTGGCGAGGGTGTGGAGAAAGGGGAACTCTCCTCCACTGCTGGTGGGAGTGCAGGCTTGTACAACCACTATGGAAATCAGTCTGGCAATATCTTAGAAAACTTGGAATAGCTCTGCCTCAAGACCCAGCCATACCACTCCTGGGTATATATCCAAATGATTCCTCACCAAACCACAAGGACATCTCCTCAATTATGTTCATAGCAGCTTTATTTGTAACAGCTAGAAACTGAAAACAACCCAAATGTCCCTCAACTGATGAATGGATAAAAAAGCTGTGGTACATCTACACAATGGAATACTACTCAGCCATCAGAAACAATGAAATCATGAAATTTGCAGCCAAATGGATGAAACTAGAGAAGCTCATCCTGAGTAAGCTAACCCAGACCCAGAAAGAAACACATGGCATGTATTCACTTATAACTAGATTTTAGTCATATAGTACAGGATAACTATACTACAACCAACAGACCCAAAGGAACAGGAACATGGACTTTGTTACCTGTTAGTGGGACATTTCACTTTAGTGAAGCAAGAGGAAGCTCTTAGCTGTCATGTAACTAGTGAACTGAGGGGGGCTGATATGTGGAGGCACCCCACACAGCAATAGTAGGATAGGTGGGAGAGAGGGGAGAAGGTGGGAGGCTGGGACTGGGAGGGGTAGAAGGAGGAGGCTGTAATGGAGATGTGACTTGAGTTAATAAATAAACATTTAAATTTAAAATAATTATACAAAAGACTTAAATTTTCTTTTGCTTCTGAATAAAGTGTTAACTTCTTAGAGAGAAGCTCTTTTATTCCTTTATTTAACACTTATAGAATGCTTTACGTATTTTATTTACTCATTGGTAAAGGATTTAATGCTAACCTCTGTAAAGTTCAATTTATTTCAGAAGGTCATAAGTTAGACACATTAATATGTTCTATTAAAGGGAGCATTCTGAAAGGGTTTTTGTGTTTTTACTGTTTCAAATTTTAAAATAATTTCTCCTTGATACTTCCTGAAGTATCTTCTACCCTATCTCAATAAAAAAATCAGAGCATGATATTCCTTATGCCCATAAAGTAAGGATATTTTTGGTCTGTTACTTGAGATAACATATTTGGAAATTTTTATGCACAATCATTTATCCAATCTTATTTAAACACTTCAGTGACTCTAAGAATTTTGTTGTTTCAGTTTTTCATTATTAACTTCTTCTCATTAATTGATTCTTCATCAATTTTTTTTAACCAAGACATGCTTCTATTATTTTATTGGCAAAAGTACTTCCCTCTGAGATAGAAAAACTTGAGTAGACTGTGTCATGTGTTTTGTAAAAATAGTGCATAGTCTTAATGAAAAATAAAATTGTGGACAAGAAATTGTAACATCAGACAGTAAAGGAAATATGCATGAAGCATCGGAGACATACCACAAAGGGTTGAATTCTACCTAAGGGGCTTGGTATGTACCTCAGGTGGTTGATTGCTTGCCTAGAATGGTGATGCATGTGAGTAATCTTAGAACTTGAGAGGTTTAGGCAGGAGATCAGAAGTTCAAGGTCATCTTTGACCATATAGAAAATTCAATGTCAGCTTGACCTACATGAATCCCCATCTAAAACAAAATGCTAGCCGAGCATGACAGCACACAACTTTAATCCTAGCACCGTCTTCCTAATATTTTGCAGCTTGTCCAGCAGATGCTAGTCTCTGTGCCAGAGTTTCCTGGTCCCACACGAGATCCATTTTGCTTTACACCTTTTCTGGGAAAGAGACAATCTGAAATCCCAGGGGATCAGCAGTTGGACTTGTAGCTCTTAGAACAGAAGGAAAAAAAATGGAGAAATAAGGTAGGTCTGGTCTCCTGTCACATGGTTTTTGTTTTGTTTTTCTTTATCTGATTTTGTTTGAAAATTAAACAACATCACTTAGAGTTAGGAGGGGATATATTACATTAGAAGATGACTGCTGCCAATGCTGGTGTGGTCCATTGGAAGGCTGTGGACTGTGCAGTTGATTGTTCAGCCTACAGATTATCCCTGAAGTTCCCAGGTCTTTGTTTTTCAGTTAGTCTACCTTCCAGACCACCTACCATAGAGTCCCCACTTTTTTCCCAGGACATTCTCTTGTCTCTCACAAATTTCTTTTCCTTCTGAAGTCATTCATGTCTCTTTTATCCTAGCCAGAATCTCGCTCTCCAAAATAATTCAGCTCCTTCGAATTATATAACAAAACCCTCTAGAATACAAACCCATCTTACCTTTCAAAGGGAGAATCTGTTTGTTTGGTCTTTTTAAAATGAGAATAATGTTTTTCACTCACATCCTTTTCTTTACCCGAGATCCCTGTCCTCCTTGGTTTGGTGTCTGTACCCGCTTTCATGGTATAAGGAATGTCCTAAGAGGATGCCTACCAAGAACTGGGATTTAGGGTACAGAGGTCTCATAAATTGAACATATTGTGTGTACATGCTTATTTATATGTTCAAATGCAAACAATTTAATATGAAGTATTGCCAAAGAGATAATTGTGCACTCATTCCTCAAAAGATTTTATGAAACACTACTTTTTGAGGTGCTGGGATTGGTGATGGGATTGAATGTGTAGCTGTGAACAAGACAAACAGACCACAGGAATACATTCTGCTAGGAATGTGTCTGGAGCAAGATGGCAATTAAAACAAAGATAAGCATTGTCGTAAATCCTGCTTTTGTGGCTAGGAAGAAAGTATGGAATGAATTCTCCCTTGCAGTTTTCAGAAGAAACCAATCTTGCTGACTCTGATTTTGGAATTTTGGCCTCCAGAACAAAATGTGAGATGAAATGATTTCTGTTGTTTAAGCCGCCCAGTTTGTGGTCTTCTGCTATGATAATCTAAGCAAACTCATGCAGGAAGTACATGTACAATGGCTGTTAGAGACACCTCACTACTTATTCCATATCTCTTCAGTGATGTGCATATTTCAACCTGTTTAACAAGTTTCTGAATTTATATTTAATGTATATCACTCTCAAAAACACATAACTGTGTCCTTAAAAAAAACTTGTCTGACAATTTATAGCTATTTTCTAGGATCCCGGTCTCTCTTTTCTGATCACTTTATTTTATTTGATAATTTATTCACATTTGGTAGCTTAATAGAGAGATGAAGAGCAAGTTTAGTTTCACAGAGATTACCTATATATTCCCTGCCCTACACTGCAGATTCATCTGTACCCAACACACCTCTTCCACCCTGCCACCAAGAATGGCCTGTCTTACAATTGATGAATCTACATTGTTATAGTATTATAGTAAGTGTATGGTTTGTATTCTTGTTACCTTTTGGTATTACCAAACTTGTGAGTTTAGACAAATGACAAATAAATGGTAACCTAAATCTACAATTTTTACACCATATGAAGTATTTCACTGTACTAAAAAAAATCTTCATCTTTTCATTAAACTTTCACTAATCTCTGGCAACCACTGACCTACCAACTAGACAGCTTTGCCTTTTCCATACAATTGAAGCTATACTAGATACAGTTTGTCAAAAACTGTTTCTTTTGCTTAGTAATATATGGTCAAGTTTTCTTCATGTCTTTGCATGCTTTGGTAGCAAGTCAGATTTTTAAGTGCTTGATAATACTTTGGGATGAACCATGGTTTATTCATTCACAGAAAGTCATTATTTTGTTTCTATGTTTCAGCCACTATGAGTGAAGCTATGATTGAAAACTTTGTGTGGGTCTCTGTGTGGCCGTAGCTTCACTGGGTAAATTCCAAGGAACCCAGTGTTGAGATTACCTGCTATCAGTATGTTCAGCTAGTAAGAAGCGGTTTCCCAGAGTAACTGGTCCCTTCAGCTGTGACTGTCAGTTCCTTTGTTCCAATAATTCACTAGTCTTTGGAGTCATCAGCAGCCAGGGTCATGATTATTATAATATGTATATGATGTGATCTCTTTGCTTCAGGAGAACATGTGGCTAAAGCTTCGTATCTGTACAACTACTCTGATGAGTTCAGATCTGTTAAGATCTTGGACTCTCTGTTTAACTCAAATTGTCTTCACCTACTCTGATGAGTTAAGATCTGTTAAGATCTTTGACTCTCTGTCTAAATCAAATTGTCTTATTTTTAAATCCCTGAAATAATTCTTTTAAATCATTGACAAGATAATTCTTTATACTTTTTTTTATGTACCAGTTCTCATTTGATATGTCTTTTGAAACTATTTTCTTCCACCACGCAGCTTCTCTTTTTATTCTCTTGACAGCGTTCTTCACAAAGCAGGAAATTCTAGCCTTAGTGAAGCCTTGCTTATTTTCCTTTCATGGATCACATCTTCAGTGGAGAAACAAAAAAGTCATTTCAAAGTCCAGGTCCTCTAAGCTCTAAGCATTATGTTATCTTGTTATCTTATAGTGGTTTTATAGTTTGGCATTTCCCATTTAGGTTTATGATCTGCTCTGAGTATTTGTGAAGATTATAGGGGTATACTTTCTGTGAAGGATGTATCAAGGATATATATATATATATATATATATATATATATATATATATATATATGTGTGTGTGTGTGTGTATGTGTATATATATATATATATATATATATATATATATATATTTGGTTGTTCAGTGCCATTTTTAAAAAAGACTATTTTACTTGCTGTATTCCTTCGCTCCTGTCAAAGATGACTTGACTATGTTTCTATGTTCTCTAGTGTATTCCATTACCTGTTTATAAATGTCACATTCTCTTGATTACTATACTTTCTAATGTCTTAAAGTCAAGTGCTATTAGTCATCCAAATTTATTTCTTTTTCTTCCATTGCATACTAGCTATTCTGGATCATTTGCAAGGCTATGTGAATTTTAGAGTCAGTTTCCTCATACAAAAGATCATGAGAATTTGGGTTATAATTATTTTGAATTAACAAATCAAGTTGTTGCAAACATTACCATTTTGAAAATATTTAAACTGTTTACCTATAAGCATGGGCATTATCTCTCCATTTTCCTAGTTCTTTTTATTTTTCTTTTTTTTTAATTTAAACATTTACTTACTGATTCAAGTTACATCTCCATCACAGCCCCCTCCCTCTAACCTTCCTGGTTCCACCCTCCCACCTTCTACTCTCTCCCACTCATCCCACTCCTCCAGTGTGGGGTGTCCCCACATGTCAGTCCCCCTCAGTTCATCAGACACATGAGGGCTAAGAACTTCCTCTTGCACTGGGGACCTATATGGCAGTCCCACTAGAGTGAAATGTCCCACTAACAGTTAACAAGATCATGTTTCTAAAAGGGTTTTTTTTTGTGGGGGGGGTGGTCTGTTGATTGTAAGATAGTTATCCTGTACTATATGGCTAAAATCCAGTTAGAAGTGAATACATGCCATGTGTATCTTTCTGAGTCTGGGTTAGCTCACTCGGGATGTATAAATGGGTCAACAAAGAAACTAGGAAACAACACCCTTCACAATAGCCACAAATAATATAAAATACTTGGGGTCAACTCTAACCAAACATGTGAAAAACCTGTACAACAAGAACTTCAAGTCCTTGAAGAAATAAGTTGAAGAGGCTATCAGAAGATGGAAAGATCTCCCATGCTCATGGATACATAGGATCAACAGAATAAAAATGGCCATCCTACCAAAAGCAATATACAGATTCAATGCAATTCCCATCAAACTACCAACACAATTCTTTACAGACCTTGAAAGAACAATTCTCAACTTCATATGGAAAAACAAAAAACCCAGAATAGCTCAATCAATCCTGTACAATAAAACAACACCTGGAGGTATCACCATCCCTGATTTCAAGCTATACTACACAGCAATAGTAATAAAAACAGCATGGTACTGGTATAGAAACAGACGAGTTGATCAATGGAATCAAATCGAAGACCCAGAAATAAACCCACATACCTACGGCCACTTAATTTTTGACAATGAAGATAAAACTGTACAATGGAAAAAAGAAAGGATCTTCAACAAATGGTGCTGGCATAACTGGATGTCAGCTTGTAGAAGAATGCAAATAGACCCATATTTATCACCTTCCACTCCAAGTGGATCAAAGACCTTAGCGTAAAGCCTAACAAACTAAATCTAATAGAAGAGAAAGTGAGGGAAAGCCTCTAACTTACTGGCACAGGTGACAACTTCCTGAACAGAACATCAATAGCTCAGGCTTTAAGACCAACAATCAATAAATGGCGCCTTATGAAACTGAAAATCTTCTAAAAGGCAAAGGACACAGTTATTAGAACAATAGGGTGACCTACAGATTGAGATAGGATCTTCACTAACCTTACATTAGTCATAGGGCTAATATCCAATATCTATATAGAACTCAAGAAATAAAACAACAAGAAACCAAATAATCCAATCAAAAAATGGGGTACAGAGTTAAACCGAGAATTCACAAAAGAGGAATCTCTAATGTCAGAGAGACACTTTAAGAAATGCTCAGCATCCTTAATCATCAGAGAAATGCTACTCAAGATGACTCTGAGATTCCATCTCACACCTGTCAGAATGACTAAGATCAAAAGCTCAAATGACAGCACATGCTGACAAGGTTGTGGAGAAAGGGGAACCCTCCTCCATTGCTGGTGGGAGTGCAAGCTTGTACAACCACTATGGAGGTTAGTCTGGTGATACCTTAGAAAACTTGGTATAGTTCTGCCTCAAAACCCAGCCATACTATTCCTGTATTCCTGGGCATATATCTAAAGGATTCCTCACCAAACCACAAGGACATCTCAACTGTGTTCATAGCAGCTTTATTTGTAATAGCTAGAAACCAGAAACAACCCAGAGGTTCCTCAACCCAAGAATGGATTTTAAAAAAACTGGTACATTTACACAGTGGAATACTACTCAGCTATCAGAAACAAAGAAATCGCCGGGCGGTGGTGGCGCACGCCTTTAATCCCAGCACTTGGGAGGCAGAGGCAGGCGGATCTTTGTGAGTTCGAGGCCAGCCTGGTCTACAAAGCGAGTCCAGGACAGCCAGAGATATTCAGAGAAACCCTGTCTCGAAAAACCAAAAAAAAAAAAAAAAAAAAAAGAAACAAAGAAATCATGCAATTTGCAACCAAATGGATGGCCCTAGTTCTTTTTCAATTTATGGCTTTGAGTTCCCCACCTCCTTGGATTTAAAATACAGAGAATAGGATGAGAAATGGCACAATGAGCTTTTCCCCAGTGTACCGCAGGTATTTTGCCCTTTATTATATAGTCTACATTTTTTGTGGTTAGCATACAAAGAAATGGATTCCATTGTGACATTTTCATACATGTGTATCATTATGCTTTTCTCTTTTTATTTTTTATTATATTTATTTATTACTTCAAGTTACATCTCCATCACAGCCCCCTCCCTCCACTCCTCTGTTTTGCACCCTCCCACCCCCTGCCCCTCTCCCACCTATCCTACTCTTCCAGTGTGGGGTGCCCCCACATCTCAGTCCCCCTTGGATCATCAGCCATATGAGGGCTAAGAGCTTCTTCTTTCACTGGGAACTTACATGGCAGCTCCACTAGGGCAAAATGTCCCACTAACAGGTGACAAAGTCCATGCTCCTGTTCCTGTATTTACCCCTCACTACCCCCTGACATCTTTCTTCTTACCTTCTTGGTTGTGTCTCCTCCTTCCCTCCAAGTAGTTCCCTTTCCTGTTTTTTTTTTTTTCATTAATTAATTTATTTGTTTATTTTACATCCCAATCGCGACTTCCCCTCCCTGCTCTCTGCCCAGTTCCACCCTCCGAGCCACTTCTCCCACACACCTCCCCATCCTCTAATTTCCCTGTAAGCTTTTTATTTTGTGATGATATAAGTGGAATTGAATTTTTGTTTTTAATTTTGAATGGAAAGGTCATGCTTAGCCACCCAACTGCACTGCTGGCCTCTTATTTATTAACAAGTGCTTACAGGACATAAATTTCTCTTTGTGCATCATCAACTATATTTATTGACTCTACAAATTTTGAAAAGTTGTATTTTTAATTCAAACTATTTAAAAATATTAAGTCCCCCTTTTAACATACTAATTTTATTTCTGAGAAATTATAAAGGTGATAGAATTTGAATTTTAACCAAAGCAAAACTTACTATTTGATAAATATTGGCCACAATAAATAAATAAGCTCAAACCTTACAATTGTGTGCAATCAATTTTCCTGAAAGAAATAAAAATTTTTATTCAGGATGACTTATGCATGGAAAATGTCAGTTTATATAATTTTGATAGATATTTAACTATGCCTCTATGAGCTTAACCTCAAAGATATAATATCTTTTCTGGAACGCTCTATGTAAACAGCATGGCCTCGAAGTTACAGAAATCTGCCTGTGTCTGCCTCTTCAGTACTGGGATTAAAAAAGTGCACCATCATACCCAACTAATTGTTTTCTTTTTAAGTTGGCATTTCATAAACTAAGTATGTAGATATTTAAAATGAGCTTGCTATAGATGATCTATAAATTGTATAGTTAAGCTTTATCTTCTTTCTCATGTGATAGTTGGATATCTTTGTAATACATATAAGTATGGATTGCAAAAGTGGTTAAATTAAACAAATACATCATTTTACTGCATTCGTGCAAATAACTCAGACCTAAGTCATTTAGTTAAAATGTGTGGTACTTGTATCCGCATCTGATTCAGCTAGCACAATAGCAGCTCTCTCTCTCTCTCTCTCTCTCTCTCTCTCTCTCTCTCTCTCTCTCTCTCTCTGTGTGTGTGTGTGTGTGTGTGTGTGTGTGTGTGTGTGTGTGTGTGTGTCTCCCAGACAGGGTCTCAATATATAGTGATAGCAGGCCTCCAACTCACTGTGCAGCTTAAGCTGGTATGATTTTATGGCAATCCTCCAGCCTCAGCTCCCAGACTGTTGAGATTATAGGCATGGAACACTGTATCTGGCTTGCTACTTATTACTTTTGCGTACCCTCTCCAGTTTTAAGAAGTGCTTGTAGCCTTTTTTTTTTTTTTTTTTTTCCTTAGTCCAAATGTAGACTTCCCAGCTTTTCTGGTCTGAAGAATCATGTGTTTCCTCCCCTCTTCTGTCTTTCTCTTTCTGTTACTGAATTTCAGATTACTTGAGCCTTTAACAATCTATTCTGTTTTCAAGAATTATCTCCTAGATCTTCTCTGCTTGCCTGACGCGGGGAACTTTTACTACTCTTGGCCTCAGTTATTTGGGCAAGAAATTGGCTTCTTTTTTAAAACTGTAGAAAAGAAGTATGTGAGGGAGGATGAAACCCTTGTAACATTTTCTGAGCTTTGTCTTAAGCACAGCATTGAAATACAAGTATTCTGTCTTCATAGAATGCTATGGCATCCTGGGAAGAAGTAATTCTGGGAGAAAAGATAACCTTCCAGTTATTATGAAATGCTAACTCATAAGTGTATTTTATCTTAATAGATCACCCAGAATTTGAGTAGCTTTTAGAATTAGAGTAGCAAAACCCAGTTCAAGAGTTAGATGCATTTATTTTATTTCTTTCCATAGTCTTACTAGAAGCCATTTTTCATTCCACCCACTCTGTGGAGTCATAGGGCAATGCAGAACACTTCCACTTCCTCCGTTGGAAATGAAAGAGCTGCAGTCCTTAATGGGTTTGATGAAATTAGGAAATTCATACTCTCCCTCCCCAAAGAGAGTATGTTAGTGGTTTTAGCAGCTTAAAAGTATCTCTCAACTTCTCTCTGTGTTCATTAAGAAAGCATGTGAGGAATTCCCATATGGAAAGTATGGATTTGCCTTTTCCTTTAATCACATAAAGTAGTTTCTTGCCTCTTCTCTCATTGCAGCTGGCATGAAATGGAATAAACCACAGGCTACCGAGCATCTCGGTGCATTCCGGTTGCCCTTACCCGCAATTAATTGCTGCTTGCTGGCACACAGAGATAATTCGCTCTTATCCTTCTAGAAATGCATTGCCCCTTCTCCTGAGCATGCATAAGAGCTTGGGGCCAAAGTTTCAAGCACCTTGTTAAAGATTTACTGTCTATAATGACGACCAGGTTGGGGTACGGGTGGGATGGTGGGGGAGGGTTACAAGCTTGTAGAGCAAAGCCCACAGCCGCTAGAAGGGGCACAGGGAGGACAGGGGCTACTTTGAAGGAAGTTCTGGGAGGCTTTGAGGTAAACATATTTTAAGACCCAAAGGCATCAGATTCAAAGATTATCAGAAACGTCTTATACACTAGAAATAAATTCTCAAATGGGTTCAGCATTGTGACAGTGATGTCTTTCTGCAGGTATTTCCAAAACAACAACTGTTAGGCCAGTCATTTACCTTAGAACAATTACAAGTAAGATTTACATTCTGCTCTTGTAATGAAACTGTGCTTCACTTCATTTGCTTGATTCTATATTTCTCTCTGCTCCCCTCCCCACTTTAATACGTGGTTTCACTATGTACCTATGACTGGTCTTGAACCACTATGGAGACCAGGCTGGTCTCAAACTTACAGAGATTTACATGCTTCTGCCTCAAGAGTACTGAGATTAAAGAGGTATATCATCACAAATAGGAAATGGAATTGAATATAGCCAAATCAAAAATATGATTTGGGGTCAGGCATGGTGACACATGTATTTATTCCAGTTTTATATCATCCCTTTGTTTACAAGCAGATAACATATATAATTTTTACACAGTTACATTATGTTTTACATTTTTCATATTTTTACTATTTGCTTGTTCCATTATAATTACCATTTTAATGAATATGGTACATATCACTTTAACTTGTTTTTTAAAATATAAATATTTTATATAGAATTTACCAAGATAATGCATTCACAAATAAGGTCACATTTTTTCCACAGACCACAGGGTATTTGTCTTCACTAAAACCATCTTTTATACTTAGGTTCTGAGTCAGTTTTTATTCTGCTCAAATGTTCTTTGATTCTGATCTGACCTGCCATTGAATCAGGACACAAAAAGGATGAAAGGCTACTGTTCTGTCAAAATGTATTCCTAAAATCTTTCTTAACATGTTTGTTGCCCTCAGCTCTATTGAGAATGATTTTTTAACAGCTTTACTCCATGAAGTGTAGGGATCTTTATATGGAAAAAAAAAAAAAAAAGATTAGCTTGGCCCTCTCAGGACATAGCAAAGGCTAATTTGGAAATTGTTAGTAACAAAATAACTGTAGATTCCATTTAGGAATACACTACAAATGTACATTTCTCCCAGCGCTCAGTTAACACTTCATGGATCACCTAGTGATTTCTACATTGTTGAATCTTTAAGCTGGTTTCAAACATTTAGGTTTAGTGAGCCTTTTTTCTTTAAAATTGATTGATATGGGCAATACTATTGGGTTCCATTTTACAAGTGTGTTTCCCTTGATGATCTATTTCTGTGTGTTGTTCAAAGTGGTGGTCTGATATGCAATGCCAACTTGGTATCATCTATCTGTGACCGTAAATAGTAATTTCCTCACATAAGTCTATTAAAAAACAAAACACGTTTGAGGTTAAGCACCAACTGGCATTTAAAGTACAAAATATAATCTTAAAATAATCTTTTTGCCAAAAATCCTTAAGAGAGTCCAGCAACATCACTTGTACTCAATTGGACAATGAATCATGTATTTAATTATATCCCACCTTACTCTCGAAAATATTTCAAGGTAATTAGGTGTGTGTATAACAATTTCTCAGAACAGATTTGACATAGCTTAGCAGAATATACTACATATTTCCTTCCAAGTGAGGGATAACAAAGGCAACAAAAGCTACTTCAAAAACTATTTAACTCCAACTTCTATCCAAGATTCATGAATCTTTAAGCTGAGATATACTCAGTATTATTCTTTAACATGGGTTTTTACATTTGTGATGGTTTGAATGGGAACTGAGCTCATTGGCTCACATATTTGAATACTCAGTCCCCTGTTGGTGGAACTATTTGGGAAGGCTTGGGAACTATGGCCTTGTTGGAGGAAGATGTCACTAGAGGTAAGTGTTGAGGTTTCAAAAGCCCATACCATTCCCAGTGTCTCTTTCTTTCTTCCTCTTGCTTGAGGATCATATGTGAGCTCTCAGCTGCTTCTCCAGTCATGTCTGTCTGTCTCTACCACGATCCCCACAATTATGACCGTGAAAATACCCTCTGAAAATACAAGCCTCCTTCTTCTATAAGTTTCCTTGGTCATGGTGCTTGAAAAAGGAACTAATACAACATATTTCTGAAAAACAATTTTTTTAATACAAAGTAATCTACTCTGATGTTTGTGAATTTAACAAAATGAAAGATTATATATGAAGGCAATGCCCTTTTATATATCCCATGCTTATCACAAATTTACTTGCAATGTTTAAAACTTAGAAACAATCAAATTGTCTTTCTGGCAAAGAAAGTGCCAGATAGACATTATTATAGTATTGCACCTATTGGTAGAGAGAGCAATTTGGCTATTAAAATATGATACTAAGCATTGAAAAATAAATCTAATAAGTGAGCTATAAAATGCTGTGTGTGCAATGTGCCTATAATTATGTTTGAAAGAAAAGTATGGTGTAATATAGAAAGCACTGTGTAAAAGAAAGGCAATGAGAATAAATAGACTAGGTTGTCACAGTCTCAATAATACCAGGGAACTATGAGCACTTTTTATCTTCATGAATTTTTTTCTATAAGCTTATGTTACTCCAGAATAAATTACATCGGATATTAATAATTAAAATCTAAGTATAAAATTATGTTTTCTGATAGTATGTTAAGAAATAGGAATAAAGAATTGCTGTTAAGAGGCTCCCATCTAGCTGGTAAATATTCTCCAAGGGCATGCACAAAGTAGCCTCAAGTAGGACTGCAGTAAAGTAAAGTTAGTCAACTGTAGGAGGACTGAGGCCAAAGGAAAGAACAGGGAAATGAGGAGGAAAGATGGCAGAAGCCTCTCAAGCCTAAAGCTAGTCAAAATGCAGCATGACTCTGCATTTTTTTCTACTTCTATTTATTTACTTTTCATTAGTTTAAATTTGGGAAGGGTACAGCATCACTGGGATTCTGTGTCCAATGGTCTTTGCAGGAAGGTTGCTTCGGAATTTGGCACGAACCATTCCACTGTTTCCATGGGCCCGAGTTACTTTTCCCCAGATCACTCTGGTTTTGTTTGGTTTGCTTCCAGGAGTTACTCTGTTGTTTTTTTGTTTTATACATACATAAGTACATCTCTCAGTTTCATCTCTGGAGTAAACACCTTCAATTTTAAGAAGTGCTGTGTACTCTGTCTGGTTCCAGAGACCTTGCTTGAAGCCAGCAAAAATGGCCTTGCACCACAGTCTTCCAGATATATTTGCTTGTTAGAAGTCCTGTTCTAACTTCTAACAGGCCTCCACAGGCACCAAGATGGCGGAAAGAGACCCTGCATCTTTTTTTTATAATGCTCAAGGAAACAAGAAGACCCTCATCTATGAAACCAATGTCAGAGGGGGATTTGCATTACATCCCCTGTACTATTTCTTTCCAGAATTCCATCCCAACAGGATGTGAATCCAATGACTAAAAATCTGTCTCTGGTCCTTATAGATAAGAAATTAAAAGGCAAAAGGAGAAACAAACGTGAAGATTCCAACTAGTTAAAATGAAAGCTATATAGGATTAGCAGTTGATTTTTTTTCCTTCCTTTTTTCTCCGTCACTATTGTTTTAAGACAGCATCTCAGTAAATAGCTCAGGATGGCCTAGAACTTGTGTCCTTTCCTGCCTCAGACTCCTGTGAGCTAGGATTGCAGGTATGTGTCATCATGCCTATTAAGAATTCACATTTTATGTGAGTTGGCTAGCTCCAAAAATCCTGTTACGTGTTTTATGTGTGTTTGTTTGTTTCATTCACTCAAGCCTTTATTAAATAGATGACATGGTTTCCATTTTACAGAGGAGAAAGAGGAAACATTACAAGTCTTAACCAGGGGCACACAGCTAGAAATAGGATCTGCATGCAGATATCCACAGCACAGAAAATTTTTATTTCTAATGTGGAATGACTCAGTAGCGTAAATCTAACAAGTTGTTATTATATTTCCACCTTAAGGAATAAAGGCAGACAATAAGACATTGAGTATTTCACTGTCCATGGAAAGCCATTGGGCTCTTGCAATCCATTAACCTGTTAAGTGGCAACATAAAACAAAGGTCTCATTGACCCAACTACCCTCAGTATAATGGGGCTGACTCTAGATCTGGAGTCAGACAGTACAGGCAAAGCAATGTTGAGAGCAATGGTGTCTACAGAGAAAATCTTAAATGTTGCCTCCAGGCTTGTAAAAGTTGACATCTGGTGGAAGGTGGTAGATTCGTGTGGACAAAGCTTCGTGTTTCTGAAGCTTCACTATCCAAATTCAAGGCAAACTAAGTAAGCCAACCCCAAACCAACCAACTCTTCCATATACTGTTGTGGAAATGATATAATCTAGTAATAATTTTTTACCAAACATTTGCATACATGGTTACATTTATGTAAAAAAAAACCACACACACACACACACACACATTGAACACATGCTTATGAATACTCCACATATATATGTCTATATATTCATTTTTTTTTTTTTGGTGCTCTGCACCTTGTTTTCATCATAGCCTTTGAGGTTGAATGACTTCCTTTTCCTCCCTTTCCCAAATTATATTTTAAAAGGCTTGTGTTAGTCCTCTAATATCTATCCCTCCTGTGTCTCACACAAACTTCATTTTAAAACACTAACCTAAATTGGGTGGTGGTGGTGCATGCCTTTATTCTCAGCACTCTGCAGGCAGAGGCAAGCAGATCTCTGTGAGTTCAAGGACAACTTGGTCTACAAAGAGAGTCCAGGATAGCCAGGGCTCTGTTACACAGAGAAACTTTGTCTTGAAAAACCAAAACCAAAACCAATGAACAAACAAACAAAAAACCCAAACAAGCCAAAAAAAAAAAGCTAACCTAGATCTTGTCTTGTTACTAATGAATTCAATGAATTTACTTTCACTTTAAAAATTAGCAAATCCTTGCAGTGTGCCATGGCATGTCACATGTCTGAAACCTCAGTTACTCCAGAGGTTGAAGAGAGAAGAAGAATTTCTTGAACAATTTGCCATGATTTTCATCGAAACCAGTGGTTCTCAACCTTCCTAATGCTGTGACCCTTTAACAAAGTTCCTCATGCTATGGTTAGTCATAAACCATGAAATTATTTCATTGCTACTTCATAACTTGCTACTGTTATGAATCATAATGCAAATATCTGATATGCGACTCTCAAAGGGGTTGTGACCCACAGGTTGAGACCCACGGACCTAAACACTATAACTACAGTAACAACAAATGAAAATCTTTAGGCAGGTGCCTGGTGGTCTGGCAGAAAGTTCAGTTTATATCCCTAGTGAACTAAGTAGGAGATTTGAATCCAGCAAGCAGATGGTCAGTTCTGTAAAAACAACAACAACCAAAAATCTAATACGAGCTTGAAATACGGCAACTGAAGCTACTCTTCTTATCACCGAAAAAAGAATTGCTTTTAATAGAGCCACTGCCATGAAAGAGCTGTGGATGCCATTCCCCTCCTTAAGACCATAACAGCTGACTTCTTAAAAGGTGATAATCACACCTGAAATTATCTATTCTGGAGGCACTTTTAGACATATTTGAAATGTGTGACAGGAAAAGAGAGAGAAGAAAAAAATATCCCATTAACAGAAGGTGTCTCTGTGCTCGAATCCCGAGGTTCTGTTTAGTCCCCAAAATACAGTGTCCTTCCTATTTTAGTCCACTCACTCCCCTTTCTTTGCCACTCACATTTCCATTCTTTGTTAGTCCTACATCCCTCTCAGAAGCCTTGCTCCTCCTGAGCAAGGTAAATTATTACTGGTGTGTGTGTGTGTGTGTGTGTGTGTGTGTGTGTGTGTGTGTTCTCACTCCCCATTCAACTGTTTCCCAGTTCTGGTTAATTGTAATCATTAATTATTTTTGAGCCTCATTTCCTGAATCAGTTGTGGCACAACTGAAAATATCTCTATACCATTCAACACTCCACCCTTGTAGCCTATGGGGTTTAAAAAGTTATCTTTTCCAGACCTACCATGTTTCCACCTATAAACATGCTTCTTAGGTAGGATTCTTATCTTCCCCTCCCCTACAGCATGTTTGTCTTATCTTACTCCAGTACTAGGTTGACCCAAGGGTCAACTGAGGCAGCTCTAACCTTCAGAACACATATGATGGGCTATCAATCCCTTACCATGTTCTTTGGCATCCCTTCTCCTCTTCCTTTCTCCTGTGATATTAAAACAAGATGGTGGTCTAACCTCTTGGGCTTTATCCTTTTTCGTTATTCTGCTTAAGCAACCACTGTCTGTCTGTGACATGGACCTCAGCCTCCTAGGCTTGGCTTCTACCTAAAAATATCCCTCATCCAAGGCCTTTGTATGTAGATTAGACTTTCCGCACATCCTGGTTCTCAGTCTGGAAATCAGCCTGTCTACACTCAGAGGTATAGAGGAGATGGTCATTTTGAGTCAGATGGCTCTGTGGAGGCAGATCTCCTCTCTCGTTAAGACAAGTTTCTAAGACTATAATAGACCTTAGCATGGTTTTAGATCTTGTGTGTCAGTCTGCCTGTGAGTAGTTTTGAAGGCAAAGAAGATAAAACCTCTAACTGTGTCATTTCTATGAATAAGTAACAAAAACAATTAGAATTTAAAAATAAATGTTAGTGACTTTTGTATCACTGTGACCACAATACCTGTCAGAAGCTATTTAAAAGAGGAGATATTTAATTTGGCTCATGGATTGAGGGATTTGTGGCAGGGAAGGCATGGACCTCAGCCTGTGGTGGTAGGAGATTGTGGCAGTGGGAAGATGCTCATAACATAATGGAACAAGAAACATGGCAGGAGCCAGGGGCCAGATATCAATCACCTTCAAAGTCCTGTCCCTCTTCTGAGTGAGTAGGCTCCAACTCCTAGAGGTTCTACAGCCTTGCAAAATAGTTTCATCTGCTAGGAAGCAATTTTTCAAAACATGAGCCTGTGAGGACATTTCATATCCAAAGCATACATTAGGCTTTACTGTTGTACAATAAGCTGTAATACAATGCATCCATGTGAATATAGAGTTTGGCAAATTTTAATAACTACCATTCTGTCTAAATGAGGTATAGAATATTTTTATAATCCAGAAGGTTCCTTTGAATTCTTTGCAAACAATAATTCCCTGCTCAGTCCCAGTACTTCAGGTGACCAACCTCTGACTTAGACTCTAATCATAAGGACTCATTTTGCCTCTTTAAGAACTCCATAAAAATGGAAATGGAAATCCCATTCATTACTGTCTGGCTTCTTTCACTCAGTATAACACTTTTGAGGTTTATTACTGTTATTACAAATATCAGTGATATTTTCCTTTTGTATTAGTGAATGCTATTCTACATCAAGTATACTGCATAATTTACTTCACTTTTTGATGAACATTTCAGTTATTTGCAGTTCCCATAACCTCTCAAACCTTTTGCATACAAATCGTTGTCTGTGCATTTTTCATTTCTCTTTAGTAAATATGCAAGAGTGAATGTTTAAGCATGTTTAGCTGTGAGAAACAAACTATTTTCCAAATGGGAAGAGTGAAAGATTCCAGGTTCATGAATTAGAAAATAACATTGTTTAGGTCAATGATTTCATTCTGGTCTCCCAACAGCCATGTGTGAAAATTCACGTGGCTAATCTATTACTCTAATAGCATTTTATTTTCGGCTTCTGGCCATTCTAATTTTAGGATGCAAGATTGTGTTGGGTTTTATAGTGCATTCCTCCAATGGCATGTGGTGTGAAGAATATTTCCTGTGTATGCTTTCAGAAAATTTTGCTTAATTTTTTTTATCAGTTTTAATTGCTTGCTTTTTAGTCATTGAATTGTAAGGGCTCAGTTCTATATTTATGCAACATGAAAATAAATCATTTGAGGCATGTATGATGCTACCTATATTCTTTGCCCTCAATGTGTTCTATTTTCATTTCTCAAAATGCGGATTCTTTTATGAGAAAATATTGAGTTTTGATGAAGCCTACTTTAACATATTTTGGTTTCTTCTTAAGATTTATTTTTGTTTCGTATGTGTGTGTGTGTGTGTACATGCATGCATGTGTGCATGTGTGTGAACTTGTGTATGCCACGCATGTTCAAGCAACAAGTTCTCTTAAGGGCTAAGCCATTTCTCCAGCCCCATTGTTTAGTTTCTTATGAGTCACACTCTTTTTTAAAATATACATTATCTGAGAAATGATTGGACAGCACGATGTTATAAAGATTTTATCCAACTCCTTTTCTTCAAGAAGATTCTAAAACCATTTCTAAAGGTTAGAACTTTGTCTACACAAACTCTAGACTCTGATGTTCATTTTATTCTGAAAATAAAGAGATTATTGGGGATTTTGCTGGGATTACACTTAACTGATAGATCAATTTAGAGGCAAATTGACTTTAACAATGTTGTTTTCCAATTCATGAACCTGGAAAATCTTCCTCTCCCCCTCCCCCCCGCCCCGATTGGTAGTTTTAAGTGAATAAGCACTGCTTATGTATATTCTAGTTTTTTTTTTCCTGAAGCTATTGTTACTTGGTGTAACTCTCTTGAAAAAGGCATTTCCTGAATATTTATTAATGGTAGGCTATCTTGAAGTTTGCATCATTTGCATGCTTCTAGTGTCCCACATGCATATGGCATACAACTCTGACATACAACAACTGCCTTATGGCCCTCTAGTAAGCATATCAGCCCTTACTTGCTCACCCGGGCTCACGGGTGCACCAGTCACAACAGTGAAAATGAAACAGTTCATCTATCAATGGATGAAAGGGTACTGAAGATGTGGTTCATATTTTCAGTGAAATTAGAAGGAATATTTGTTTCTTTGCCCTCGTGCTTGAGTGCATGCATGTGAACCACGTGCATGCAGCAGCCCTCAAAGGTCTATAGAGGGCAGCAGCTTCCCTGGGATGGGTTGCAGGCAGTTGTGAGCAGCCATGTGGATGCTGAAAACCACACTTAGGTCATTCTCAAGAACAGTAAGCACTCCCAATCACCGGATTGTCTCTATAGCCCCCCATTCGATGAAATTTTATTCAGCAACAAAGAAAAATTAAATTGTGACAGTAGTAGGAAAATGGAGAAAACCAGAAATCATTATGTTGAGGAAAATAAGCCACTAAGAGAGAGACAAAGCCCATATGCTGCATACGAAGAACTTAGATGTCAAAAAAAAAACCACTTTGTTTTGTACATATACCATCTCCTTTCTCTCTTGTACATAAACTCCAGACTTTTCAACAACAACAACAAAAAAAACCCACTTTGTTTTGTACGAAGAACCTAGATGTAAAATTATGTATGTATGCATATTTGTGATTGTGTTTGAGTGTGAGAGTGTGGATGTGTGCGCGTGTGTATGTGTATATGTGTATCTGTGTTCATGTATGTGTTTGTGTATGTACATGTGTGTGAGTGTATGTTGTCTGTGCCTGGAGAAATAGGATAATCAGAAGGAGAAAGATCTCAAGGTGAGAATGGGGAGGAGAAGGAGAAGAAGGTGGAATACATGTAACATGAATGAAGGACAGACTATCTGGGGACAGGAAAGGAAACAGTCAGAAGGAAGCAGGGGCATGAGGAGGTGGTACAGAGGAATGGATTAGAACAAAGTATAATGACGTGTTTATGAATAATGAAGCCCATTAATTTTGAAACTAACCTAAAAATATAATTAAATAAATAAAAAATATAAAACCATATAATCTCTAGGATAAATATGTTATCCTCTGTTCCACTTTTAACAACATACTCATGAAATAAGCTTAATTTTTAATTTTAATTTTGTGTCATGTATTTAATTGGCTGCTTATATAAATTTCTTTTTTAAATTTTGACTGTATATTTTCTTCTATAAGAAAAACCTTTCAATCGCACACCTTTATTTGTGGCTTAAAAATCTATTTGTAGATTCTATACAAACAACACTGCACTAACTTATTATATAAATGATACAAGATATTGCCACTTTAAAAGATCAAGATAGTAGTAGCAGGACGGGGTAGTGGGAGTCTGCTGGTTACCCTCTTCCCATAGACACACCAAGCAAAGCCCTGTACACAGATCTGACCTTTCCAGAAAAAGCCAGAATCCACTTAAAGATTTCTAGAGAACTGAAGAACGCTAAATATCCAAAGACAAATGAGTCTGGGACATAAAGTCACTGTGCACTGATCTCACCCTCCACACAACACAGGACTCAGAAAGGAACTTCTACCTTTCATCATCTTCACAAGAACCGAGGGGCTTGTGTCACACAGGGTGTCCAGGTTTAAAGTCCCTTCTAGAGAACCTGGCTGCTAACTGTGCCAAAGTATCGGGCACAGGCAACAGAGTTTCTACAAGCGCAACTCACAAGGGAGGTTTTGAATTGAGAAATCCTTCCAGCAGCTGTAGCTCGTACAATCTGCTCAGCTTCTACCTTCCCCCTGGGAAGGGTCTAACCACATGCATCTCCGGAACATCCCCCATGTCTCCAGATTCTACCGAGTCAGTCACAGAGCACCTATGCAATGATAAGAAATGAATTGTTCCAGTGTAAATAGGATGAATAACGCCATCCATGCCTTTATCTTTGACGAGCCAGTGGCATTTGCAGCCTTAAAATCTCCTTGAAAGAGGCTGGCGCTGTCTGCCAGTTCAAAGAGGAGGATGGCACGCCCTGTATCTCCTTCCTTGGCTTGCTCCTTTGATAAATACACAGGGAAGCCAGAGGATCTCTCTGTGCCTAAGAAGGAAGCAGGTGCACCCTGTGCCATCTTCCCTGGCTCACTGTAGTGATAGCTTATAACTAGATTCTTCCCCTGCAAAGTGGATGCACATCAGCTCCTGTTTGTTTTATCTGGAGAGCAGTTGCCTCTTTGCCATCTCAGCTTGATCCCTTGATAATTCCTGCCCTACCACCTTTCTTTGGAAAGAGGTCTTCTGTCAGCAAGAAGAGGAAAATAGCACTCCTTGTGCCTTCTTCCTTAACTCACATCTGATATGAATATCTACAGCCTCCCATAAGAGGGAAGCAAGGGGTACCAGTCATGGCTCCTCCCTTTCTTCCTGATTTGCTTTATTGATGGCTCTACACACCAGAAGGCTACCTCTTCTTTCCATAAAAGGGTGAATGAATCCTTCCTGTACTCCATTTCTGTCTTGCTCCAGAAAGTATCCAAGCTCTGTGGTCTTTCTGTAGAAAGAGGTGAGAGGACTTTACTGGCAAGACTGAAGGAGCGACACTTCCACACCCTCTTGTCCATTTGGTTCTACAGATAAGATATGACAATCTTCAAGACAAGAAACCTGGGAGTCTTTCTACATTCTGAATAGAGGGCACTCCCACAACGTTCCCTTCTAGCTCACGTCAGTGATAACTACGCCAGAAGTCCCCTCAAACCAGGAGGGTGAGAATTTTGCTTGCGTCAGAATGAGTGAACAGTGTCTGTGCCTTCACTTCTGGCTCAGTACATCCATAAAGCTACATCACATACTCTCCCTGAAGTAGTCTCTGTATACACTGGGTTCCATGACTTGGACAGCTTTCCTCTGAGAGGCTTACCAGCTCCGGGAGTCATCAGAGGTCTGCCTTCCAGAGTCTTCAACCAGAAAGAAAAGGAAAAACAATGACAACAACAACAAAACGACCTTAAAAACTTGTAAATATGTACTGACTGGAGTGTGTACATGGCTGGGCATGGGCCTGTATGTACAAGTGGGTGGAGACAAGAGGGAAATCAATGTTGGGCATCTTTCTCCATCATTGTCCACCTTATCATTTTGAGGCTATATCACTCACTAAACCAGAAGCTTACTGATGATGGTTGGTCAGCAAGCCTCCTATCACTACCTTCACAGTGTTGGGATTACAGGTGTGTGTCACCTGCCCATCCAGTGTTTCAATGCATGCTGGGTCTGAACTCCTTTCCTCAAGCTTGCATGGCAAGCACTTTTTATCAACTAAACCATCTACTCTTCCTCTAATCTGCATATCATTTGTAATTATTTCTTCCAATTTGAAGGTAATGGCCTAATCAAGAGTGCAAGGTTTATATTTCAGACCCTCTCCTTGATCTGAGACAAAATAAATGGGAGATAAACACTGACTTTAAGCTTCCTTGCAAGGACACCAAAAAAGGGGGAACAAGCCTAGTCCTTGAAGCTCTCTAGGAAGGACTGGTTTCTATCATATATCTCAAAACAATCGTATAATTTAACACTGTCTTGTTTGTTAGGAAACATTAATTTAAAAAGCAAGTTGGACTAGCAGTTATTCAAGGCTCCTAATCCCTCTGACTAGGCTGATTGGAAAGGGGTATCCCCCTACACCTGACCAGCCTATAATCAGACCCAGAGATAAGACTCCCTTAGCTAGTATATCAAGGAAATGAAGGAATACTTTTCAAATAGAAGAAAAATTAGCTCTCTAGCCAGTGACTCTAATGAAACAGAGACAAGTTACTTCCCTGTCAGAAATAGTCATAAATATGCTGGCTGATGAAAGAAGAGCGATACACTAACTTCATGAGAGCAGGGTGAGACTTTCAATGGAGAAAACAGTTTAAAATACCGAACTGAAGTCATTGAACAGAATATGTTACAAAATGTTAATGTGAGGCTTTCATGGAGAAAAACCACCTAAGGTTTGAAGATGTCTCATTAGAAATCCTCCTATCTGAGGATAAAATGGGGAAAATGAATTTAAAAAAAACAGTTAAGGCAATAGTCTTTTCTATTTTTCTATTGATGTGAAGAGACAGTATGACCAATGCAACTCTTACAAAAGAAAATATTTAATTGAGGGTTTGCTTACAGTTTCATAGGGTATTTTGTTACCATCATGGCAGGGAGCATGGTGGCATGCGGGCCAGCATGATGCTGGAGACATAGCTGAGAGATTTACATCCTGATCTGTAGGCAACAGGTAGAGAGAGACAGAGAGAGAGAGAGAGAGAGAGAGAGAGAGAGAGAGAGAGAGAGAGAGAGAGAGACTGATACGGGCTTTTGAAAACTAAAAGCCCTCTCCTAGTGACATACCTCCTCCAACAAGGCCATACCACCACTCCAAGACCACACCTTCTAATCCTTCTAATCTAATCTTTCTCAAACAATTCACCAATTAGGGATATGTGTGTGTGTGTGTGTGTGTGTGTGTGTGTGTGTGTGTGTGTATGACTGCCATTTTCATTCACAAACCAAGGAAGGGAGGGAAAACATCAAGTGAAAAATATACATGTTCTTTGACTATCGGAAGAGAAAGAAGCGGGAGCACACTTGAGGACTTAATGACAAAAACTTTAAGGAAATAAGTAACTGTGGTAGGACGCTCAATGGGTTTTATTTCTGCCCCATCTTTACCAGTTCTCCTCAGCATCCCTTCCAGTTTTTCCAAATTATTCCTCCTTTATATCCCCAGTATCCTACTATTTCCTTTCTCCACCCTCCAACCTCATGGTCCCTTTATACTTTTTTGGTTTCTACAGCTGTATACTCGCACTAAAAGATTCAAAGCCAGGAACCACAGAGAAGAAACAACATGTGGTGTTTGTATTTCTGGCTCTCGGTTAACTCACTCAGTATAATCTTTTCTAAATCCATCCATTTACTTTCAGGTCTTGTGATTTCATTTCCTTACAGCTGAATGGTATTCCATTGTTTATATGTACTGCCTTCTCTTTATCCATCCATCAACTGAAAGACAGGTAGGTTGTCTCCATTTCCTAGCTATTGTCAATATGGTGACAATAACATGTTTGTAGAGTATGATGTCAAGTCCATTGAGCTTATGCCAAGGAATGATAAACCCGGGTCAGTATGGTAGTTTTATTTTTAGTTTTTCTCAAGGATTCTCCATAATTATTTCTAGAGTGGCTGCAACAATTTGCATTCCCACCACAATGAATAAGGATTCTCCTTTCCCCACAGCCTCACTAGCATTAGCTGTCAGTTGCTTTGTTGATCTTCATCATTCCAGTGGGGTGAAACAAACTCTCAGATTTCATTTTTCATTTCCCTATTTACGAAAGATGATGAACATTTTTTGAAGTTTTTCTTAGTGGTTGTTATTTCTTCTAGAGAGAAGCCTCTGTTTGGATCCTGTTTTTCAATTGGATCATTTGTTTCTCTTTTTTTTTTTTTGAGTTATTTGCATATTCTCTTGTGTATGGTCAAATACTCTCTCCTGCTCTGTCAGTTTCTTCTTGACTTGATGGATTGCTTCTTTAACTGTGTAGAAGCTTCAGCTTTATAAGGTCCCACTTAACAACTGTTGGCCTTAATTCCTGGGCAAATGTGTCCTGTCCAGAAAGTCGTTTCCTACACGCATGTCTTTTACGGTATTGCCCATATTTTCTCTTAGCTATTTCAGTGTCCCAACCTCCATAGATTTTTGACCAGGGCATGGACTCTTTCCTGGTGAAAAGGCTTCATATACAGAGAGCAGGTGATTATTCCCATAAGAAAAGGATGGGTATATCTTGTCTGAAAGGTTGATCTTAATTTACTGGGTCCAAGCTGGGTAAGAACATTGAGGCTTTTCCTCACCTTAACAACCTGAATAGCATCTGGTTCTGTGCAAGCCATTCAGCAGGAAGGAAGCTTCTTATTTGCTGGAATTTTAAAAAAACTACTTGTATATTTCATAATGTTAAGTTTAGTTAATCCAATGTAACTTGATTACTAATTCAATTACTGAATTTATTTCAACTGTAACATTCTCAAAAGCAATAAGTAGATGGCATGCCCTGCTGCAAAATTCTTTGCTACTTTCTAGTAGTATATATCCCTTTCTTTTTTTAATTTATTTTTTATTTCTTCAAGTTACATCTCACTCACAATCCCCTCCCTACTCCCCCCTCCAGTCCCACCCTCCCACCCTCTTCCCCCAAACCCCCCTCCCCTTCCCTTTTTTTTAAGTTTAATGTATATCTTTTTCCACCCCAACATCTCCCCCTTTCAGTCCAACAAATGGTTCTTTCTCTTATAACTATAAATACAATACAAAACAACAGAAATAAATAGGCCACAATTATGAGAATTATATGGCTTAGCATACATTCTCAATGTCCAGTCCATATGTATTTGGCACCTGACTTTAACCTTCTACTATCTAACCATCTCCATGAGTTTAAAGTTCTATATCTAACTCAGCTTTCATATAACTTGCATCACAATTTTAAAAACATCTTCTTAGATCCAGAACACCCTCTTAATTCCTAAACAACTCAAAATTTAATTATGAGACTCTAGCTATCTAGTCTTCAACCACATCAGAGACCTGAGAGGGATAAATATATCTGATTACATAGGAAGTACAGGGCCCACAGCTTCCAAAACTAAGAAATGACGTACCAGTGGCTGCCTAGACAGTTCCCATTTTCTCTCCATACATTACAGCATCAATCTTCAGCCATTTGGCTCCGTTTCTCTGACAGACATTGATTGTAAAGCAGGAATTATGAAGGACTTGCCTACCTTGTCTTGGGAGAGCTAGGCTGTGACTTACCTGCTTCCAAGTTTTGTCTTTTTTGGACAGCATTCTGTCTACAGTGGAAGCTAGGGGTTTTTCTTGCCAAGAGATAGGCCTGCCACTAATTCAACCATCTCCCACTGGAGATTCTTTGATGCTTATCTTCTACTTGGAGTAGAATAGGGGTGCTGTCAGGAGCTGACATGTCTCGATATCAAAAAATCTTAAGTTAAGAAAACATCTTTGAATGCCATATTCCACAAATCTCTTGAGGTTTTTGAAGACCCCTCTATAGCTGTTTCCTCAAAAGTCTACAACCACAACAATTCAAAATCGCTAAGATTGTTCAGCTCCACAGACTGCTCCAGCCAGATCTTCAGTAAAGCCCTGAAGTTCAGCTTCTCTCTATGAACTTCTTAGGACATTTAAATAGCTGAGCACAAAAGGACTGAACATCAAATGATTCTATTAACATTTTTAACCATTTCTCCATTCTTATTTGGGCCCCAAACAGGTTTACCAAGTCCCAAACCAGCAGGAAGTCATTTTAAGAGAGTGACATCCCATCCCCAGAAGGTGGGGAGGGTGTTTTTCCCCCCTTTGGTCATTTGATGTATAATAGAAAATCTTATTATTTAGGAGAAGAGATTACAAGCTGTTAAATGGTCTTGTTAAATAAGTTTTGTAGGTTAGACCCAGGGATTTCTCTCTTTTTCTCTTCTGTATCCTTTTTTTCTCTCCTATGTAGGAGTGAACAGACGAGAAAAAAATGGGACATAGACATAATATAGGAAAGATCAAGACAAAAGGACAGATTATTAAATATGCCCTTATACCTTTGTATATTGATACAAAATTAATATTATATTTGGCTAAATTGGTATTGATCTTTGTATATTAATGCAAAATTAAGCTTGTATTGGGCTGCATCAGTATTGATCTTTGTATATTGATACAAAATTAAGGGTAACGCTTTTAAAAGTATTGTACCTAGTAATGCTTAAAAATGAATTTTGAAGTTTCAGACTTTTGCTACCAACTGTAATAAACTGTTTAGGATAATTAAGAAATGTAAACTAATAGTAATTCAAGCTTGTCATTTTGTTAGGTACTATGACAGTCTATCACAGTTATTTTCTAATCAGAAATCAAGTTGCTAAGAGACAAGCAACGTTTGTTTATCTAAATATAAGACATATCCCTTTCTTATGGTCCTTTCATCAGGCCACCTGGTAAACACAGGAACTGACAATAATAGGTCCAGTATATAAGTTAATAAACCCCAACTTCGGGGCTGGAGAGATGGCTCAGCGGTTAAGAGCACTGACTGCTCTTCCAGAGGTCATGAGTTCAATTCCCAGCAACCACATGGTGGCTCACAACCATCCATAATGAAATCTGGTGCCCTCTTCTGGCCTGCAGATATACCTGCAGACAGAACACTGTATACATAATAAATAAATCTTTAAAAAAAAAATAAAAAAAAATAAACCCCAACTTCCTTTCAAATTGCTTCCATTAAAATTAAGTGTAAGTAGAAATTATAACTTCAGTGGGTCATTATGGCATTCTCTGTGTCTATGTCCTCTTCTCCCTGGAAGAATACTAGTTTAGGTCTTGAGATTCTTCATCTTTCAGAGCATATTTTCTTCGAAGACTAATGACTCCTGTCCCTGAGGCCAAATGAAGATGTACCCTTCGGTACTCTGTGAGTAAATGAAGGAACATGAATCCTAAACTTCAAATCCTTGTTGTTTTTGTTGTTTGGAAAGTGTATGATTATAACACCTCAATCTGTGTCATTTACAATATTTTAACACCTGTAGCTAATCCGACAGCAGCTGAGCACTGAGAAGCCATTGAAACACATTATGCTGATCACTACTGATCTCCAAAGTGTATTTTCTTTAGAAACTGGTACTTGAAAATTCCCTTAAGCTATAGAGTGTCTTAGATGAACAGTTAAAATATAAGAGATAAAGGATGTCATTTTCGGGTGGTGGTCGAACCAAAGTGTAAGATAGTATAAATGTTCCTTTTTTTATTAGAAAAATTTGTAGAGTTCATTTTAATCATGTTTCCCACTTCCCCCAACTCCTCCCAGATTTTCTCCACCTCCTTACCCAGAAGACATTATGTTCTTTCTCTCTCTAAATAAAAAAAACCCACAAAAATCAAAACAAATTAAAAAAAGACAAAAATAAAATGCCAAAACAAACCCAAATGAAACAACAACAAAAAATCCACCACAAAACATGGAGCTCCTTTTGTGTTGGCGAACTACTCCTGGGTATAGGGCCTACCCAGGAGTGTGGCTGATGTATCCAGTGACACTCCATTGGAGAAAACTAATTTTCCTTTTGCCCATGGGTATCACGTCCCCAAAACTTCTTGGCTGGGGGTAGGACTCTGTGCCCTCTCTCAGTGCTAGGAAGGACCCTGTCTGGTTTGAAGCTTTGCAGGTCTTATGTATGCTACCACAGTGTCTGTGAGCTCATATGTGCATTGGTATTGCTGTGTCTGCAAGTATCTGCAAGTACACTATCGTTACCTTGGAGTCTTATATCACCTCTAGTTTCTACAATCTTTCTGCCCCTTCTTCTACATAGATCCCTGAGCCTTGAGGGGGGAGTTTGATGAAATCTCATTTAGGATGGTAAACATTAATTTTAACTGAGTGATGGGTTGATATCATCATAATCGAATAAGCATCTACTGAAATGAAATGATATTTCAAACACTAAGAATAAATGTTGGCTATACTATGACTTATTCAGTTTTAATTAAAATAATTAATTAATTTGTGTGTAAGGGAAACTTATCAATGGCTATATCTCTGAAGAAAATAGCATCTCTCCTTCCTTTATGAACAATTAATTATCAGTTTTCCCTCAGGAAGAGGAGGGACTTCATGGCCCATCCCCAATCCATGATGGGATTCCATCAGCATCTATTTTGTCTCTGATCGAAAAGTATCATTCCTTAAATAAGCTAAGGCTGATACACATAGCCACATTGCCACACAGCTGTACAGCATAAGAATGGCAGAAGAAAAGCAACGGAGTCAGAGTCAGTAAGTGAAAGCTGTTCAATGCATGTGGTTATCAGACTGGCAGAGGGAGATAGTACAGAGTGCAAAGTTCTAAGGAACAGATGAATATTTTCTCTTGTAGGACCCTCAGAGAGAAAGAGCTTTGTAAATGGGCCAGCCTTAGCGCAGCATCCAAAGCATTGTGCTTTGTCGATAATAGGAAATACCCTGGGTCGCTAGAATGGTAACTCTCACTCCATGTCAATAAACAGTCAAAATTAGTAGAAAAATATTGTGAAACAATGTAAGTAAAAAGAACAGAATTCAAAGCAGTCCTGAGTTATAAGAGCTCTCCCAACCTGCACAGAATAATTTAGACCAAAAAAAAAAAAAAAAAAAGAGGAACATGGAGAAGATTGCTATTGCTTTGAAAAAAAAAAAAAAAAACCATGACCAAAAGTTAACTGGTGATAAAAGAGTTTATTTGGCCTCCACTTCCACATCACTATTCATCAGTACACTTCATCACTGGATGGAGGCACAACAGGAACTCAAGCAGGGGCAGGAACCTGGAAGCAGGAGCTGCTGCAGAGGCCATGGAGGGGCGCTGCTTAGTGGCTTGTTTGACTCTTGGTTACTCTCCTGCCACTCATGACTTTCTCAGCCTGCTTTCTCACAGAACCCAAGACTATCATCAGTCCAGGGGTGGCCTCAGTCATGAGAGGCTGGGCCCTCACACATAAATCATCAATGAAGAAAATCCTACAGGCTTGCCTATTCCCTACGGGGGCATTTTCTCAACTGAGGCTCCTCTCTGATGACTCTAGCTTGTGTCAAGCTGACATAAAACTAGCCAGCACAGACTATGCAGACTATGACTTCATTTCTTCTGGTACTTGAATATGTGTGCGTGTGTGTGTGTGCGTGTGTGTGTGTGTGTGTGTGTGTGTGTGTGTGTGAGAGAGAGAGAGAGAGAGAGAGAGAGAGAAAACAAAGACATATGCATGCATGAAGGGGCCAGAGGGGATGATGTCTATTTCCCTCGATTCCTTTCTACTTTCTACTTTTAATACTTTTAAGACTTTGAAGTCAGGGACTTTCACTGAATCTGAAGTTCACCTCATCACTGGCTGGCCAGCGAGCTCCTAGATGTCTTCTTCCCTCAGTTCTAACATTGCTGGCACAAGTGGCTAGGCCCACCTTTTACATGAATGCTGCGGATGTGAACTAAGATCTGCTTGCTCTCACAGCAAACACCCTTACCCACTGAGCCGCGTCCCCAGGCCCCTGTTTTCGTACTTTTGTTTACTGTAGATTTAGCTACTGTATTTTGTTTCCAGGTATGAATCTTCTTTTTGATCTCTTGCTGAATGACTGTAAGCTTTATACTCTCAGTGTAGTAATCTCAAATTAATCAACACAGCAAATGTTTCAATAATGAATAACTCCTAGACCCACTGACCCTGGAATACTGCTCCCCTGTTCCAATTAGATGTGTTGCTTACTAAGTCAGCTACCTAACTGCCATCTTGGGATATTTCCTTGTCACCCATGGCAGTTCTTTGATCCATTGCTCTGGTTCTAGTTCTTTTACTTGGTTCAGTCTCTGGATTTACACCTGGGTATCACACACTTCAATCAGTCAACATAAAATCGATGCTAGCTTTGTGACTCTTGTTTGATAATTATCCAAATTACGTATGTCAAGTTAATTGCAACAATTGACATTGGTTTCAGGATTACCATATTCACCATGCATTAATTCAGTTAACATGACTGAGCCATTATCACAGACGCTGTTTCTACTGTGCTGTTGTACTTCTGGATCAACAACAGAAATCCTCCATTCTGTCTCATATCTTTGTATCGCAATGAATCTTGTAAATTTCCTCACCCATTTGCATTGCAGTAATACAGCTTTGACCATGCATGCTACACTAAAATTACAGAATTCTTACGCTTGCCTTTTTATTTCCTTGTAGGAACAGAAACAAAACTACCATGGAGGGAAGCCCAAGAGTCTTGATATTTCCATGAGTTTAAAATATTTTTATTTTCTTCATTTCTGCAAGTAGCTGTGGAAGTCTGGCTTTCCTTTCTTTGTAACATTCACAGAGGCCCATTCCTTTTATTTTCCTTTCCCTCCGCAGGGTGGAATGAATACCTTTTGAGTTTGTAACACAGTCCCAATTCCTAGAAATAGCCTGATTCATATTCACAAAAAGAAGTAAGTATATTAAATTGATAACAATTATTGACTGATTATCATTTTCCTCAAGTATGGTGCTCATGTAGAGGAGCAGGCTAATCAGACCTCAGGATTGATTGCATCATTGTGTGCTGCATTTGTTGTCACTGATTTTTGCTCCTCCCACTGCACACATCTGCAAATACAGATGAATAAGCAGTTATTTGGTACACTGAGACTTATCTTAAACACACTTCCAACTGCCACTTTTGTTTTCAATGGAATGTTTACCAAGGATCAAAGGTCGTCGCTTACATCAGTTCATATGGATTATAAACCCACATTGCTCATATGACAATGAACCGGTACCTTCAGAAGGGGTTATGGGGAGAAATTAAAAAAAAAAACTCAGAGGTAGCATGAATTATAACAGAAGATTTCTTATTTCCAGTTCTTATTTAAGTGGATCATCTGTGGGCAAGGATTTTATTTGCTAGTGTGTTTTAGAACAGTACCTGATACAAAGAAAATGTAAATGCGTGACTGTAAAGATCTTTGGCATCTCATTTAATCTCAAGAATAAAATTAAAACCTTTGTTTTTGTTCTCATAGGTTATAGTTACACCTAGTAGATAAAATTCAAATTCATATGTATATGGCTCCTAGTTTATACTCTAAAAGCTTTTCTTACTGAGAATAGTGGTTTCTACATAGTAATCAAAAAGAGAAAAAATACTGGATACATGGAAAAAAAATAAAACAAAAAGCAAAAAAAAAAAAAAATCCACTCCCCTGAAAAAACAAGAATAAAAAGCATCACCTCACATAAGTTTAGGTATTTTTATTCAGTAGTTTTTTATCAAGATTCTGTCTTTTACCACATCTTGGCAAGAACTTACAGTTTATTTTTAAATATTCTCCTGACACAAGCTAGTCCATTGTCTTCTTGTGATTTTAAGGAGGATTGCCAGTGGGTGTGGTTAGCAGTGGTTAGATTGGCAGAATCACTCATGTTGTCTACTTCAGTTTTAACTGTGCTCAGACAATGATCTGTTTCACACATTACGCTTTAGCAAGCCCTGTAGAAGACACTATATCTGAATCTGATAAAAATGCAGACACTTAAAAATATTCATCAATTTATTCCTGAGACACCCAATACGACAACAGGCTTCCATATCTTAAATAGCTCAAATATCAAATGTTATAGCCCTAGTATGTGATGTGATAAATGTGATGGGATGTGTGACACAGTCTCCTAAAATACATCACAGTTAATATTTCTGGATTAGGATTGTTGTTCAAAATACATACAAAAATATCACTTACAAAGGAAGTGCAGTTGTGTGCTATCCACAGCAGAGGACTTGGCAAAGCTGATGTCTGAGTCACCAACTCAAAACTGGGAGAACTGGTGAAAGTCATATAATTTCTCTGAGTGTCACTTGATCGGTATGTGACATGTGTAATGAGTCCACCCATTGACTTCTGCTCTCCTGTGCTGCTGTGAGCATTAGATGGCAGGATGTTTATGAACTCACCTCATGTGCAGAAAAATATGAAACATCTCCAGCAGGACTACGAAGCTGCATTGCTTCTTTTTCTTTTCTTCTTTTTTTTTTTTTTTTTTTTGGAGACAGGGTTAACAGCCCTGGCTGTCCTAGACTCACTTTGTAGACCAGGTTGGCCTTGAACTTGCAGAGATCGGCCTGCCTCTCCCTCCTGAGTGCTGGGGTTAATGGGATTAAAGGCATGTGCCACCATGACGGCAATTACAGACAGCTCTAAACTGCCATGTGGGTGCTGAGATTTGAACCTGGACCCTTTGGAAGAACAGCCAGTGCTCTTAACTGCTGAGCCAACTGTCCAGCCCCCTCCTTTTTCTTTTAATCTCTCTTTCTCTCTCTCTCTCTCTCTCTGTGCGTGTGTGTGTGTGTGTGTGTGTGTGTGTGTGTGTGTACACATACACACATGCATGTACAAGTCTGAAGATAATCATCTATCAATCCTTCCTCTTCACTTTGTTTGAGACTTTTCTCTTTGTGTGAATTGGACAGGCTCCTGAGCAGCAATCTCCAGGAAGCCACCTGCCTCTGCCTCCCCAGTGCTGGGACTATCGTCTCAAACCACTGTGTCTAGCTTCTTATGTGGGTGTGGAGATGGAAATCAGGGCTCATGCTTACATGACAGGCACTTTACTGATTGAGCCATTTCCCAAACCCTTCATTGAACAAACTTTAATATGAACACCTTTATTGGTCTTCTTTTTTAGAAATGATGAGCGAGATCACTCACATTTTGCTCTTAGCGAAACCTTGTAAGCTAACATTAATAAGGAGAGAGAAAACTAATGTGTCCAAGTTACTGTCTTCATAGCAACAGTGGGATCAACAAGAAAATCCAGGACTCTAGCTTGAAAGATGGCATGCTAGTTTCTGGGGCCTTCAAACATTTCAGAGAAGGTTCTATTTACATTCCAAACGCATCAACTCATAGGTTAGCCCAAGAATTACTCCTTTAAATAGAGGAAATGGCTTGAAGTTAGTTGCTTCATATTTTTGCTTATTTACTCAGGCATACTATTTTTTAATGTATGCAGTTTTACAAAATGAATGTTATCATGAACCATGTGAATATAGAATTCTGACATTAGAAATTAGGGGTTGAATTCAGCAAAGACATCATGATTATAGTTTGTGTGTGTGTGTGTGTGTGTGTGTGTGTGGTTTCTTCTACACTTGCAACATGTGAATGGCACCCCTACTAATTATCAATAGCTATTTTCAAAATTTAACCAGTGGTCTTAACAATAGTTATTATTATATGTATAGAAAATTGACAGAGCAGATGCTGTTCTCCATTCACAAAGTTACAGGTTTTCTATAAATAGAAGGTGGTAATTATTCCTGGGGAATTTGCACTTTGCATATGAATGAGCAAAGGATGCGTGAGGCCTCTTAAGGTATAAGATGTGAAAACTAGCTGTTTAAGATTTTCAGTTTCAGGGCCGGGCGGTGGTGGCGCATGCCTTTAATCCCAGCACTTGGGAGGCAGAGGCAGGCGGATCTTTGTGAGTTCGAGGCCAGCCTGGTCTACAAAGCGAGTCCAGGACAGCCAGAGATATTCAGAGAAACCCTGTCTCGAAAAACCAAAAAAAAAAAAGATTTTCAGTTTCCATCTGTAACTTGCCTTCCAATTAGATTACCATAGTGCTTCCTCTGCCCTAAACAGTGATTAAACAAGACTAGGAAATGTAAGCTATACTACCCCAATTAAGAGAAGTTCTTCTTACACTATTTCTGGTAATACCATTTTGTTGAATAGGGTTTTAAGGAGTGATCTACCTTAAGGACAGCATTTCTAATAAAGAGATATAACTCTTTCAGCTATTTGATTTATATTTTAAATGCATCATTGTCTGAGTTGACTTTCTGTTGTCATAACAGAATATACAAGACTGGAAGATTTAGGAAGGATAGAGGTTTGTGGTTCATGGAACGGAGGCAGGAAGCCCAAGACTGTGCTGTAGTATCCAGAAAAAGCTTCATGATACTTTATCTTATAGCAGAAAAACGGAAATTTTAAAAAAAAGTAAAACACAGTGAGCAAGGAAGAAAAGGTGACAAGAATGGCCCCAGATGCAGCAAACTCAATTTACAACCATTCATCCTAACAGAGCTATTCCCGTCCTAGTAGAGTGACAATTCATTCACCATTATGGTAATTAATTCAGTCTTGAGGGAATGTCATCAATCTATCTTATACAACCAATTACCACTTAAATATCTTTGACCCGGGCCAACAATGTGAAATCAAGGACTGAATTGTAGCCTGAATTTTGTAGGGGCAAAGCAGATCCAATCCATACCAGCATTCATACTTTGAGTTAACAACATGACATTTTGTATATATGGTAGCAAATTACACGTATCTCAGAGTGTGGAGATTATTTAAGCCCATATTTGCACTAGTTAGTATTTTCAAGTTCTTCTTACCATGTAGTTCTGTAAAAGTAGCTTTCATTTGCCAGAAGAAATGGTCATCTCAGAGGCTTACTACTGAATAAGCTCACCCTTTTTAGGTCTTTCTGAACCTGGCTAGTTGGCTCAACTCAGCTGCTCTGGCTCAAACTCCTCTCCAAGCTGACTGGTCTAATTTGGCTTCTCTCTGAATTGATCTGCATTGGAAAAACCGCCTCTGAACTCCATGAACTGAAACTATGCTGACTGCATTGATGGCATAAACTCAACTGCACTCAACTGAACTGCACCAAACTCAACTTAACTCAACTCCAATGACTGCATATTGACTTCCAACTGACTGAGCTCCACTTAACTCTCTACTGTACTCAACTGTACTCCATTCTCTACTGTACCGTCTTCTCTACTTAACTCTCTACTGTATTGTCTCTATTCTCTCTCTCTACTGTACCTTCCTCTACTGTTTTGTCTTCTCTACTCTCTCTCTACTGAACCCTACTCTGCTGTCTCAACTCTACTGTACTGATCTTAATTTGCTTCTCTTTCCTGTCTGTTCTCATGAGTTGGGCATATCCTATCTCTGACTCATTCTGACAAACATTTTTTTGATTTGTCTCCTTGTCTGCCCCTTGAATAGTTGTCATTTCCAAACATGGGTGCTTCCTTTAAGGGTGTTTTCTAAGAGTGTGTGTATATTCCAGTCAGAGAGCTTAAAGGTGTGTATTCCAGCTAGAGGGATTAAAGGTATGTGACATGTCTGTATTATTCCAGGTGGATCACACAGACCCAGGTCTTGGGATGTAATCCCTTTCCAGAACAGCCATTTTGCTGACTTAAAATTCCTCTACACATTTCCAACATGTATTAGAAGCAAAACCCTCTAAAGTTTATTTACAGCAGAATTTTCATTCCAGTGATTCCATTCTGGTTCGTTGTTAATGGAATCGCAGGGCAATATCAAGGACTCTCTCTCCCCTTCAGGCTTTACTTGTACTAGCATGCATGTTAGTACTCTGGGACACTGTATGGGTAGTGGTGTAGGAGAACTAGAAGTGATTGGGGTTTCATGTTCTGAGTCCACTCAGTACAATATCAAAAAGAGGAAATCTACAAAGTTAATACATTTATAAACTGTCTATTGCTAGGGACACATTCTAAGATATGCTTCATCAGGCAATTGATGCTATATGAATATGATAGAGTGTACTTACAGAAACTAAGGTCGTTGCAATGCCTCAGAGGATAATTCTTACTGGACCATCATCGCTACTTTTCATCAGTAATTGCGATGTAGTTTACAGGGCATGCAACTACCTAGGTATTCTCACTTACTGTGTGGGTACCTATGAGAAGTGTTCCACTCTATTTCTCAGGGTGTTTCTGAAAGGGACCTCAGTTGGCTACGGGATAATTAACTGGATTCTGAATGTTTCTTTATCTACATTCTTCTGCCTCACTTTTCTACTTCCCTACTAATGCCTTCTAAAATAATCTCCTAGATAAATAACTTACTCTGAAATTCTTGCTCTAGAGTCTGTTTTGAAGAAAACTCTCAGAAATGTATGGTAGGAACTTAAATGATAAGGCAAACATCATAGAAATATATGGGCATTATTCAGAAGGGACAATTGTATTAATTAAAAGTACAACTGTTTTGCTGAATTCTTATTCCACCATCATGTACCAAAGAGAAGTCTTAAATATTCCCACACATTGATATAACCCTGCCAATATATCCCTCTTTGAGGCAATTATGTCATCACTCTCATTTGTGCAGATGAAGCCAAGTCAGTCATTATACTTCTGTGCTTGTACATAATTCTGTTTGAAGCTCAGATTTGAAGCTAGTATATTTTAAGTATACACATAAATACAGAAAATCTTCCCAAGTTTCTAATCCCTTTAAAAAAAGTATTCCCATAACATCAAACTGCCTTTTAAGTACTTTTCTGTAAATGAGTACAGCTCTCACTCCTCTGCAGAAAAGCTTCTTACAGTGATGGACAGTGGCTATCACAGAGACTCAGAACCAAAGTGCAAAGAGCAAAGCCCTGTGAGTGCTCAGTCATAGATGGGAGACATATTAGTCCTTCCCCCATGACTCAAGGAACACTGTGGAAGAGAGGGTGGAAAGACTGTAAGAGGCAGATGTTGGGGAGAACTCTGCAAAACATGGTCTTCTGGATAAGATAGGGCTGCTGCACTCATGATGTTCCAGTAGTCTGGCTCCCAGTATATAACCAGCACAAGATCAAGCCAGTCAACATTCCAGGATGGATAGGGGAGGAGCTCATAAAGTCCCACTCCTAGCTAAGAACTATTGGCAGTTGGCAGCTTCTGGGGAAAGACAGTTTCCTCAGAGGTGTGATACCGATAGGTTATCCATGTTACAACAGACGGCTATATACATACCTATGTGCATTTGGGAAACTCTAATTAGACTCAGTGAGTTATAAAACAACAACAAAAAAGAAGATATGAGGTTGGACAGAGGATGTGAGGGAGGAGTACGGAAGAAGTCAGAATGAACTTGGTTGCCTTATATAGAGAAATGAAACTCTCAAAGAATAGATCAATAAAACTTAGCGCCTTTAGAAAGAAATTAATATTTTACTTGTTTTAAATTTAATGTGACTTTATGTTGTTGAAAGTCTCATGGTTACTATAAATAAAGGCTGCTTTTTTTCTTTGAAAATTAAGTAATTTTTATTCAAGAAGAATAGTAATCATTATAAAAACATTTCAAAGAACAAATAAAACCTGAGTCATTGTAGTCACATGAGTCATTCACCATCTGCCAAGTGACGTTTCCTAAGAAATGAGGATAGAACCCAGATGATTGATGAAACAAGGCAATAAATTATTGGCATAAGAATCTTAATTCTGGTTTGTTTTAACAAAGCGGAAGCTCTAATTTTCTGTAGAGACAAAGCCAATTGCTCATACTAACAGATTTAGGGTCTGACTAAAACTTGTGAATAGCAATGACCTTGGCCTTCTTGTGTACCACTGATTTACAATTAACTAGAGAAAAGAATCCTAACACAGGAACCTTGCTATAGTGGAAACAGAAAGGAGTTTCAAGACTAAAAATCCCTATTGAAAAGGATTCAGTTTTACTAAGCAGCCCAGAAATATTTAATGTATACCAAGAGAACAACCCCAAAACCCCAGGGTCTCTAGCAGTATATTTATCTTAATAATAACACCACCATAGTGGAGAAACAACAACAGGGTACCATATTGAAAGCATGCGCACTGATGCCTGGGAAATATTTGACTAATGTTAGCCTCTTACCTAGCAAAGTTAGTTTCTCATGATTCCAAATAAACTCTTTTTTAAAAAAAAAAAAATACAAGTTCATTTTATCTGTTTTATTTGTAATTGTGGGTATATGTATGTGCCTTTGTATATGAGTGCAGGTGCCCATAGAGGCCAGAAGAGGATATTGGATCCCCTGGAGGTGTAATTAGAGGTGTTTGTGACATACCCAACATGGGTGCTGGGAACCAAACTCAGGTCCTCTGCAAGAGCAGCAGGCACCCTTAACTGCTGAGCCATCTACCCAGTCTCCCATCCACAATCCCAAATGAACATGAATTCCTTTTCTGTTCCTTGCATCTCTTTTCCTTCCTTTATTCTTTTCTCTTTCTTTCTTTCTTTCTTTTCTTTTTTTCTTTTTTTTTTTTTTGGAGTGGGACTAAATACACATTGTGGTCTTAGATAGGGTTAAGTTTTGAATAAGTTAAGTTTGCCTACCCATAACCAAAATCAGGGTGAAAATAGAAGACAACTTCTCATTTTAAGTTCCTCAGAGTTAAGCATATTTCCGCAGTAAAATAGAAAGGCAATATGTAGCAATTCAAGCATGTATAGTTGATTTTCTAAAGTAAAGAATAAATGGTAGGCAAAAGCATTGTTTAAAATATTAAGTGTTTACCTATATGTTTTCTACCAAGGAAGATTCTATTTGGTGATTGTAAGTTATTTGTAAAACTAATTTATTCTATAAAAAGATAGAACAAGTGTATCTCTAGTTTTAAAAATAGTTGCTCTTTCATCTTTGCTATATGGTTAGTTAAATATGTATGTGTTATTGTCGATTCAGCTAAATTATGATCGTTAGAGCAAATATGATTTAATTACTAAATATTACCTACTTAGGACACACAATGTACTAAGATTTAGGGACACAAAGACAAGGGAGACAAAGGTCTCTGTCCTTTCAGAATTTAGAAAAACAGAATGAGAGAAAAGTTGTTAAGGAGCGATATGATCGACTACCATAAGTACAAAGTAATCTAGGACTGAGGGTGACCTTCAAATATAAAAAATAAAAATGGAGTTATTCTCTAACAAGTATCAGTGCCCCACTAGACATGACAGGCTAACAAACAAAAAGCACATTGTTAGAAATGCATTATGCCTTTTAGAGTTCTTCACTAGTGAGGTCCATAGCTCCTGACCCGACATTACAGGCTATTACCATGATTTTGGTTGCCCTCCAAGACTGCAGGGCCCTATTACTTTAGACACTACATACTTTCGTTATAGGACATGAAGAAATCAAGCTGGTGCTCATAATGCTGGAGGTGCTATGCATATTACTGAAAAAAATAATCACAAATTTTATCTTTTGTACTATATTATAAGCCTATGACTTAAAATAATGACTAGGCTGGCAAGATTTGCACAAGGGTGCAATAGTGCTTCAAATATCACTGGTGTAGACAATGACTCTCTGATTAGATTTAAGTGCTATCCCCAAGATGAAACCCATGCCAGGCATGAACAACGAATCTATGGCTAGACAAGTTATAAGTACTAAGGGAGAATTCATTACTATTGTGCTGACAGATGACATAGTTTTAAATTGATTCTTAATTACTTATTGTCACACCCATAGATTAATTCATTTCTAAACCTGTATCAGAGAAGCTTCTATTTGCAGTACATGGCTATTAACACAGAAACCAAAGCGCAAAGAAAAAGAGACTGGTGTGCTCACCTGTAAATGGAACATCTATGTGGCATCCCCTCCTCCCAAGGCTCAGACATGTTAGGAAAAGTGTAAGAGACAGAGGTGACCACAAGGGAACAATGTCTTCTGAATATAGCAGGACAGCAGCACATTAAGAACTCAGGATGGTTTTGATAGCACGTGTAAGACCTATGCCAACTCAAGTCAGACCAAATCCCAACATGGAGAGGGGGGAGTTGGGCGTGTAGGCCTGGAGGAGATATTGGCAAGTGCTAGTTTCTAGGAGAGAAAGAGCCAGTTTTCTATAGGAGTGTAGCCCCTGGCCAGTTGGCCGTGCTCCAGGGGACAGCCACATATCTTAGACTCTTTGGACAGAACAAACTCCATTTGATGAGTTCAAAACAAAAGGACCCAAAGCTGGGTGGATAGAGGGTGTGATGGCTCTGGAAGAAGCTATGGGACAGGGCTGAAAATGATTGAAATACATTGTATCTAATTCTCAAAAGACACAGACACACACACACACACACACACACACACACACACACACACACAAACAGGATTGGTTATCTTAGGAGAGTGTAAAAGGCAACATAAAAAGCAGTAGCCATGCCTTACTCATATTGTCTAGGAAGATCATTTTTATTGTATTTATTGATCTGAGAGGTTGCTAAGAACATTAGAAACAGGATAGTAATTTTACCACTTAAGAACAGGAAAGTTAAATTATTCAACAGAATAATAATCCAATGGAATTATATATATATAAAATGAATAATAGGCCAGTGAGATGACTCAGTGTGTCAAAGAACATGTCAGTAAACCTGACAACCTGAGTTCAATCCCTGGGACTCAAATGGTAGAAGGAGAAAACTGACTCCTGAAAGCTGTCCTCTGAACGCTACTCACTCTGTGTCACTTGTGTGTGCCCCGCCCATATACACTGAGTGCCACGGAAAGGCCCACCAGGACCTTCTTTTTCCTTCTCTCCATTCCCTGGTAATGATGCGGCAAAAAGCTTCTGTCACGTGCTCCTCCAGCCGTAATATTCCATCTCGCCTCAAGCTCAATGCAGCAAGCAGGTTCAAGCTAGTCCTGGATTGAAACTCCTGAAGTCAAGAACCAAAATAAATTTCCCTTCTCCAAATTGAAAAACAAAAAACCACCTTTGTAATTCAGAGGGAATAGGTAAGAGATAATGACTAAAGAACATTTGAAAAACTTTACCGATTAAGAAAACTGTCCAGAATTGCTTTAATATTTGTTAGCACAAACCCAAAATCTCTGTCCAAAAAATCCCATTTATTTTCTATAGCATCGATTTTTAACTACTCAAGGTTGAACCCCAGATAGCTAATGAAGTGCTTAACAGGACAGATAAGAAAAGCACCAACACCCTTCAGATACTAGTGCTCGGTCTGAATACAAACTTCAGACCTTAGAGTGCTTACGGTGTGTACCGAGGCCGAAGGAACTATTAAGTAGGTTTGTAATAAATGAGCTTTCTTTTGTAACAAAAACAAATTAGTTTGCTTCCTTTTCGGTCTTCACCATAATTCCACAGAACTGCTCTGAACAAGGCTGTCTAGCTGAGCTCGGAACAAAGAGGAAGAGAGAAAAAAAGATGCGCCGACGGCTGCGAAGGATGACAGCAGGCTGGAGGCAAGAGTGCACTGGCATCCAGCCTCAGCCGTGCAGAGAAACCAGTGGCCACATGGCTCCTAAAGGATGGAGTCTTACATGAAGCCACCTGCTTCCAAGGACCCTTTCCTTGTTCTTTAGTCTGTCAGGTTAACTGAGGCCAGCCAGGGTTCAGCTGTAGGAAAAGCTCATTTATAATGCTCCAGCGAGCCTGGTGACTGGAGGAAAATCATTCAAGGAACAGGAAGTACGTAAAACACGCTCAAGCAAATTATTTAAGATGATTTATTAGTTCATTCATCCGTTTGCGATTCCGTGAAAAAGTATAAAAACAAATTAAGAAACTACAACTCAGCTACTTTTATGTTTCTGCGGAGTACAGGCTGTTCGAATTCTTCAAAATAGACCGACCTTTTACAGTCCCCACCGTTTGATCCAAGGACTTCAAGGGAGCTGCTCATTTGTATCAATTCCTGCTCCTATCCAACTTGGTTTGAAAGAAACTACCTTTGCCCCCTTTGAACTAAAAACGAGGCAACACAAGTCCAGCATGGGATGACTTCTCCGAAAGACAGATGTAATCTGTCTTTCAAGATCAAAGGGAGCTTTAAAAAAAACAAACTTGAGGTTTTATATCTGCAGGTATTAAATTCTCCCTTCACATTTGCGTTAGTTCGTCTAGCATTCATGGGGCTCGTTACCACAACTTTCATGTAGCAGATCTGAAAACCTCTTTGTGAGGCTGGAGATAATAGCGTAGTGTGTGCTATATAGGTTGTAAGCCAGCAAGTAGCCTTTTGCAGACAGGAGCTGCTGTGCCCCTGTGAAAAGTTTCTTTTTCTGGCCGGGGTTGAAGTTTCCATTCATTCTAGGAACTACTTTTTTTTGTTTGTTTGTTTGTTTAAAGCAGTAATATGTTCGGTGCCCCTTTTTTTTTACTTCCCCATCAAGCAAGCAGAAGATGCCAAATATAAAGGTAAGAGGCCCCTGGAGTGACCGCTGCACCTTTATCTGGGACCTTCAGCTAACCTGCTGATTCAGGGTTCTCACAAATGTAGTCCTTGATCCTGCTTTTGAAGTGCGCATTTAGTTGATCTGGATAAACGTGTTTTGGGGGAAACAATAGGATGAAATAATTCTGGAAAAAAAGTGAACATGATACTACCGAACAGTCTGTTTTGCAAGATGTTTTCTGGATCTAACTGATTAATTAATTATAAACTAATTCATAATCATAGCTAGTTAGCTGTGAACTAATTCAGTGTATGAACCCAGTCATACACATAACAATAAATTAGTTTTTAAAAATACAAAAAAAAAATGAAAAAGATTTAAAAGGATGTAGCCTTCCCTAGCCTCTAAGCAAGTGCTTTGAAAAGCACTGGTCAACATCGAACGGAAAGCAAATAAGAATCCATTGGTTCATTACAAAGCGTTACAGAGATTTCATTAAACCTAATTATATGTCATGAAATCCGGTTCTTACAAAGATTCTTGGTGAAGGTGTATCTATATATTATAGTGCAGATTAGTTTAATAAGATTCTGATGTTCGTTCCAACTTGTTTGCTGTCAAATCAGCATAAGTGACACACATCAATGGCAAAGAGCCTACTGTTCAGTTGTAAATATTGATATGCCCTCTACTCAGAAATCCAATGCAGGCCTCTGTGAAAGATGATTTAGTGGAACCTCATTGGCAACACCTGGCAACAAGGCACACCTGCACATCCTTCTGAGAAACCTAGGAATGGAAAGAAGAATAGAAAACATCCAAAATATTTTAGCGGACCACATAGAGACATTGCTCAAACCTGATCAGCCAGCTGCTGGTAGTGTCACCAGCTCTGAAGAACTGGCATTCTGGCAGCAGCACCTGGAGAAAAGATGGAGTCTTACCTGCTGTAGATCCATGTCGTACAGATACCTAGAGAAGTTAATTTGAATTTGCACATGCTTAGCTGACTCTACTGTTAGTTTCAGAAGTTCTCAACTCTGTGGAACCTAATATTCCTAAGAAAATATTAACTCCTTATCTTTCAATCAGTCAGCCGTGATTGCCATGAAGAATTCAGAGCCTGCACGTGAGGCAATGGGGGAACAGGCAAGTGGGAGATGCAGGCATTTGGGAGAAATGCCTGCATTAACAAACCGGCTCTGCGACGAGTCTCTCTGCCTGTGAGCAATTGAGCATGTGAATACAATATTCTGGGCTTCAACTTCCTTATGTCTTAAGTGGAAATAGGAGACATCACACCTATGATATGAAGTATCATAATAATAACGAGGACAGTGGCATTAGCTAGCATGCATTCATCATAGTGTTTGGCCATATCTTGGTTAGGTTTTTATTGCTGTGATAAAAATACCATGACCAAAAGCAACTTCGGGAGAAGGAACTTTATTGCATCTTACAACTCTTAGGCTATACTCCCTCAAAAGCATGAACCCGGACAACCGGGTTCTTCTTTACAACTGACACACAAGCATGTCAGTATTCAACTGTAATATTTTCTTTCTTGTTTATCCCCAAGATCTCATATTAATCTCAACGTCACACTAAAAAACATAAACACTTGTAAAAGTTCCACTGTCTTTAAAAATCTGAACACAAAGCTCATTCATTTTAAAACATCCAAAGTTTCTTTCAGAATTCAAAGCATTAAAAAAAAAACTGAAATCTCTCAAATGTGGACTCCTATGAAGTATAAAACAAGTAAATAAACAAAAACAGGTTAAATATTTTCTTATTCCAAGATGGCAGAACCAGGACACAGTTACTTTAAATCATAGCAAAACCAAAGACCAAGTGTCAAAGACTTTGTATAGGACGTCTGAGATTCATTCACTAATGATCTTTTGATCCAAAGGGCTTGGGCAGCTTAACTTCTCTGGCTCTTCCCTCCACAGTACGCACAGCTTCTCTAGCATGCTCAGGCTGACTCTACTCCACCGAGGTTGAACCCTCACCCATAGCCTCTCCTAGACTATATTTACAGCCTCTGACCCTGCAACATGGTGACAAGTCTCAACTTCTCTCTATGACCCATTCCATCCTGGGTCTTCTACAGCAGCTGAGCTTGCACCATCACCAGTGGCCTCTTCTGGCCTTTCTTACTGCCAAGCTCTAGCTGCTCTCCACAACTCCTTCATGCCTTCAAAACTAGTACCAAGTTCAGTAACCAGCACAGTACAAACTTACCCCTTCTGGACAGCTTCTGGGTGACCCCAAGGAAACACTTCCTAGAAGGTTTTGCCTCAGTGATGCTGGTCTCAGTCACACCTGAATTGTCAGCCCCATCTGATCAGTAGCAATTGTCCCACCAAAGCAAATATTTTACACACAAAAGCTGTGTTTTTATTAATCACCAACAATTCTTCAGCTCCAGTTGACCAAAACCAAACATTCTTAAATCAAAATATTAAACACGCCTAATAGAATCTTAAAGGGACTCTTAAACTTCCCTCTGAAACTTTACAAACCAGACCCCTCTCCTTCATCTGCCCTTTTCTTGGTTCCCACAGCTGCTCATTATGCTCTGAACACTCAACACTATTTTCTAGTCCAAACTGAAAGTCTGTCTGATCTCCAGGTTCTCCCAGAATGCCTCAGTTTCTACCTGTTACAGGCATGCCCCGCCCTCAGAAGCCTTTACCTATATAACCCGGACATTTTGGGGCTCTTTCTTCTTCTCTTCTCTCTGCCTCTCTCCCTTCCTCCCCTACTTTGTCTCTGTCTCCTTCCCTCCCCCACATGCTCATGCTGTTTCTCTTTCTCTCTCTTGTATCCAATAACCCTGCCTTTCTATAACTTAAGTTGGATTGGATCATTTCACTGGCAGAGAAAGCAAACTAAATCACAAACTCCCTTCACAGTCCTTCCCAAAACACAGTCATGTCTGTCACAGCAATATCTCATGACCAGATACCAATTTCAGTCTTAGAATTTCTATTTCAGTGACGAAACGGTATGAAAAAGGCAATTTGTGGAGGTTAGATCCATTTTACCTTACACATCTTGAGTCCCACTCCATCACTGAAGGAAGTCAGGGAAGGAACCTGGAGGCAGGAACCTGGAGGCAGAAACCCGGAGGCAGGAGCTGAGGTAGGAGCCATGGAAAGGTGCTGTTTACTCTTTCGCTCTGCAACTCTTGACTTTCTCAGCCTGCTTTCTTATATAACCCACCACCCACTGCGCACTGGGCCGGCCCACGTCAATCATTTCTCAAGAAAATGTCCTCCAGACTCGCCCAGAGGCAATCTGAGAGAGGAATTTTCTCAGTTGAGGTTCTTCTTCCCAGATAACTCCAGTTTGTGCTAAGTTGACAACAAAACAAAAACCAGAAAACAAAATACCAAAGGTCATGTCACAATAAATAACCAGTGCATATCAGCCTATGATTATTGCTATTTTTGTTGCTTCTTCTTCTTCTTCTTCTTCTTCTTCTTCTTCTTCTTCTTCTTCTTCTTCTTCTTCTTCTTCTTCTTTAGGTAGGTGGAAAAAGAGACATTCTTAATTTGAAAAAAAGGATTTATTTTTGGAGACAGGGTCTCATGTAGCTGAAACTTGTCTCAAACTCACTATGTAGCTGAGGCTTTTACTACCAGCTATCCTGCTTGTACCTCTCAAGAGTCAGGATTACAGCTTCAATATGTTTTTAAAGAACTATTTGAGATACACTTTGTAGGTAGAAATATGCATAAATTTAAACTGTATAGTTGGCTGACAAATTCCGGTTAACATACTGGTCATTTCCATCACCACAGAAGTTCCCTAATGTACTATTAATGTTTAATGCTTCATCTCTTCTCAGTCAAGGAGACAGTCTGAATTCTAAAACTATAACTTCACTTTTTGCCTCCTAATAACTTCATAGAAATTGTTATATTGACTTTTTTTTTTAAAGACCTGGTCTCACCATGAAGCCCTGGCTGGCTTGTAACTCACTCTGTTAGACCAGGCTGCCCTTGAATTTGTTGCAGTTATTCTATCTCTGCCTCTGTGGTGCTGGAATTCTAGGTGTGTGCAGACATTCCTGGGCAAATATCTTAGGTTCTTCATGCATCACAATACATCCAGTCTTGCACTGGTGACCACACAGATTGTTGCAGATGGTTTCCTTTTTTTCCCCCATTAGGAATAAAAGTCTGAAACATTATTGCAGATGACTTTCGATGAATGTGTGTTTTTCATTCACTTTATTAAGTGCCTGGAAATGAAATTGTTAGAACATATGTTATATATTATATGCTTAAATCTATGAGAAACTTCCATGTTCTTTTCATGTTGCATTTTGCACTGCCATTGATGACATATGAGGGAACTACAACTGCAATGCTCGATACTGAGCTTTTAGTCATTCAGTAACGTTCCTACAGTTTGAGTCCTGAATGGTCTCCAAACACCTACAGTGTTGAAAGCATGGTCCTTGATGTGTTGGGAGCAGTTGTCACCATTCTGTGGAAGTGGAACCTACAGGAAGGAAGTCAAGCCATTCCTTTGAAAGAGATGCTAGAACCTGGACACTTTTGTCTCTTTTTGCTTCCTGGCCACCCACAGAGTGAGTTCTTTACCTTCCATGTGCTCTCTCTGTGATCTGTGATCATGAGAGGCTAGTGAGTAACAGACACAAACAGAGCCAAAAGTAAATCTCCCTCTTTTAAAATTAATTACAACAAGCATATGGCTACAGTGATGGTTTAACTCATTTCTTCTAAAAAGTAATGATGTTGAATTGCTTCCGATACATGCTTTAGAAATTCCAATATCTATTGTTCAAAATCTTCTTTTAATAATTTTGTGTAAAACTCTTACATGTGTTTTATTTTCCTATATCTTTACTATTAAATAAGAATTCTTAATCTAATCTGCACATATAAAGTGAATGATTAACACTATCTGTTATAGCCTTCATAGGAGCATGGGTTTAATTTCAGTAGTGTATCATTAACTATTTTATTGTAGGAATATTGTGTCGTGTCTAAGAAAGTTTTACCCATCCCAGCATTGTAAAGATATCTCCCTGTATTCTTTTACAAGTTTCACAGTGTTAGCTTTATAATGAGGCTTATTGGTACATTTTGAATTTTTAAAAATAGTTTCATTTACTAAGAAAAGCATATTGGCATTTTATAGGAAAGATCAGTTTACAACATAGAAGTATGAATTTGTTTTGGACTCTATTCTTCCATCAACCAATTTTTAGGTCTTTACTCTGATGCTGAATTTTCTTCACAAATGTAGCTTTCCATTCTAGAAACAACAGACACTATTTTGTTAATTATTCCATCAACTACTCTGAAGAGAGTGTTCAAATCACCAACTATAATTACATGTTTATATTCATCTCATATTCGCTCTCCTTGTTTTCTTTTCACATTGTGTATTAAAAGCTCTATAATTGATCAGTACTTTTGGAACTGTGTCATTATAATAGTCTATATCTGGCAATACCTCATATCAACAGTGCGGCTGCACTGGATTTCCTATACTTAGAGTTATTCTTGTTTTTATCCTTCTACTTTAACTGTACAGTTGAGGTGTTTCATTTTCCATTCTCATCTACACCAAGCTAGGATATTTTTAGCAAGTTTGACAATCATCAATGCAATCACTCCCTGGAAATCCTTTCCAACTTTTCTGAAACTGCCTTTTACCTATTCCTCTTGGCATTATTTTTGGTTGCTTTAGAGACTACAATATATACAACTCATCAAAGCTCACTAAATTACCTTTACAACACCAAATACCTCCCACATGTTAATTCTAATTGCTTTTGTTCTTTCCTCCATAATAATTAAGTCCCGCCCTTACTTATAGGTATGTCACGATACATAAAATGTTAATTTTTACTTAAATGGCTGACTTTTAATTTTTTCTTTTTTTTTTCAATTGAAGTAGAATTATTTTCCCCCTCCTCTTCCTTTCTCCAACCTCACATATCCACCTTCTCAAGTTGATTGTGCCTTTATCTTTGATTATATTTGTTGCACACAAACACACTCATACATCACACATATGTATACACACACACACACACACACACGTGGTTTCAAGGCTGACCATTCTTCACTGGACAAACTAGAAGAGGACTCATCACTGACATCCCTTAAGTAAATTTTAACAGGATAAAATAACTTTCTATACTCACCTGCACATATCCATTTCCCGTTGTTCTCTTGCAAATTGGTGGGGTTTTTTTTGTGACTTGGTCTCTTAAGGACACACTTGCTCATATATGGAAATTGTGTTTGGCAATGATGAGGTCTTCCTTTGGCCCAGTTCCTTAGAGGAAATGTCTGAAACAGAGTTCAGCTCAAGATTTGCTAGAGGAAGGTTATCAGAAGAGTGGCCAGAGGACAGAAAGAAAGGCCAGTCACTCGAATTCCAGCTAGAGACAGATCACTATTTTTCATTTTTAGTTCAGCTTCATTTTAACTGACAAGTATATGTATTTATGAGGCACACTGTGTTTTCTTGCAGAATGCTAGTGAGAAATTTTGTCATTTTCAATAATATAAAGAGCCTAGAAGACACAATGTTGAGCAAAATAAATCAGGCAAAAAGAAACAAGAGCTACATGAACTCATTATGTAAAATCTAAACATACTGAACCGAGAGAGAGAGAGAGAGAGAGAGAGAGAGAGAGAGAGAGAGTGCTCAAAGGGGCATTACCAGCAGTGAGGGATTGGTTTCATTCAGATCCCACATGGAAGATCTGCAACAAAAATTATATCAACCAATTCTGTATTGAGTAAGGATGCTGATCTTATTTCACTATGTTAGCCAATCATTGACCAAAGTAGTCTTTCCTTTTGGAATGAAAGAATGCTTGGGCTCCTGGGACAGGTGGTTTTTGTTTGCTGGAACATGTTCTTTAGTGAAGAAGCAGATGTGGCGTGTTATCACTCTAGATCTTCATAGGGAATAAGTCATCCATTATAGAGATACTAGAATACTAGTATGATTTTTAAAAGAGCATCCAGTACCTGCTGGTATGGTTCCAATAAGTAGAATAATATATGAGTTCAAAAATAAAGGTGGAAAAAAGTCTTCCTTCCCCTTTTTTTCTAGTGAACTACTCGAAGAAGTTGCCTTTCTTGCTCCCACAAGTTTATATTCTGTGGTTGTTGATGCTCTGCCTATAGAAAAGCTAGCACACAAAGAATATATACTGTCAGATGTAGTTGGCCCTGATCTTTATGAGGAAAGTCGTTACTTCTCAGTACAGGAGTTGAGTAAATGAGTTTAGCACATGATGAATTTTTATAAATGCATGCCTTGTTTAGTAGTAGTATGTGAGTGTGTAAAGGAGCGTTGATCTAATGAAGCCCTGATGGCTAAGTGTGCTGCATTCCTTGGGGATGAGAATCTGCATTGCTACACTCGACAAACTAGAGAGCAGAACTGTTGTCCTAGGGTGGTGGAAAGCCAGACTAGGAGTTATTAACTGTAGGGATGAAAAATTTACTCATGTCAGTAATATTCCCCTTGCACATTTTCCATAGGAATCGCAATCAACAATCTTGGAGATGCTGTGTTGAACTTAATGTGAAAAGCACATGCGTCATGGTGGGACAGGTTATGAGCTGGAAGAATCTGGGGTAGCTGACTGTCATCTCATCAGACTACTTCATTGACATGGGACTTCTAGTCCCAGCTGAAGTAAGTTTAGTTGTTAGTCACAGTGAGGAAGTGTCCATCATGTGGGCTGGTAGGAGCAGACTCATTCTGGAAGGTGCCCCCCACTTGGCCTGAATATGCAACTGACTGTAAGAGATTCAATATCTACTCCCTGTGTTTTAAGGGGGAACCAATAATACTGTAAAATATGTGATCTACTCCTCTTTCTCCACTTCTGGGTATACATCCAAATGACTCTTCACCGAATCACAAGGAAGTTTCCTCATCTATGTTCATAGCAGTCTTATTTGTAATAGCTAGAAACTGGAAACAACCCAGATGTCCCTCAACTGAAGAATGGATTAAAAGTAATTTTTGAAAATCTATTTATTTATTTATTTATTTATTTATTTATTTATTTATTTATTTATTTACTTACTTACTTACTTACTTAGTTATTTATTACTTCAGGTCACATCTCCATCGTAGTGTCCTCTTTCCACTCCTCCCAGTTCTGCCCTCCCACCCTCTACCCCCTATCCCTTCCATCCCACTCCTCTGGAGTGGAGTGTCCCTACATAGCAGTCCCCCACCCCAGTTCAGCAGTCGTATGAGGGCCAAGAACCTCCTCATGCACTGAGGGCCTACAAGGTAGCATCACTAGGGCAAAGTGTCTCACTGACAGGAAATAAAAGTCTATGTTCATGTTCCCTTTGGTGCATTCTTTGTAGTATAGTTATCCTGTACTATATGCTTAAAATCAGACTATAAGTGAATAGATGCCATGTGCATCCTTCTGGATCTGGGTTAGCTCATGCAGGATGGGCTTCTCTAGTTCCATCCATTTTGGCTGCAAATTGCATGATTTCGTTGTTTCTGATAGCTGAGTAGTATTCCATTGTGTAGATGTACCATAGTTTTTTAATCCATTCTTCAGTTGAGGGACATCTGGGTTATTTCCAGTTTCTAGCAATTACAAATAAGGCTGCTTTGAACATAGATGAGGAAACTTCCTTGTGATTCAGTGAGGAGTCATTTGGATGTATACCCAGAAGTGGTATGGCTGGGTCCTGAGGCAGAGGTATTCCAAGTTTTCTAAGATATCATCAGACTGACCTGTATAGTGGTTGCACAAATCTGCACTCCCACCAGCAATGGAGGAGGGTTCCCCTTTCTCCACACCCTCGCCAGCATGTGCTGTCATATGAGCTTTTGATCTTAGTCATTCTGACAGGGGTGAGATGGAATCTCAGAGTCATCTTGAGTTGCATTTCTCTGATGATTAAGGATGTTGAGCATTTCTTCAAGTGTCTCTCAGCCATTAGGAATTTCTCCTTTGTGAATTCTCCAAGACAGTAGGATTTGCTGAAGGAGGAAGAGGCAGGAGGATTACGAGTTTGATGCCAGCCTGGGCTACACAGGCATGGTGGTGCATGCCTTTAATCCCAGAGCTCGAGACGCAGAGCCAGGTGGATCTCTGTGAGTTCAAGGCCAGCCTGGTCTACAAAGTGAGTCCAGGACAGTCAAGGATACACAGAGAAACCCTGTCTTGAAAAACCTAAAAAAAAAAAAGTAAAAGTAATTTTTAAGATATAAAAGTATCTTTCATTAGCCTGAGGTAATTGTCATCTCCGAGGCTTACTGGTAACCTAGACCCAGTCCTTGAAGCTTCTAGCCTCCATATAATCTGATCTAGGTCATTTTTACAACTTTTTATTATGTTACTTAAAGGGTTTTCTATTAGTTTCAAATAGTATGTTTAAATTCATTACAACTTCTTAAAAAACATATTATTTGGGGCTAGAAAGCTCAGCAGCTAAGAGTGCTTCCTGCTCTTGCAGAAGACCCAGATTTGATTCCCAACACTCCCATGGTAAACCCACAACCATCAATAATTCAACTTCTAGGAGATCTGATGCCTTCTTTTGACCTCTGCATGCACATGATGCACATACATACATACTTACATACATACATACATGCATACATACATTCAGTAGCATACACATGCATATAAAAATTTTAAAAAGAGAAAACAATACATTAGGCACTAAATATTTATAGGCTGAAAGACAAATACTAACACAAGAAGTTGAAGATAAGTAAGAGCTATGTGAATAGAACATCGAGCAAGTTTCTCTGCTAAGAAGGAGATCCATGTATAACTTGGTAATAGAAAGACACTGCCTTTCCACAATGTCTATTATGTTCACCATTGTGAAAGGTCAACAGAACTTACGTGATAAGGTTTACTTCCAGTTCTCTATTCTATACCACCACTGGTATATCTCCTTATATATCATTTTTATGTATTATAATGCTCTGTGTAACATCATACCATTTCTAAGAAGAGATAACTTCATTTGTTCCTTTTCAATTTAGACAGCTTTAATTCCGTTTTCTTGCCTAATTGCTCTTGGTAGGACTTGCAGTATTATACTGAATAGAGAGTGTGGAAATGGGGATCTTTCCCTTCTAAGTCTTAAAAGTAAAACTTAATTTTTTTTTTGTATCATTAAATGTGATGCTAGCTGTGGGCTTCTCACACATGGCCTTTATCGCAATGAGATACATCCCTTCTATACAGAGCTTATTGTGATTAATTGCATTAGAAAAATGGACATACACATGCAGCAATTAGCCCCTGATTGCAAACCACACATACAAATCAACATGCGGTGGACTAAAACTTAAGGTTTGAAACTGCAGTAGTCTTAGACAAAAGCAGAAAAAGCTATTGGATATTGTATGTGGCAACCAGCTCTTGGATATGACAAAAACTGATAAGTGTAATGCTGTGACACTGAAAAGCTTTTATGAATCAAAGGAAATGACTAGCATAGTAAAAAGACAAGCCATGGACTGAGAGGCAATATTTTAAACCTATCTGATAAATAGCAAACCTCAAAAAAACGTTCAAGGAATTTCTTCAACTTATAGCAGTGAAGCAAGCAAACACATTATGAAGTAGGTAAAGAACCGGGAGGTGGCTGTTGTGTAAGTTTCCTTTGAGACTGAAACATTCCAAGCTGCTGGAAGTTTCTAAGGCAGAAGGTAAACAACTCAAAATAGCCTCAGGAATCCCTGAAACTGACCAGATTCACTAGGCTCCTCCCTGACAGAGCAAACAAGAAAGACTGCTCAGAGTCATTCTCAGACAAACCAAGCTGCAATGATACTGAGACCCGACCCCCGCTGCCTGGAAGAAGCCTGGAAGAAGTTTAGAGCCGGGTCTCTTGAAAAAGACATTATCTAACCCGTGGAGCTGGCTGCAGACTGTGCAGTGTGCTCCAGGCTTGTGAGCTGTCTCCCGTGCTGGGGTGGACTTTGTTGAGGTGCTGTCTTTGCATCATTTCTGCCTCTGTAAGCACCCCCCACCCCTATTGCTGTGAGTAACCCCAATGAAACTCATTGGTTCACCAAGTTGAGCTTTGGTCTGTAAAGGTCGCCCTGTCTGGGGTGAGTCGTGTTGCATATCCCCAGAAAAAGTCTTTTCATACAACAGAATCTGTCAGTGAAAGCAACAAATACATGAAACAGTACTAAGATCCCCGACCATCAGGAAAACTAAGCTGCAGTACCACTTCCTACCTGTTAGTGGCTGTTATAAAAAGCAGATAACAAATGCAAATGTGAATGTCAAGTAGAACAAGGGTCTGGTACCCATGTGGATGTGGGACTGTTAGGTGGTATGGCCACCAGGAAGCCACAAGAGTTGCTCTTATAAGCTAAACATGACCTAGCAGTCTCACTTCTGTGTATATCTCCAAGAGAAATGAAATCTCAATGTGAAACCTGCACACTCATTCTTGTTATAGCATTATTAGTAATAGCCAGGACACGGGGAGGGGGGCTCTAAATACAACGTAGGCCCCTTGAAATGCAAGTGGCAAGTCCCCACCCCCACCTCCACTCCCACCCCCACCCCCACCCCTAGACAACTCTAATGGCCCTGTCTTTTCCAGCCCTTCCAGTTGCAGGCAGCCAAGTTCTGCCTTATAGGAAAAAAAAAGAAGAAGAAGAAAAAGAAAAAAGCCCATGATCAGGCTACAGTATCCCACCAATCCCTGAGTTTTCCCCCTGAGCTTGCCCCTAGATGAGACTACAAAATCCCACCAATCCCAGGCCACCTTGGAAACTCCATTTCCCAAGAAACTGCCTCCTGCTCAGTTCTTTGGTCCTTCTCGCCCAAGCAGAGGCAACCGACTTCTTGTATCTTTCCCAATAAATCTGTGTGAGGTTTGTTGTGCAGTGTGACTTTGTGGTATTCCTTGGCTTCCAACTGCCAGGATACCTTTCCCTTCAGAGCTGCAACTCTTGCCTTGGGGAAACTTTTCCCCTCAGAGCTGTTACATTCAGCTCCATCATCAGATGAATGGTCTGTACTAAAAATGAAATATAATTCTCTGTAACAGAAGGAGATTCTGCTTTGTGCACAACATGGCAGAACCTGGAGGACACTGTGTTGCATAAATTACAAATATTATGTAATATGCTTGCATGATAAACCTAAAATAGTCAAACTCATAGCCAGGAGTAGAATGGAAGTTCTCAGAGACGGGAGAAGCAGCAAGATTTGAGTCAGAAGGTATAAAGCTAGAGTTATACATGATACATGTAGAGTGTAGTGACTAATAGTCAGTAAATCTGTTTCATGCATAAATAAATAATAAATAAAAGGCTGAGTAAATGGCTTAGTGGGTAAAAGCATGTGCTGTGCAAGCATGAGGACCTAAGTTCAAATCCCCAGGACTGATGTGGAAATCTGCTCATTGTTGTGTGTACCCTCACCCTCACACAAGTGTGCACCTTCACAACACACACACACACACACACACACACACACACACACGAGAGAGAGAGAGAGAGAGAGAGAGAGAGAACTGTTGTACTCCCAACTCTACTTTCTCAGTAATATAAACTTTTTTGAGAAAGATTTCTTTGTCTGTTGGGTTTGCTTCTGTGCTTCCTTACTTCCCTGAACAATCCCTGGCGTAGGATGGATGTTTTATAAATATTTATTGAATCACTGAACATACAAATTCAGTTATTACTAAAAATAATGTAATGTTAAAACAGTAGGCTCCCTGACAAAGAGCTCTTAGATAACTTATGTGTACAAAGCTGCTCAAAGTGATGAGAAATGTATTGTTTACTTTGCTTCTCCATCTGCATTTCAGAAATTTGTGACATTTATAGGTAAAAAGATGAGGGGACTCTTTCGTGTCTCTTCCTTTGGTCAAAATTGTACTCAGAAGAGCTGAATAAGTCGGAAGTATTGGGTTGTGCCCTGAGGACAGTATAAGATTTTTATAGTAAATAACTATTTGGCATGTAGAGAGCCTTTGAATGGGCTGGCAACCTTCAGATCGAGGCCCAGACATGGTTCTTTACCTTTGTTCTGCCGTTGCTCAGACTGGAGTCTGTCCCTCAGTCTATAACCTGGTGACCTCCTATTTTCCAATCCATTAAATAGAGCTAATAATACTGTCCTTACCTCCAATGGTCCTGGGAAGCGTGATTAATTAGCAAAGGTTTATGAAAGACTTTGACATTCTCAGATGAAAGACACTAAAGGAATATAGAGTGTTATTATATTTTAACAACTGGTAAACCTAGTATTAAAGCAATGACAAGTTATACTTTAAAAGAACTTTATATTTTTACAAGATCAAAAGTCTTTATGTCAATGCAATTTTATACTCTTTGCATAAAGAAACTGAAACACTGAGGATGAAGCCTGTTTCCAGTTACGATCTGCAAACAAAATGAAAGGGCACACAATGATGTTTTGTGAGCATGTGCACAGAGATTATAGTTAGCCTAATCATTTGCAACACAGGGACAGTGCAGAGAATCAAGTAGAAAAACTGCAGAGAGCAGGTCACTTACCAGAAACAGGGAGACAGGCCAAAGTGTTGCCCTGGTTGCCAAACCATCCCATGAGATGTTAAGAGACTCATTTAGTAAGTATGTATGGGGTTGCAAATGTGACTCTTGTGCCCCCTTGCTTGCAGATTGATGATAATACAGGAACGTGATACCTTCAGGGAAGGCTTGACTTTAATGGTTTGTGACAGTTCTCCTGAAGAGTCATATACTTTTTCTTGGATAACTTCTCCCCTCTGTGTGTTTTCTGTCAAGGACTCGTGGAAATCTGAAACTTCACATGTTGGGAAGATAGCTAGGTAACTGCATTGCCCTGGCTCTGAGATTGGAACAGCCCAGTTACTTGCACTGGGAAAGACTTCAATGCCGAGTGGGTTTTTGTTTTTTTTAACTTCACCCAAGTGTTCACAGATATTAACACGTTCTCTACTAGTTATCAAGTACAAAATAGTACCTCCTACCCCTAATTGCAGACCTGTGCTCTAATCTGTAACAACGGCAAATGACTGGTAGAGATAATCTAACATAAGCAAAAAGCAAGAACAAACTAAGAATCTGGTTACCTGAGACAAGAAAAACAAGAGACTACTTTGAGATGGAGGAGGAGTCAGAAGAACTTTCAATTTTTTATTTTTAATACAAAAAGACTGAACTAAGCATGAAGTTGAACTTGGTTATTGAAAAACCCTATTGAATCCTATGAGGACTACATTTTGAATCAAACAACAAATCTTATCTTGATTTTTTTTTATTTGTAAAAATCCATAAATAAAAAGAAAACTTTCTGGGAATTAAAAAGGAAACAGTGCCACTACAAGTTAGTCATGCATTTATAATCCTGAATACTAGAGAACAGGGACATTTTTACAGATGAGTGTGCATGAAAAAAGCTGAAAAGCAGAAGCTACATGCCTGGTCAAGACATCATCCATCTGACCAGACACAGGTAGATTAACAAAAGACATCATCCATCTGACATCATCCATCTCTCTGGCGTCATCCATCTGACATCCCTCTGACATCATCCATCTGACATCATCCATCTCTCTGGCGTCATCCATCTGACATCCCTCTGACATCATCCATCTGGCCAGGCACAGGTAGATTAATAAAAGACATCATCCATCTGGCCAGGCACAGGTAGATTAATAAAAGACATCATCCATCTGATGTCATCCATCTGACATCATCGCTCTGACATCATCCATCTGACCAGACACAGGTAGATTAATCAAAGGCCCAAGAGTTCAACGAGTAAATGACTCTGTGGCATTCTGACAAATGTGCAACCTGTGTCCAAATTAAACAGCCAGCAGCCTGAGAAGAGAAAGAAGCAAAAGTAATGAAAAATGGAAAGTGTTGCTTCTCTATATTTTAAAATATTGCACCTGAAGCAGATGCTACATACATCCTACAAATGAAAAATGAACATGCTTAGAGCTGCTGTTTGGGGTAAGGAATGAGGTGGGGAAGAGAGAAGGGAAAAGAAGGAGGAGAGGACATTTTCAATAGCTCTAATAATTCTATCCTTCCATCCCTTCATGAGAAGACACCCATAAATAAGTCTATAATGGATGTCATGATGCTTGACCTTCCATCAACACTATTTTTTTCTACATGCCCTGGATAGTGTATGTTGAATGATTGTGGTATGTTCAGATGATACATTTATTTGAGACAGTAAGACGTATAAAGTCAAGGCAATTTCATCTTTATATTAAGGATGATCAAGGATGATTTTGGCTTATGCCCAGGTTTATGCCTTAAAATCTAAAGTAAGTTATGCCTGTCCTGTAGGTTAGTAAGCCCTAAGAATTCAGGCATGAATGAGTTCCAGAAATGTTGTACTGAGGCCTCGCTGAATAAGTCAGAAAAGGACTATAAAGATTTTATCTGTGTGTGTTGAAATGACACAGGAAAGGAAATACAACAAATGATTTGGAAGGGATTAAGAGAATTGTTAGGCAATATTTTGTAGCAATATATTTGAAAACAAAAAGAACTTATTTCCTCCCCCATAAGAAACTGAATGATTTTATAGGAAGTGTGTTTGGATTTTTGTTTGTTTGTTTTTGTTTTTTTTTTTCTTATTTGGCACAGGGTTTTTCTGTGTAACAATCCAGGCTGCCCTAGAACTTGCATTGTAGACCAGGCTGGCCTCGAACTCACAAACTCTACCTACCTCTGCCTCCAAAGTGGTGGAAGGAAGTTTTTAAAATTAACTAAAATGGAAATCCTGAGCAAACAATCAGATTATATTAGGACAGTAATGTAAAGACAGATTCTTAGGAAGTAAAAAATAAGCAATAGGCAATTATTCTCTTATTTAAACCACTTTTAATTCTTGAAAAAGACATGAGATTCATTAGGCTGATAAGAAAGTACAGTACCACAGGATAAACGTATTCAATAATATAAATATAAAATTCAAAAATAAATGTTAGTTGACAGAAGTAGATTTTATATCAAAGGCAAATATACCATGATCCTAGTAGGATTATTTAAGAATATGTGAAGATATCCTCAATATAAAAAAATCTATTAATGCAACTTATTATACTAATAGATATAATTTATTATATTATAGAAATTTAAAACACTCATGGTAGTTTAGGACATGATACCCAATATTATAATAACCTCTAAATCAGAGGTTCTCAACCTGTGGTTTGTGACCCTTTGAGGGTGGGTCCAGCAACCCTTCTACAAGTGTCACATATCAGATATCCTTCACATCAGATAGTTACGTTATGATTCATAACAGAGTAGCAAAACTGCAGTTGTAAAATAGCAATGAAAATAATTTTATGGTTGAGGGTCACCACAACATGAGGAACTGTATTAAAGGGTCACAGCATTAGAAAGGTTGAGAACCACCACTCTAAATAGTAATGCAATTGTAGGTAAATATAGTATTTACTTAAATCTACTAAGGTGCATAATATAAGGTAATGAAATTTGGTTATTACTTAGACTGAGATGAAAGATATCTCTGTCTCTTCAATTTGCCTGATGTAATTGTCGTCTCAAAGGATTACTGCTTCCATCTGCTAATCTATGCCTAGTCCTTTCCTATAATCTAGCCTAGGCTTAAAATGTTTTATTGAATAAGCTCACCCTTTCTAGTTCTTTCTGAACTCTGACTAGATGGTTCATCCTAACTGTTCTGGCCCAAATTCCTCTCCATGATGGCTGATTCGAACTGGCTTCTCTCAGCTTCTGACTGGATTTCTCTGCTTGGTCTCAACCTAACTCTAGTAATCTGTTTTAATCTTCTAGCTCCTTCTCATTCTGTGCCTCAGTCTGTCTTCAACCTCTCTCTGTAAAACTCTCACAATCAAACTTCCTCCTCTCTATCTAGTTGTGTGCTGATCTCTCTTAAACCCCCTCTCTTTCCTCTCTCTTCTCATGAGAGTTGGGCATATCCTATCCCTGACTCATTCTGTCAAATATCTCTCTGATTCATAATTTGTCTCTCAATTAGACATCACTTTCAAATATGGCTGCTTCCTTCTACCAACTAATTTCACCTTCATTGTTTAGGATTAATGGTGTGTACTAAGGGTGTGTCTGCATTCCAACTGGATCACACATATCTAGAAGGTCTTTGGATGTGATCTGAGCAGCCATATTGTCGGATTAAAATTCCTCTATACTCCTCTTTGTGTACATATGTTCATAGTATACATAATCATATACATAAAATTATCCCTTTTTCTTTTAGCATAAACACTTACAAGTTTTGCAGGGATATGTCTTTGTATGCATTGTTCTCTGTCAATATTTTCCGGGTCAGTGCTTTATTAAATAAACTTTCCTGTGGTAATTATTCAAATATTTTAAACAAACATAGCTTTCATATATTTGGTCTGTTTGTTGGTGAGGTGTAGTAAATCATGGGTGAATCTTGGAAATACTTGCAAAGTGAAAGTAATAATCATGAGGATTATATATTGTATGATTTCATTTGTATGAGATTTTTAGAATAGGGAAAACTTGAGGGAATAGACTGGTGCTTAAGCAGGGCTGAGAGAAGTAGGAGGTAGACATGTGTTTTAGTCTCATAGGTAACACTTTTTATGCAAAAACTATTCCCAAATTTGATTGTGGTGATGATAATACAATTTTGCAGATGAAAGACCCGGGAGAGGGAAGTCCCTCACCTGACACTCAGGATATCACGGCCACCCAAAAACTCTCAAGAGACCATGTTGATGCAATCTCAAGAGGTTTATTTCAGGGATCAGCACTGAGGACGCAACTCATATCCCACGCAGGGGTAGAGGAGTTGTGACCCCAATTTGGGAAAGAGTGGGGTATTTAAAGAAAAAACCACAACCCAAGGGGGTGAGGGGAAATACAAGTGGAAAGTACCAGCCCATTGTTTAGCTAGTCATGCGGGACACACCCTATCCTGGAGCCTGAGGTTCATGTCCTGACTGACCTTTATTCTTGGTTCCTCCCTTTTCATGGTCAGCTAAGTTCCTGGAACCTGGCTGGCCTGGCTCCTGCCGAGGGATGTCTCTAAAATTTTCATTCCTTTCACATACACTAAAACCCAGTGTTTTATTCTTTGGATTTTTACATTTATTTTCTTTTATATGGGTAACTATTAAAAATTCTTCTTAAAATTTATCAAAGACTTTGTTTAATTAAATGGAATTACTTTATTTAGTAAAGCTTAAATCCCTTACACAGAGAAGGTATTCAGTAAATAATTCTTGAATTTTTGAATGATTGCCTATTGCAGATTTGTATTCACTCCATTTTCCCACTGTGCTCCTAAAGAAACTTCATTGACTCAATTTTTAAAATTTTTTATATCGCATAAACAGAAATAACTCTCCCCCGAAGTTTGCTATGGATCCAAATGAAACTATGTCTAGTTTATCGCTAGTCACATAAGCTGTGCTTAGTTATACACATCCCCTTCCCCGACAGTCTCTGCATGCCTTTTAGTGTGTTGTTAGAGATAGAAGCTTCCCTTCAGTACTTGCTGATTGCTCTCTGTGTTTTACTGCTCAGTGGGGCTTTATTGCCTTTTCTACCATCCTTACACATCATGTTTCCATTCTCAAGTCCCTTAACTGTTGGTCCCCTGGGGGTTATACATAATACTGTGTTGTCTCGGACAATTCCTGTGTTTTGTGTCTTTGCTGTTTTGGGTTGTTTAGCTGCTCAGTTGATAGGTAATAAGTGTGCTATAAAATAAAAACTCAACCTTGTAACTGAATCTTAAATAACTCCTACATTCGGAGGCCAACTTCTGATTCTTCTTCCTTTCACTCAGTTTTACTTAGTTCTCTGTTTAATACCCTATTGGACCCTGCACTTTAGACTCTCTTTGATTGATTGGGGGACTGCTTTAGTTAGCCCTTGAGGTATTTCATGCTTCCTCTTCTGGGGAAATAAAGAATCCACTAGCCCAAAATCCCAAGTGCCACTCATTGGAAGAGAAAGGAAAACAAACACATTGAAAACTTAAAATTGTCTATCTGTACCCAGGGCTTCTTTGTTTTGTCCTAGCTTGAGTTAAAAGTAACAAGATATTCTTGTGTGGAATGATCTGTAAAGATGCTTTCTCTTTACTTTGTATTTATCCATTGCCTTTGGTACAGAAATGCTATGTACAGTACTCAACAGACACTGAATCATTACATAACCCGCATCCTTCTTAAAACAGGCTGAAACGTAGCTCCACTAAGCATTGTCCAGACAAATATCTAATTGGAAAAGCATCACAGGAACACTGCTTTATCCACTTGATCGCCTTAGTAGTATAGACTTCAGAATTCACACAAGATGCTTTCTTTTTTTGTGAGCAATCTGAAGCAAGAAATGAGAGGATAACAAACAAGAAAATATCCCTGAGAAAGAAAAAGAAATTTCAGATACTGTTCAGTCTTGAAAATACTTTTCTTTTTCTTGCTGTGTTCTAACTACTCTTGTACTAGGTACCGAATATTGAGTGTACACACTCATAATTGTTCACCCAAAGTTACTAAGTCTATTTATTAATTATTCTAGTAGTTGTAGCATTGGTTATTTTGTTTTTGTCCTTTTGAAATTCATGCCTCATTCTTCTGTGAAAAAATCCTCTATTCTCCCCCCCCCCCCCGCTTTGGAAAAAATCGTGCCAAATTTTCTTTAGCCCAAGGAGCCTGAAACTGGTCAACATACTGTGTTCTCTGATACTGACACTCTGCTCAAAGAGACAAAGTCTTACTTGAGATTATTAATTCCTGATTTGGGCTATGAAACTTGACTACAACCCAAGGAGTCTGAGAAAATAGCACATTGTATGCTACTATTCTAGAATTACCCTCAGTTTGACATATCTGATAAAGGGGTGCCTTTTATAATCAGTCATTTATTATAGGATTAGAATTTTCATTTTATTACAAGCCTGCAGATTCCATGAAGTACATGAAATATAGTCATCTTAGACTTTCTGGGAGATATATCTCTTTCCCCCATCAAGCCCTTTCTTTCTTTGACAGTATCTCACTAAGTAACCACCATTGACACCGGATTTAATATCCTCCTGCTCCCTTTCCCCTATTCCTGGGAATACAGGTGTATAGTCCCACAGTTAAAAATAAAAGGTGCTGACTACTTTAATGCTAGGTAAATAAAATCTGTAGAGATCATTAAGTGTCTAAACAAAGAGGATTCATAGTCACTTTGCTATTTTTCAGCTTTAGGTCGAGAGAAATAATGGTCACAGAGCAACAGCAGCATCTAAAAATCTGTCATTATAATAAACCAGGCTGTTCACCAGCATTCTCTGCTGGAAAATACTCAGGTTCTGTATAATTTGTGGACAGACATACAATCTTTAGACACATTGTAAGGCCTTTGAAATAGACATGATTCATAATAGTCCCTGGAATAAAAAAATGATTTGCAAGGAGGTTTTGGAGGGAGGGAGTGATATGAATGGGGAAATGATGCATTTATAATATAATCTCAGAAAATGAAAATATAATTACAAAATAACTTTCAGGGCTAGGACTAGGACTGGGGCTCTGTGATAGAGAGCTTGCCTGAGTTCCCTTTCCAGCACAGTGAACAAGCATCCACGCAGTCCCTGAGACTTGCAGAGATTGGTGAGTCCATGAGAAGAAATCCTCATAAACTCACAAAAATTCAAGGAAGTTGCAGGTACTGACTGTCCAGGCAGTCTTTCCCAGTACTATTTGGAGGGTAACTATAGGGAGCTGATAACCCTGAGGGGAGGACCTTTAGGAATTAAAGCTTCCAGCTGCACAAGGTAAAAATTTTGTGCATCAGGGTGACAGGTGGAACTGCATTTGCTTAGGTTTGGGCTTGTCCTTCCCGAAACAGAATCTTTAGAGGTTTTAGAGCCTTTGTCGTGCCACTGTAATCTGACCATAGCCTCTCTTCTAGCCACCAGTAATGCTTTCTACTATTTCAAGTCATTTGATGATCGTAAACCCTTAAAGTCCATATAGCAGAGGATATATGTGGAGATACTGTTCTATCTTGTTCAGATGCCTTCCCTAAAGACAATGCCTTTGTGCACAAATAGTATATTTTGGCCTTAACCCTCGTGCCTCCTAATGCTTTTCAAGTGATTAGGACTATCTTAGAAATGTTATAATCCTCTAGAAAGGCAGTGTCTGGCTTTTTCTCATTATTGTTGTGAAATTGCTAGGAATGCATGTTAAGGAACAGTATTTTCCTGACAGTTACCTGAACAGAACAGATGTGTATATGCCCAATCATGTCTGCTGTGCCAAATATAGTTTGACATATTTTCTTAATTGGATTGTTTTACACTTATATAATCCAGTTAGCATTAGCATAGTATCCAGTTAGCATGGTTCTCTAGGGGATTGTGATTGAGATGTAACTTGAAGAAATAAAAAATTATTAAAAAAATAAAAAAATAAAAATAAAACCATGGAAAAGAGGTGGAGGAATGCCTTTATATGACAAGATTATGGACTCACCTTTGTAAAATCACATGACACTTCCCAGGCAGATGAAATACATATTAAAGACCTTGTTTTGTTATTGGATTTTTTCCCAGTCTGCCATCAAACTGAGAAAAATGATATGATACTAATCTGGTTGAGATTTGTGTCAGTTTAATGTGCTATTTGCAAAGTAAAAGTTAGGTTAAACTCCTTTCATTATTATTATATTGTTATTATTATTATTTTGGTTTTTTGAGACAGGGTTTCTCTGTGTAATAGTACTGGCTGTCCTGGAACTCGCTTTGTAGGTCAAGCTGGCCTCAAACTGAGAGATCCGCCTGCCTCTGTTTCCCCAGTGCTGGGATTAAAGACATATGCCACCACACCTGGATTGGGTTAAACTCTTAAATGAGGACTTAATTTACACTGAAAGAACATAATGTGATGTAATTGGGTATTCCCGGATATTAAACTTGCACCCTCCTCTTGCAGAGCAAGCTTTAAGTCTCCACCCCTGCCTGAACATGCTGTAATGTATGACATTTGTGTCCTGAGGATCTTTTTGATTCAACCACATCTAAAACAATGCTTGCACTTTACACAAAAATGCATTGTACCATTTAATATTTAGCCATTTATACAATTTTGTCCTTATTTGTGTTTTCTATTTTTCTTTCTGAATATGAGCAATTTCAATTCCCCAAAATTATGGTAATGTAATCTATAGCCATATACACTCTCCTGGATTAAAAAAAAGTTTACATTTGTGACTCTACATTATTTTTGGAGAAATAAAATGGGGTATGATGCTGTTACAGAGGCCTCTTGATTGATTTCTTCTCTTCCATTCTTCTGAAATTAGTGTGCACATGTCTTTCTTACTGGTTGTTTCTTAATACTTCCATTATACTTCTAAATACCAAAAATAATATTCAATATTGATTTTCATGCTTAAAATTTTCATATAAATGGTATCATATTGTGAGTAAGGAAAATTTATCCTAGGAATGAGAGAATAATTTTAACATTTTAGAATCAGTGGTTAGGATTCATTTACTAAAGAGATTAATGAAAAAAATATGAGATAATTATTTGGATATTGTAAATTAATTTGAAAAATTCAATATGCATTCAAAACACAAAGTTTTTTCAATCTACCAATGTCTCATGTTAGTCCAGGGTTTCTCAGATCTAGTATGAATATTATGAACAGAATAATTTTTTCACTGGGGGAGGAGCTTGTGCTATGCATTTATTGGACATTCCTCTTACCAGGAACCAGGAGCTTATACTACATCCTGGCACTTTTCCAAGACACTTTCAATAACTGTTCTGGCTTGATTGTGGTGGCAATGTTGTAGACAGCAATGATGCTCTTGATATTGACCCCGATGCTGATGAGGGCAGGATAATATTGCTCAAATAGGCTCTAAAATGTGTCTGTGTTCTGAGGATTTCCCTTGGCCCTTTTCTATCCATCACAGACACCTTCTGTTTCTGTGGTCATTTCCTCCCAGGCAATAGGCCATGGCAAAAATGACAGGGACCTAAGGAAGAGGCAAATTCCTGTCCCAGAGAATGCAAATGGGGAAGGTATCATGGGCGGAATAAATAGACTTTTGTGAGAATAGATTAAGTTAAAGATTTCTTACTCTGGTCTCAAGCACACATCTAAGACTGAGAAGATAAGAGATGAGGATGCTACAAGGGAGATAGGAAGTAAGACAGGTCCAGTATGAAGCAACTAGACTGCAAAAAGCTCATTCCAAGGAGAGATGAATCAACTTCCCCAGTGCTTCCATCCTCTATGGGGGTATTCCACTACAGTTGCACTATCTACCCCATACCTGTGTGAACCAGGCAAGTGCCAAGATAGCTATTGAATGTGCTCTGCGTAAGCACTGGTACCTGGAGACCACAATAGCTGATCCTCTCCTATCTGTCCAGCCATCAACTCCCAGTCTGCCAAGCTCCCTATATACTCTCTGCTGCTCAGCTCTCTATAGGTGTTGTACCTTTCTAGTGACCTGGATACTGCAGGATATCTTGTGGCCTAGAGGAACACCATTTCTGTCCATCTAGAGAGTCCAATTTTGTGATGTGGGTTGGAAATGTCTGTCAAAGATTAATGTATTGAAGACTTAGTGCCCATTGAAACAATGTTTGGAGGTAGAATCTGGGGGAAGTCATTGGATAATGAAAGTTCTGATTTAATCAGGGAGTTAGTCCGATAACATGGAAGAACCTGTAGGGAATGGAGACTCATTAGAAGAAGATGATCATTAAGAGTGTTTACTTAGCCGGGCGGTGGTGGCCCACGCCTTTAATCCCAGCACTTGGGAGGCAGAGGCAGGCGGATCTTTGAGAGTTCGAGGCCAGCCTGGTCTACAAAGCGAGTCCAGGACAGCCAGAGCTGTTAAACAGAGAAACCCTGTCTCAAAAAACCAAAAAAAAAAAAAAAAAGAGTGTTTACTTGAGGGCTGGAGAGATGGCTCAGCGGTTAAGAGCACTGGCTGCTCTTCCAGAGGTCATGAGTTCAATTCCCAGCAACCACATGGTGGCTCACAACCATCCATAATGAAATCTGGTGCCCTCTTCTGGCCTTCAGATATACCTGCAGACAGAACACTGTATACATAATAAATAAATCTTAAAAAAAAAAAAAAAAGAGTGTTTACTTGAAGGGCACATCTCATCCCTGGCTATAACCTCACTTACTCAGTGCTTCCTATCTGTCATATGAAAAGCAGCTTCGGTCTCCAGGCATAATAACAATAGAGCCAACTTACCATTATATTAAACTTTAGAAACCATGAGCCCAAATGAGCTTTTCGTACTGTAGCTACCCTAGGTTCTTTGTCACAGTACCTCTTGCTGTGTTATTACTTTGTAGTGTTTGCTTTTTATCATCAAGGTTAATATTTGATGTTGAGCAAGTAATGTAGCCTGACTAGGTCTTGCTTCTTCCACTGTGTGTGAGACAGAAGCACACCCAACTCTAAAATGTTATTATGGTGTTTCTCCTTTCTCTCCTTTTCACAGATTAACTGTACTTCATAAATATGTAGTAATTGCTTGAAAAATATTCAGATGTCATCAGTTTTAAATCATGAAAGATTGAGATATAAAAAGTAAAATAAAAATGAAAAGCTGGGCTACTTTAACAGACAGCGTTAAGTGCCGGAGAGAACTTTCTTGTAAAATGCCAAATTAATGGCAGTTTTACTGGTTTTTTTTATTCACTTCCTTTGCCTTCATCTGCTATGATTTTTAAATAGTGCGTGTACCTGAGGCCACAGAGTACTGGAGGTATAATGGATCTCCCAGGTTTTTATAATCAACAGTGTAATGCCTATCAGAAATGGCAAAACAAGTGACTCTTAGGGAATGGTGTTGGGAAGAATCACTCTAGTTGGAAAAAAAAAAAAACCTGGAACTTTGAAAGGGTAAATAATCATTCTCATAGAATTAGAAAGTGGAAAAATCTGAATTCCAGGCCAAGATTTCAAAGCACATGGTCACAGTGAGAGAAGACATGAACAGGCCGGAGTAACAGTAAATTTTTATTTATCACACATATATTTATTAATGCTTAACCATTACCTAGCATTTGCCTATAAAATTCCTAAATCCTAAACCCAAACCCTAACTCTGAAACCTAGACCTAAAACTTCTTAGAACCTATAATACAAGCATTTAACATTAACCTAACGTTTCTCAAAAGGATATTTTTCTCTGAGTGTGGGTCCTGATGGATGGCTGGTCTTCATAAAATTTTTCAGTTTTAAAGTCTCTTTTTAAAAAATTTTTTTATTTTTATTTTTTTAAATATTTATTACTTCAGATTACATCTCCATCACAGTGTCCTCATTCCAACCCTCCCAGTCCCGCCCTCCCACCCTCTACCCCCTATCCCTTCTATCCCACTCTTCTGGAGTGGAGTGTCCCTACATAACAGTTCCCAGCCCCAGTTCAGCAGTCATATGAGGTCCAAAAGCCTCCTCATACACTAGGGACCTACAAGGCAGCACCACTAGGGCAAAGTGTCTCATTGACAGGAAAACAAGTCTATGTTCATGTTCTCTTTGGTGCATTCATTGTGGTATAGTCATCCTGTACTATATGGCTAAAACCCGGCATCTAACTGAATAGATGTCAGGTGCATCCTCCTGAGTCTGGATAAAGTCTCTTAAAGTCTCTGAATTTTGTTTGTCAGATCTTAAGAAGGAATCCTAAGCAGGAATCTCCTCCTCGGTCTTAAGACCAATTAACATATGAAAGTTTCCCAGGCTGCTCACCTATTCAGATGCTTATGGCCTGCCTGCAAAGCCTGGAAGTCCCCAATAAACGCTCCCAAATCTCAGGGAGAATCCATCTCCTCTTCAGACCCAAAAGGGTCAACATCAGAGGGTGAAACTTCGGATGAGATTGTGATGCGTGTTGCTGAATGAGTCAGGAACAGGAGAGAGTCCCATGTCCATGTGAATCCTACCTTAAATATCTTCACCTGTTGACAGAAGCTTTTGCGCACTTCCAAGTCATGCCTCCAGGCAGTGTCATTAGATGCTTTTCGCAGAGGGCTGTGAAAAGGACGGGAGGCCTCTGGAGGAGGGCCACCTCAGGGGGCATGTCCTGCCCCTAGCCCTAAGATCAAAGAGGTCCTGGTCCTTGGCGAGTTCCCAAGGACATGTCACTTCAGAAGTAAGTCTTTTATCTTAAAGTCCAGGCTTTTGCCATCCCTATGCTATTATAAGCTAACACTAAATCTACCACAGGCGGGTTGCAGGTTTTACTGGTTGCATGCTTCATTTGTAAACACCTTGCTCCTATTCCTCATTCACCTGAAAGGCTTGTTTATGCACCTATCTAACTATTTCTATTCCCACCCTCACCATGAAAAAACATCATCATTGGATTCTTTCACTAGAGAGAATACTTGGGCAATATATACAAGTGCAAAGCTTACTCTAGCAGTTCACACCTCTGCTGTAGGAGCTGAGTCACTGATTCTTCCTAAAACACGTTCCCACAGTAGAGCCATACTCAAAGGACTGTATTAAAAATGAGTCATACATCTTTGAGAAGTAATTTTAAGTGGTTGGAAAATGAGAAATTCTGTGAAAATATGCCACCAGTTATTAAATCCTGATTTGAAATACACCGTAAATGGCTGTGGGTAAATATCATCACAGGATCATAATTATTCAAATTCAACCAGCTCCCATATTGCCCAGGCTCATTTCAGAAATATCAAAGAACTAGGGTATTTGGGAATTGACGATTTGTTGCAATAATGACAAAAATCAAAAAGGAAAATGACTGCCATGTTATCATATATAGTTTTTCAAAATTTGTATGACAAAATTTTGCAAGCACAATTAAGATAAAGGACAAAATCAGAGCAAAATGATTAACATTTGTGACACGCACACAGACACATAATATGGAAGTCTCATCACATGCAAAACAACCTAACTGAAAAATGGGCAAAGATCTTAAATGTAGGGCTGGTGAGACGGTTCAGTCATTGAGAGCACTTGGTACTCTTGCAGAGCACATGGGTTCAGTCCCAGGACTCACACGATGGCTCACAACTAGCCATTACTCCACATCCAAAAGGTCTGACACCGTCTTCTATCCTCTGTCATCTGTGTGCTGGACAGTAAACCAGGTACTTGTGAATATTAACAGTTGTTCTTAACTGGTAAGCCATCTCTCCAGTCCTCAAACAAATACATTTTCAAGAAAATAACTTAAATGTACTGCTGATCCAAGATATTATGGCAAATTCTCGAGTGAGAAGAATATTCTGGTCACTGGGAAGTTGGGATAAATAAATTTAAAGGGTATATAGCTGTTTTGTCTCTCGGCTTAACAAGGATTGAAAACATTTAACACAGAGTGCCTGTGAACGTGTAGGGACACAGACTCTCTCATACATCGTTAATGTAATGTTTTTAAACATTTAAATGTGCCTAACCTCAGACTAACCAGCACAGCTTCTGTGGAAATTTTACCTGTGGAAATACCGAACATCTGTTTAAAGATACTTATGCTTGTTCGTGAATACTCATCAAACGTTCAAGGGAAAACAAATTCCCATTATTAAGAAATTGCCTAGAAGTCCTAATTAATTCTCAAATAAAATACTATGTAGTCTCAAAAAATGCATTGTTTGTGAATTATGATGTGGGTGGCACAAATAAAGTCAGGAATGCATTTGCTATTTAAGTTAAGCTTTGCATAGGTTTTCTTGTTGCCTGGCTTTCTGTGATGTCTACCTTGTTTCCTGTTTGCATTTTTAGTGAAAAGAACAACCGAGTATTTAGTAAGCACTATCATAATAGAAAATGGCATTTTAGAAAATATTACTTGGAAGACCAAGTACTCTAATATACAAAATAAATAATTATGCAATGCTTCTGTATCTCAAAATTGCAACCATGAAAAGCAATACAGTTTATCTTAAAAATAACTAAATAATTGAAGTATTGTTTAAGAGCAAATTCTCAGCAGTCAGACTTCTGTTCCTCACTATAGTACCTAATAGCTGGGTGACTGGCTCCTGGAGGACCAATTCCACGCTCACACTCATGAGTTCTGTCTCTATTTCCTCATTTTTCATAGTGATGACCTTAAGCCTTCACTTTATTTTAGTTACTAAATTTCTAGTCATAATGTAGATTTATAATTAACCATCTATAATATGAAGTGCCAGAATTTAACCTCCTTAGCTCCTCCCTTTATAGCTTACTTCCTGAAGTTTCACAGCTCCAATATTGCTTTAATTCCACCAGATCCTGCAAGCCATTGATTGACTTTCCACCTCTCACGTCTCTCATCTCCTGAGTGGGAGGTGACTGAAGGGCACAGCCCTGTTGGAGGGCCTCTTTCAACTGACAGCTGTGAAGCTGGAATCTAATGTGTGTCCACACTCTGTTTTTCCTCTTTTTTTTTTTTTTGAGTCAGGGTTTCTCTGTAGAACAATACTGGTTATCTTGGTACTCATTCTGTAGATAGGCTGGCCTTGAACTCACAGAGATTTGCCCTTATCTGCCTCCCAAGTGCTGAGATTAAAGGCGTGTGCCACCACTCCAGGCCATTACAGACAATTTTTGAACTGCCATGTGGATGCTGGGATTTGAACCCAGGTCTTTTGGAAGAGCAGCCAGTGCTCTTAATCACTGAGCCATCTCTTCAGCCCCTTCCTTCCTCTTTTTATGGATAATCAATCCTTACTGAGAGCAAGGACATCATCAATTGGTGTGCTAACTACTCTTCCTTATTACCTGGTCCATACAAGTACACTCAAACCATTCTCTTCTCTTTCTCTAGAATAAACACCCATTTATTCTAACCAACTTGATCACTAATCCCATCATACAAAGAAATATTAATTTCTTTCATGGTTAAAAAAAGTATACCCTTCAAGCTCTTCATCTTTCTCACATGGGGTCAATGTCTTTCCTGTGTAGCCAAACTTTCCCACTGATTTACATGTATTTTCTCATTTCAACTGTTTTATCTTCATTCTGGCTGAAACTGTCCATTGGGCTTTGATTTCTGTAACTGAAGAGACTCTGGTCAGTTCTAGCATGGTGAACATGGCTCTGGCAAGAGATTCCATTCCTAAAGCTAACAACCAAGGTCTACTCCATTATTTAGTTACTTCTTCTTCCTAAGGCTGACTGCCAAGGCCCAGCTATCAGAAGTCCCTTTTGACTCACACAATTAACATGTCCAGGTAAAATTAAACACCTCATGCTAACAGGAAGTTTCCCCCTTTACCCTTATAAACCACTGTTTTCCTACGGGCCACTTCTCTCTCCTCTCTATCCAGAGGCAGTTCTTTGTCCCATTCCAGAACAAATACTCCCCACCTCTTGTTTCCTTCTCCTCCCTCTTTCTCTATCTCCTATCTTTGCCTCTTATTCCCTGCCCTTTGTCCCTCTGGGCAAATAAAATTCCTTTGTGCTGAGAACTTGATCTTGGGAGTCCTGGGTCAATACCATTCCTTACAGTAACTGCATCAAATGTTTTTTTTTTTTTTTTTCATCAAGGCCATGTATGTTTCCAAAATCATTGGTCAAGTTTCTTTTCCCCCTATTTGAGAGTTGATTTCTATGTCCTGCTTGAAGCACCTTCACGCCCAGGACAACATATGCCCTCCTGGTTTCCTAGCTGTTTCCTTTTCTTATCTCTTCTTATCCTTAGGTTTTATGTACTATTATGTTTCAAAATGCATATTTCTAGATTTAAAATTTTGTTCTGGTTAGATATCATTTGTGTTCTCATTTGTATGATTCTTTTTTTTTTAAATAGATCCTTCTCTCCTATGGTGCATCCCAACCACAGTTTTCTCTTCCTCCACTTCTCCTAGACATCCCCACCTCCCCATTCCTCTAGATCTACTCCCCTTTTGTTTCCTTTTCAGAAAAGAGCAGCCCTCCAAAAGATGATAGCCAAACAGGACAAAACAAGATTCAATAAGACAAGGCTGGCCAAGGAAACCCAATAGGAGGAAAAGAGTCTCAAGAGCCAGCAAGAGAGTCAGAGACACACCCATTACCATTGTTAGGAGTCCCACTAAAACATAAAGTTAATACCAGTTAATACCTATAACATATACACAGAGCACACGGTGGTGCAAACAGTGCTTAATTCTTGTGGCTATCTGCAGTGCTGTTGGTCCTCTGCTACAGATCTTCAACTCTGTTCACAAACTTCCCCTACAACTTGTTGCTCACAAGTGGTTCTTAGATGCTTAGATGACACATTAATTTTAGGTCTCTCAAAGCTACTGGTGTTTCCTTATGATCACTTCAGTCATTCCCATTTTGTGGAAGAGAAAAACTAAAAGAATAGCCAGTGAGACTGCACACCTATAATCTCAACACCCAGGAAGTGAGACAAGAAAATCATGTGTTTTGGGCTGCACAATGAGATGTGTCAGCCTGCCTTGGGGGCTTGCTGTAAAGATGACAGCTTGTGTTTAATTCCTGGGACCTATATGGTGGAAGAAGAGAATCACCTCTCACAAGTTGCCCTTTGACCTCTTACATATGAACTGCAGTAACTGAGCACTCACTCATCAATAGATATAATTTTAAAAAATATAAACAAAACCATACAAGAAGAGCCTTATACCAATAAAATATGAGTTTGGATGAAAATGTATTTCATGTATTAGGAATGTGTTGGTTCTTTGGCTAAAGGGAGAACTCTGTGGTTAAGAGAGCCTGGTGCTTTTGCAGGGGACCTGAGTTCAGTTCTTGGCACTCAGATTAGGTGGCTCATAACTGCCAGTAACTCCACCTTAAGGAGATCCAATGCCCTTTTCTGGACTCTGAAGGCACCTGTACTCATGTGCATACCCTCCTACACACATAAGTAAAAACAAAATAAATTTTTAAAAATGTAAGCATGTCAATTGTCAGAAGAAGGAAGCAGCACATAGAAAAACATTGATTCCGAATATCTAAAAGAGGAGGGAGACATTGTTCAGCAGTTAGGAGCACCTGTTGCACTTGCAGGACATCTGAGTACAATTCCTAAGCCCCACATGGTGACTCACAACCATTCATGACTCTATTTCTAGGGCATCCAATTCCTTCTTCCAGACTCAGTATGTACCAGGGACATATATGCTCCATGTACATACATGCAGGCAAAGCACTTAGACAAATAAAAAGAGAGAATATAATATGTCAGAAAGGAATCTGTTTCCAATAAAAGGAAAAAAGGCAACAGAAAAAAAAACCCAAAAACAAATAAACCTAATAATAATAGTTAAAAACACAAACAAAGGAAGAAAATCAAACGACCCAGCAGACAGAGACAAGGTAGATATAAAGAGACACATGAGATAAGGTAAGAAAAAAAGACAAGTCAAATAATATTCCCAAGCTAGAAAGGAATGTAGACAATAACCTTCCCACAAAGCTATTGGTGTCACCTCCTCTACTGGGTGGAGAACATTTGCAAAAATATACACATAAACAAATAATGCTTTGATAGCATTTAATAGATGACAAAGAGAAAAATCTGCATCTGTTTGTGCCCAGGAGGAATAAGTCAACCTTGTCAGGGCCTGCCAGGTAATTATCTTATAGGAAAAGACACCACATAATCCTTTTGTCTGATTTCCAAACTTTTCATAATATTTTTATATAACTCTAGTCACGCATTATTTCTGTCTCATTTTGAAACCTCACATTTTCAAATCTTGTGGACTGTAACCATGACATACACTTAAGTTCTGAACCACTATTTACTATTTTTTCTCATGTCATGTTGGCATTTCTTGCCTAGATCATTCACATACCTTCTGACAGCTTTTTGTTGTCTTTTGATCATTGGTATTCTACTTTATACATCCTCCTCATAAAGAGTATCTGCAATGGACCCTTCAGCCTCTGTAATCTGTACCCTTCAGCAAGCTTTTTTTTTTTTTTTGGTTTTTCAAGACAGGGTTTCTCTGTGTGTCCTTGACTGTCCTGGACTCATTTTGTAGACCAGGCTGGCCTTGAACTTGCAGAGATCCACCTACCTCTCCCTTCCGAGTGCTGGGATTAAAGGCATGCACACCATGCCCAGCCTCAGCAAGCTTTGTAAGTCCACCTCCTGTAGTATTCTGTCACTTGCAATGCTCAGTTCATGAAGGGCCACCTTGTTGGATTTCAAACACAAATATTTTTACTTTATGTCCTTTCTCTTCCTTTTACCAGAAAATTCTTCTCTAAACTCTACTGACCCATCCCCCATTTCCTGTGAATCATGCTTAGATATCAACTCTGTGGGAAGATTTGCTGGTCAGTTTGTGAAACATCTCTCCAACATATCTTACCTTGGCATTCACTTACCCTCTCTTTTGCTTTTTTTTTTTTTTTCCTGTGTAGCATTTCTCACCTTCTGACTTATGCTATCCTCTATTTTGTTCACTGTGACTCCAAACTAGAGTGGCTCTTATTACCTAGAAGCCCTTTTAATATTTTTGAAGGAATAACCTCTCTGTATATGTGTGTGCATGTGTGTATATGTTGAGTATATGTGTATTCTTGTGTACTTGTGGATGTGCATGTGTCTTGGTATACTTGGGTAGGTCAGAGGATAAATCTTGGGTGTCAGTCCTTGCTTTTTGCCTCAAGACAGGATTTCATAGTTTGTCACTTCATATACTATGCTAACCGGCCCACGAGCTTCCTTTTCCCCTCTTTGTAAAAGTTCTGGGCTGACAGACACACACTGCTACATGTGGTTTTGAACTCAGTTCCATATGTTTGTATAGAAAGTGTTCCACCCATTGAATCCCAGGCCTCAGCCCAAAGCATTCATTTCCAATTTATTCTTAGACTTCAATTTTTTTTTTCTGAGTGATTCTTGTTAACTCTAAAATGAAGCCATTGTTTACTACTGATCTTTCTCCTGATACTTTTACTAATCAAAGAAAACAAAATTGAAGCCAATTATTATCCACATGTAAGACACTAGCTTGAACCAATGGAAGAGAAATGGAAAAGTAGACAGTGGAGTTAACAATGTAATTAGGGACATAAGGTAGTATAGGGCTAATAAAAAGTTAAATGCTACAAAAACATGTAAGATTTTGAAACCAAAAAACTTGATGAATTATTGAAAGGATAAACAAACTTTTCTGTGTGAATTTCATACTTCAGTATTGTGGAATTAGAATTTGAAGTTTGTGATAAGATAAATGTGGCTTCCAAAAGAAAAGAAAAGAAGTGCATCAAAACATATGAAATGTTTTTCATATGTTTTATGGAAGGGGTTACTGGGTAATATTGGTTTTATAAATGCCAGCTGAAAAAGTTTATTGAAGCATGCAATTATAAAAAATAAATCTGAAGGGTGCCAATTAGCTGTTCTGTTCCAAAGGGTCAGCCCTGAAAACATACATGCAAGTTACATAATCTGGACTGAACAGGTTCTATTTAGGAACACATACATACTCTCTCTCTCTCTCTCTCTAACAATTAGTGAAAATGCCATGAATTTGAAGGAGAGTGGGGAGGGTATATGGGGGGGGCTTGGAGGAACAGAGGATATAATTATATGATAATTTTGAAAATAAAATTTAAAAAAATCTTATCTTCTGAATTTATGGGCAATTGATGTAATTGAGAAGACCTGTTTGGGGATAGTGGGGGCTACTCCTTTGTCCCTGGTACTTGCTACAGTGTTCTTGTTTTTGTTTTTACAAAGTGTTGTAATAAATTCCTAGTGGATTTCCCTTTTCCTTTCCTCTTCTCCCATTCCTCCCTACTCCACCAACCACACATCCCTTGACTGTGTTAAAACTCGATTCTCAGCCACTAAGCTGGGCTTCGATTTCAACTCAAGGTTTTACTCATGTTTTGTTTTATCTATCTTGTCCCAGAAAGCCATATTTTAAAATGTCTGCACAGCTCTGGCTCTTCTTCTTCATACTTGAAGCACCTCAAAATCTCTACAGAGGTTGGATATCCCAAAGTGACTAGTGTTGGCTCTGAAAAGAATGCGCTTTGCTTAAGGAAAATGTTTATATTTCACTCCCTGGCTTCTTCCAAAAAAGGTTTTAAGCTACTTAGGTAAATGAAGAACAAGGAAAGCTGCTCTATCTATCAGAACACTGTTTAATTTCCTTTGAAAACATCATTGCTGCCCTTTCTGCTGGTTGTGAGCTAATACTACGTAGAAAATGCCATCCATCCAAAGAGCAAAACATAATCCAAAGTCAAAAGATAAATATAATGTACTTATTCAGGCTTTGCCATCCACCCATTTGGAAATTGTCTTTACCCTTGGGGCAGGCACCAATTTGTCTGTGCTCGATGCGGCATTCACTTTATTGATAATGTTAAACAAACAGGAAATGAATCTTCAGGGCTGCTGTGGCAGTTAGAGTACATGTTCCCTGTCAAAACGGATCAAGCATAAACCCGAGAGGAATTCCCTTTCTGAACAACCAACATTTTCACATTTTCAATATGCATTGTTTCGTTCGTTAAATGGAGGCAATGAATTAAACAGCCTTTAGAGAGTTAGTAACTACCTATGTCTAGAGCAAACATTGAATTTGAGTGTTGGGTGTTTGCCCACTGCTTCTTCCTCACTTCTGTTTTGTAGTACCCACCTTTATAAATGTAGGTCAAACAAAAAACATGTTTCTTTTGCCTTCTCTAAAGTCATTTTAAATTTCTTTTTCTTTTTATCTGTGCCATTTCTGCTTCCCTTGATGTTTAAGGTGGCAAGGTGGCTGAAGAATGTCAAAATATATTGCCCTAGATAAATGTATTGCTAACTATTATTATACCATATAATTAAAAGTCCTACTGAATTCTACAAAGATACCTGGTATTAATCTTGATAGTATTTTAGCTGCAGTACATTTCACATCCAATGCCAATAATCGATTAATTTCTGTTTAAAACGAAATTTGATAAAAACAATAACTACACCAAAGTCATTGAGTATTAGCCACCCAAACTCAGCTTACACACTTTATAAGTGTTGTTTCTCTTACACATTCGGAGGTAACCTGAATATTAAGGTCCCATGAAACTTGGTAACATTATTAAACATTATTTCTTATGAGCAATACAACCAGTGTACATACCTGACATACAATAAAACTGAGAGGCTATAGGAAAATAAATCTGCTAAACAACATTTTGAGCAAAGGACTCTATTGGGTAATATGATTTAATTCTTTTATTGATAAGTCTTAGGCTATCGCCTCAGTACAGCTGATACCAACTTTATAGGTGAAAAAGTCGAGACAGTTAAGTGTCATTGTTTGAGATTTTACAGACAGTAAGTAACAGTAGATATTAAAGCTCTCAGTTGAGACTCGCTCTTTAAATGGCTACTACTTAACTTTGTGCTAAGTTCTGAATTCATAGAGACAGTACAGACACATTCACGAACCTAGGGGTATTTGCTCCAAAAGGATTAACAACAACAACAACAAAAAAAAAAAAAATTTCAACATGGTGCCTCATAGGGACCCCATTGGCAAATAGCAGCATCTCATATTTGTAGAATGAGAGGTGTGGAGAAAGTAGTTTCTGAGAAGGAATGCCACTTCAACTGTGAAGGATAAGTAAGAACTTCTATTGAGAAAAGCATTCTAGAAAGAGGGACATGTGTGATCAAGGTTTGGGAATTCAAAGCTTGCCTTAGGATTCACAGGTGTAGCCACCGGGAAGGAGAAGGAGAGCAGTAGAGAAAAGCAAAGCAGGAGGAGGGTATCTAGTTTGCATCCTATACTGTTTGGAGTTTTGTTTTGAAAGTATTGGGAAGTTATTCAAGAGTCTTCAAGGGATGGCTAAGATCAAAAACTCAAATGACAGCACATGCTGGCAAGGTTGTGGAGAAAGGGGAACACTCCTCCATTGCTGGTGGGAGTGCAAACTTGTGCAACCACTATGGAAATCAGTCTGGCGATATCTTAGACAATTTGGAATAGCTCTACCTCAAGACCCAGCCATACCACTCCTAGGTATGCATCCAAAGAATTTCTCATCAAACCATGAGGACAACTTCTCAAATATGTTCAGAGCAACTTTATTTGTAATAGCTAGAAACTGGGAACAACTCAGAGGTCCCTCAACCAAAGAATGGATAAAGAAGCGGTACATATACACAATGGAATACTACTCAGCCATCAGAAACAACAAAATCATGCAATTTGCTGCCAAATGGAAGGAATTAGAAAAGCTCATCCTGAGTGAGCTAACCCAGACCCAGAAAGAAGCACATGGTATCTATTCACTTATAACTGGATTTTAGCCATAGTACAGGATAACTACCCTACAACCAACACACTGAAACGAACAGGAACATAGATTTTGTTACCTGATAGTGGCACACTTTGCCTTAGTGGAGCTGTTATGTAGGTCCCCAGTGCAAGAGGAAGCTCTTAGCCCTCATATGGCTGCTGAACTGAGGGGAGCTGATATGTAGGGCACCTCACACAGGAGGAGTAGGATAGGTGGGAGAAGGGGGAGAGGGTGGGAAAGTGGGAGGGTGGGACTAGGAGGGGTGGAGGAAGGGGCCTGTGATGGAGATGTAAATTGAAGTAATAAATAAATATTTTAAAAAATTTAAAAAGTGAAAATAGAGTCTTCAGGAGGACTAGTTAATGTTAACAAGTGCTGGAATGTTGTATAGAGAGAATGCAGAAAAAGGAATAATTGTGAAGCCATTGTGACAAATGTGACAAAATTTCCAAACTTAAATCATCAACCACAAGAGTGGAAGAGTGAATACAGAGCCAAAGATATGAAAGTGCAAAAAATGAAAATATTTGGTGAATGACAGTTCAAAGGACTGAGAGAAAAAGAGGAATGTAGGGTGACTTCCAAGGTTCTTTGGGCTTCTTGTGAATGCTAGATTTTGTGAAAATTGAGATTCGATGTAATAGGACAAAATGAGCTACGGATACCATGCAGACAAGCTATGTACCACGTAAATTTGAAGTGAACAGATTAACTGGGCAAGTCTTGTTTTCTGAGCTGTACATAGAAGTAGAATAGTTGAGATGTCAATACCAAAACACAAAACTTTGTAAATTACCTGGATATGGCCCTTCTTCATCCTCTATAACAACCACTGTCATCCAGAATCATACATTTAAGGTTAAATAATGGGTGTGTTTGCAGAATAAAGGTCAGAGGCTTGGATTCCTGTATGAATCCACCATTTTATCTAAATGCTAAGTGTTGAGGACTCGTTGCACAGATGAACATTTTCTGAGACTTTTGAAGTTAACCCCATCTCCATCTTGGGAAACATGGTATATCAGGGTTACTGGAGAAGTGAGATCCCATTTAAAGAGTGGATAAAGGATATTTTTTAACATATAACTACTAATGTTCTGTCATTCCTTTCGAGTGAGAATAGGTAGGTAACTCTAGAAGACAATGTCTAGGCTCTCGTGTAGGACTCTTCGGGAATATAAAGGGGGAATATAAATCTCTTAGATGTTCCTCTTAACATGGAAGAACATACATTGAGAAGGCCAGGCAGCAAGGCAAACTGAATGGGAAGGAGGAATAAAGGTCGGCCATCAAGTCTCCTCATCCATATTTAAAGAAGAAACCCAATTAGTGGAACAAAAAGAGTTCCTCTGCAGAGTTGCCATGCCTTTTGATGGTTCCAGAGACACACAGTGAGTGGATTCTGCAGCAAATGAGGGGCAGAAGGTGGTAAGCAAGGGAAGACGACAATGGCAATTTCCTATCTTGTATGTCCAATGGAAGAGTTGAGCAATTTAAGCTATGTCCACCAGCATGCAGATAACTGTGAAGCACATGACTCTGTGTGCATGCCCAGAGCCTATACAATCTTCTCACTCTCACATCTCAGGACTTAATCACCCTAAAAAGAAGATACAGAAAGAAAGGAAACATGTGTCTTTAGATGAGTCTCACAAATGATTGAGTAGTTTTTTTTCTTAATCCAGTTTAAAACAGACAAAACTGAAATATTTCTTTTTTTCACAGTCTGTGCAGCTTTTATTTCAAGAGGGAAGTAATAAAATCTATATACAGTCTAAAACCAGTAGAAAAGGTGAGTAAAAATGACCCTTGGTTCATCTGGGTCCTGCCAGGAGTGGTGGTGGCACATGCCTTTAGTCCCAACACTTAGGAGGTGGAGTCAGGCAAATTTGCTGAGCTTGAGGCCAGCCTGGTTGACATAGTGAATTCCAGGACAGCGGAGCTACATAGCGAGACCCTGTCTCAAAACAAAAATCTGTGGAGTGATATGAACAGTGGGGCCGGACAAGCATCGTACCTGGCGCCCAGAGAAGGGCCCGGGCGTTTCTGTGGTGGAAGTAAGAGCGGGGGCCTAATGAAAGACCCCTCACCAAGCATAGGGCAGAGACGACACTACCTAGCTGTTTGAGCCTGTCTGCCTGTCTCCACAAGACAGGCAGAAGATTCGAAGGCCATCATGTAGTATCAGCCTGAATGACAAACCCAAAGAGAGCCAAGCCTGGCCTGGATCCTGTTAGCACCTCCAAGCCTCACAGTTCTATCCGCAGCCCCTGAGAAGAGCTGGCCTCGGGAAAGAGCCAGGGCGGTCACACTGCCCTGATGGTGCAGAAGTGTCTGTGTGCAGATCATGTTGTCCATGCTCCAGACCCTGAGGGAACGTCGTAACATGCACTAAAGACTTTGGTCTGGTCTGGTGTTGAAATGACTGCCAGAGCGTACACTGTACCCACATGGCCCGTTAGGTTCCGCACCTGCTCTTTGGACTCAATGTCCCATACATGAATGAGGTTCTCGTAGGTGCCACAGACAATATGGTGATTCGTCACAGCAATGGAATAGACACTGCCTCCTGATGTCTGCAGGACATGGATGCAGTCAAGGGTCCGAATGTCCCAGATCTTGATTGTCTGGTAAGAGCCATTGTACAAATAGCTCTGTGCTGCCACCAGGGCCCGCACTCAGTGGTTGAGGCCTGTGACTCTTTCTTCAGCTTTAGGTCAGTGTCCACGATGTCCCAGACCTTGATGGCCGTCAGGGAGCCACTGAAGAGCATGTTATGGGAGGACACCAGTGTGCACACAGGGTGGTCATGGGCCCGGATGGTGTTCACCTTCTGTAGGTTCTGGATGTCCCACACAATGATGGTGCAGTCTGCAGAACCGCTGTACAGTTTGCACCCCTGGATGCAGAGTGCCAGCACAATGCCATCATGACCCTCCAGTGTCTTTTGGCACTTGTAAGTGGTGCACGTGTCCCACACCTTGATCGTCTTGTCAGAAGAGCTACTGAAGAGCAGGTCACCCATGTAATAGACACAGAGACACCAGACAGGGCCCTGGTGGCCCACAAAGGTCCCTTTGCACTTGAAGATCTGCTGAGGATCATAGGATCCGAGGATACCCATGTTCAGGCAGGCATTGATGTGAGACAGCTCATCATTCAGCATGGACGCAACCCTCCGGAACTCCATGAGGTCCTCACTGAGTTTGCTCTGATTCTCGTCCAGGACATCAAACTTGAGCTCAAGGCTCTTCTGCAGCTGGTCAATCTTCTCTGAGACCTTGCCCAGCTTGGAGCATAGGAAGGCGATCTCCTGGTCCTTCAGGGCTAGTGCCACGTGCATCTCATGGAAGTGGTCGTCAGTCTGCTGAAGGAACTCCTTCAGGCCTTCAAAGCGGCACGTTTCCAAGTGTGTCTCATAGATGTCCTGATTCCCAATAAACGTGCACCCGTACTTGGAGTGGGGACACTTGATGTGCTCCCATTCCTTCAGGTGGGCCTCCAGATTCATCTTGAGAAGGGGAGGGCAGCTGGAATTGTTGAGGCAGCGCACAGGCCTGTAGTCACAGCTACTCTCGTGGTCCTTCCAGGAACTAAGCTTGATGGTGAATGGGCAGCCCCTGGGGTCTACCTCAAAGACACAAGGCTTTCCGGTGCCTGCTGCATGACAACCATGCTGACAATGTATGAAGAGCTCTCCAATCTGCTCAGCTACTGCAGTGCTGTTCACCACCACTGTTAGCTTGGCATTGTCCACAGAACACTTCTCTGATTTCAAGGCGCATCTTCTACAGAGGGTGTGCCCACATGTAGTGATCACAGGGTCCTTGAACACACTGCAGCAGAGCTGGCAGCACAGCTTTACCGAGGGCTGCTCTGCAAATACCAATGATTCCGGCTCCTCCTCTTCAAGCAGCGAGAACGTGGAGAGCAGGGACATGCTGGACGCAGAGTGTAGGGAGCAGACTTCGGCTGAGTCAGAGCCGCGAGGAGTGTTGATGGGAGGCATGCCATCCTCCTCATGGCGTGGCGAATAGGCAAGGGTGCTAGAAGAGGAAGGTGTCCTGCGATACTGTTTCTATGTGCTGCTCCCATCAGCTGCTTTGGTGAGGGTGGTGATGGTCGAAAAGGTAGGCCCAAAGGTCGTTTCCATTCTGGTCCCCCTGCTGTCTGGGGAGGGAAGGTTGATGCCCCCCCCCCAAGAAGCAGTTGTAGAGGGCACTCTTGGCTGAGCTCATGCTCTAGAGAAGCATCTATGTTCCTCGGGCAGTTCCCCCACCACCCCCACCCCCCGACCGCGGCTGCCTGGGAGCATTGGCTACACCCTCCCGCATCATCTTGCTCCCTCCAAAACTAAAATATCTTACTTTGAAGGAATCTCAGTTGTACTTGTGCAACCACTATGGAGGTCAGTCTGGCGATATCTTAGAAAACTTGGAATAGCTCTGCCTCGGGACCCAGCCATCCAATTCTGGGTATACATCCAAATGATTCCTCACCTAATCACAAGGAAGTTTCCTCATCTATGTTCATAGCAGCCTTATTTGTAATAGTTAGAAACTGGAAACAACCCAGATGTCCCTCAACCGAGGAATGTATTAAAAAACTGTGGTTCATCTACACAATGGAATAGTACTCAGCTATTAGAAACAACAAAATCATGCAATTTGCAGCCAAATGGATGGAACTAGAGAAGCCCATCCTGCGTGAGCTAACCCAGATCCAAAAGGATACACATGGCATCTATTCACTTATAGTAGGATTTTAGCCATATAATACAGGATAACTACACTACAACCAATGCGCCAAAGGGAACAGGAACATAGACTTTGTTTCATGTCAATGAGACACTTTGCCACTAGTGGTGCTGACTTGTAGGCCCCCAGTGTATGAGGAGGCTCTTGGCTCTCATACGAGTTCTGAATTGGGGCAGGGGACTGTTATGTAGGGACACTCCACTCCAGAGGAGTGGGATGGAAGGGATAGTGGGTAGAGGGTGGGAGGGTGGGACTGGGAGGGGTGGAAAGAGGACACTGTGATGGAGATGTAACCTGAAGTCAAAAATAAATATTTTTTTTAAAAAAGAATTCAAAAAACCAAGAGAGTTTAGGCTGAAGAGATTTATTTGGTTACAGAATACAAAGGAAGGTGAGTATACCGAGTGTTATAGCAGAATTACTGTCAGGACATGGCTACAGGCTGGAGGTGGGTGATTCATGGTTTAGGTTTATGCAAATTGATGGAAAGAATGTGGCATTAAAAAACATGCACACATGATGGGCATGCCTGCAATCCCAGCACCTGGGAGGTGGAGGCAGGAGGATTGGTATTTTAAGTCCTGCCTGTACTATGTGAGACCTGCTTTCAGACAGACAAACAAACGTGAATCTTTTGCTCGGAAACTTTCAGCAAATTATTTGTTTCACTGAGCTTTGGTGTTTTCCTATGTACCTTTTGCTGGAGTGTGTGGTTTCTAATATTTGAGAGAAGCTGGCAGTTGCTTTACAGTGAAACAGCTGTAGATTTTGAAACATGTCATCATAAGAACATACACTTACAGCCCACTTTTCTAATATTTGGAGGCAAAAACTCTTAGATTTTACATCTTCTTCTAACTGTTCTCAAAGTTCCTTTTTAAAGTGTAAAATTTGTTGTTGAGGATCAACTAAGTCCTTAAGAGATCAACTTTACTGTGGGTTTTGGTTTTGGATTTTTTTAAGACTAACTATGATTTTTCAAAAATTATCTTTTTTCCAGAATTTAAACTTTGCTTTTATTTAATATATTCTCTTCCATTTGCTTCCTTGTACTTTGTCCTCTTTTAAGATCCAAATTTTTGGATCTTATCTTCATAAATTTTCTTGATTTTAAAATATATTCATAAATATTTTTTCATAAACCCCTTCCTCCGAGTTTAACATAATTATAGCTTATTGTAGTCCTTAGGTCCTGTGTGACCTTTTCATTTTTGCTAAGTAGTTTGTGACTTACAAAATATTTGAGTTTCAATCCCCAAGCAATTCCATTATAAAAATAGTCATACATAATACAAAATTTTTATTTTATAGAATACATAAATATTTACTGCCATATTTTTCTATTGTTACTTGAGATGAAAGTGTGTTTTTTGTTGTTAAAACAGCATGATGCTTGAAATACGTTCAATTTTATTTTCTTTATTCTGTCTGGTTTTTCTGTTTATCCCTCATTTACATCTTATGGGCCGATAATGATCTGTTAATCTTATATTGCTCTTCACTTATATCTATTTTTACATTCATTTTTAAAAATGGATTTTTAAATGAATTTTTATGCCTGCTATATCATTTTCCTATAAAGGCAGGTTGTCAGCTTAGTTGTTGCCTTTTATCATTGAAAAAATAACCCTAAAATTTACCTAATTTTAAATGCCTTTACCTTCTGCTTGTTTTTGGCTATTGTTATTCCCTGGCTTCTGTCATATCTGAAGACTTGAGCTATTGGCTGCCCTATTGCTTACATGTTCACAATCATCTCTCCACCTTGTACTGGGAGTGTTTTCCTTTAATGCGTTTTCTCATGCCACAATGACCAATTCATATTAAATATTTTCCCAATTTTGCACACTCTGTTATGAAGCTGCTGTATCTCAATATATCTAGACTATTTCCCAATTTCAAGACTTTCTGTTTTCCTGTCAATGGCCTGTTTCTTTTACATTTTGATTAATTATAGGATTTGTGCTGTGGGGAGATAGTCAAGTTAAAAGCATTTACTAGAGTAAGGCCTCCTAGTCTTTGACTGTTTTCTTCTTGGCCTTGGAGCTTAATAGCCTCAGTGACAAGAATGCTTGGTGCTTTTTCCTTTGTCATCCATGCATGAAAAATGATCATATTGGTAACTAAAGAACAATTAGTCCTTTGAAATAAAGAGAAATGAGCATCCGTAAAGGAGACAGCACCCCTCCCTCCAGGAGCATTAGAATGGGGGCTAGCTGCTCTTTACTCCTGCCTTCCAAATATGTGGATCACACTTGAGCCCTGCATGAGACAGTGTGGGTGTGGACAGAGGCTCAGCCTTGGCTGGAAAGCCTCATGGCACATGTGATCAAGAGCTGAATCAGGCTGACCACAACAAACACTTTATTTCTTTGACTCCCAGGTTGTGATTGTCTAAATACTGTTCATTTTTACTTTTGAGATCAACTGGAATATGACTTCTAAGTGCAAAATCAATACTTTACTTTGCTGCCTTTCTCTTTATTCTTCCTCCTACATTGGATGAAAATTGATATAGCTTTTCCTTTACTTATTCATAGAAGGTGGCATTCTCTGTGTGTATTATCTGCTTTGTTTACGTGGTCCATCTCAGAGGCTTCCACAAGTGAACTGAAGTTCAATTTCTCTAACAAGAAAACAAGAAAGTATGGACTCTTTCTACTGTTTTGTCTTTTTATAGCATATAGTTGACCAATAGTGACTGTTTCCAGATTTTTTGTATCAGGAAGAAAACTGAAAAAGCATGATTTTCCTAAGCAACCAGAGGAAACAGGCTTATCAAAATAGTCAGTTTTTAAGCATGACTAATTTTACCTCTATTCATTATAAAGTGGTTAACAATCATACTTTTAGATCTTTGTCCCAAGACATATTTTTTAAATTCCAGTAGCTTATAATTACCTACAATTGACTGTTTCTTGACTCTCCATCAGAGCTGAACAAGGATAAAGGAAAGCATTCCTGTCCCCTGTGTCAGTGGAGGAGGTCACAGCATGATAGAGTGAGCTTCAAAAAATGCACACAGGTCACATATATAATGAGCTGGTGTCAAGAAAACAATTATTTTACAGCAGCAGCAACAACAATGTGACAACAGAAAATTTAAAAATACAACAAAAAAATGCAACAAAGATCTGGACAAAATACCAATTCAGAAAAATATTCCTGACACAGAAGAAGTGCACTCATTATAAAAATTATAAAATAAATTGGTTGGCTATATTTTAGAATATTATGATTTATATCCACCTGTCTCAAATTATTTACTAGAGATGTGGTATTCATTAGGGAAAGGTCATGAGTTCAATCCTTATATGAGTTGGTTATACAATATTGGGTCAAGTCCTGCAGTGCATGTCTTCCCAAAGGCTTGCTTTCCAGGAGCATGATTGTATGTATTAAGCAAAAGTTTATGAAGTAATTTATTACAGTCTTTAAGCCTTGAATTCTTCTTGTACAGCATAGATGTACATAAGAAAGTAAACATATAGGCCAAAAGGCTGAAGATAGATGCTCTAATGTATTGAGGGAAACTGGGGACTGTCCAGGCAGCCAGTTGTCTGTCATTTCTTAGTTTTGGAAGATTGCTGGCTCTTCACTTCCTGTACAATCAGATATATTTATCCTTCTCAGGTCTCTGATATGGTTGATGACCAGAGAGTTATGGTCTCACAGTTAAATTTTAAGTTGTTTAGGAATTAAAAGGATGTTCTAGGTCTAAGAAGTTGTTTTCAAATTGGGTAAGTTAGGATGGAAACTGAGTTAGTTACAGAACTTTAAACTCTTTGAGATAGATAGATAATAGAATATTAATATCAGTTGCCAAATAAGTAGGGACTGGACGTTGGGAATATATGTTATACCTTATAATTTTCATAATTGTGGCCTAATTATTCTTATTGTTTTATATTGTATTTATTGTTATAAGAAAAAGAGCCTTTTGTTGGACTAAAAGGGAGAGCTATTGGGGGGAAGATATGCCTTAAACTTAAAAAAAAAGCAGATAGGAGGGTGAGGGTGAAGAGGGTAGGAGGGTGGGACTGGAAGAAGGAGGTGGGAGGGGATTATGATTGAGATGTAATTTGAAGAAATAAATTAAAAATTTTTTGTAAAAAGAAGGTAAGCATAATCTCTTACCTTCTTATCTCAAAAAATATATAAGGGAACAGAGGCTAAGACGTTCTCTTAAACCCTAAAATTATAGAACACACATAATTATGATTCATGTCATTCTCATCACACATTGCAGTGCCCAGTGTCTTGCAAATTAAGTTTATTATTATGTTTTCCTCATCACAGTGTTCAGCATTCTATGTCCTTCCATGCTGAGTTGATTTCCACTCTTATACGAAGTGTACAGGGGTTCTTTACAAGGTTGTCATTTCTCTCTCTGTTGAATTTTCTAAATGTTATTTAGAAACAAAAGCAAAAAAAATGACTCAGCTTATCTAGGACTATCCCAATTTCAGTAGTGAGATCAGATAATATAAAATATCCCCCTTCTTTGTTCTAGGATGTTGGGTGGAGCTACCCTCTGGTAACCAGCTCAAAGGGAATATTTTAGAGTCTACTCTGATTGTTGTGGTTTAGAAATGAAATGTCTCCAACAGGCTCATGCACTGAGGGCTTAGACTCCAGCTGGTGGCACCATTTTCGGAGGTTCTAGAAACATTTAGAGGTGGGGCATAGCTTAACAGTAGTAGATAAAGGTTAGGTGGGAAGGATAACTGTAAAGATAACTGGTCCCTGGTCTGCTTCTCTGTTTCCTGTCTGGTGGAGTAGCCTCTGTTTTATTCCTGTTACCAGGATGTTCTGCATCTACCTGGGGCCAGTAGCATAGATCCAAGTACCTATAGGCTGAAGCTGCTGAAAGTCTGACCCACAGTGAAATCTCTCCTTTAAAGTTCTGTCAGGTAGCTTACCACAGTACTGAAAACTGAACTAACACAGTCATTCTCAGTTCGGTGTTAGTTTTCCTTATGAGGAACGTGCTCATTAATATGCTCATCATAACTTTCAGCCCATCTAAAGTATGACATTTTCTTTGTAAGACAATAAGGATTAAATGCCAAACAAAACAAATAGGAGTTCTGCCCTAGGAGAAAAATGATTCTATTTTGGGGAAAAGAAACTTGAATGAGTAAAAATGTACATAACATAATTGCAGATTGAAAGAAATAAGTGGAAGAAATAAAAACCACACTTGTATGAGAGACATTACAGCAGAGCGCATGTTTATGGAATATGGGACTCTGTTAAGTAAAATTGAGCCCTGAAGGATTTTAAATTGTCAGCTGGAAAACATTGAAATGAGGCGGGGTGTAAGGAGATGAAGGAAGAAATCCAGGCAGAAGGAAGAGCATATATATGATGGATTGTCCTTTTTAGTTTTGCATCCTTGTTGTATTTTAGTGTCTAGATTCCCGAGGACAGCTTGTTAAGAAAATAGATGGATCTACCTACAAATACAACTTTCTCTCAGTAGTAATTAATTCTAGAAGTTCAGCTTTTCTTACTTATAATGATAAGTGATAAATGATAAAAATCATTTGGGGCTCATCTACCTTTCCATTATATTACACTACAAATGTAGATTTTCTGTCTCCACTTTCCGTAACACTCTGGGTAAAGCACGGATTGGGCCATTCTTTCTAACCATTTTCTGCCAGTTGCCTATGCCATGAAGGCCTGGGACATCTTAGATGTACCAGCATGATTACAACCATAGCAAGTGGTACAGGAAGTTTACTCTTTGCTTTCTCATTTTGAAGAACTAACAGATTTTGTATGTGTATCTTTTGGATGTCTCTACCCAATGTTCTCTGACTAGTCAGCATAGTTTGCTCTCTGCACAAAGACATCCCTTTTCCTCCTTACCTGATTGACAACTGGTATATTCTGAATAAATTGTTTTTGTAGTTGAAGGAAGCATTGCTCTTTAGTACTCATATCTATCTTGAAGTTTTTTTTTTGTTTTTTTTTTGTGTTTGTTTGTTTTTTCGAGACAGGGTTTCTCTGTGTAGCCCTGGCTGTCCTGGACTCACTTTGTAGACCAGGCTGGCCTCGAACTTACAGAGATCCACCTGCCTCTGCCTCCCAAGTGCTGGGATTAAAGGCGTGCACCACCACCGCCCGGCTTGAAGTTATTTTTGTTATCACAGGGTTCAACACTATGTCCTTCCACGTTAGTTTTAATTTCCACTCTTACATGAAGTATACTGGGCCCTTTGCATGGTTGACATTTCTCTCTTTGCTGAATTTTCTAAATGTTATCTTTGATTCTTTTCTTGGGTAATTAGCACTTTACAAATCTCATAATGTTAAATAGTTATCTCTTGGGCATCTTGAGGATTCAATCAGAATTCATTTTTCCTTCCTGTTTAATGTTCTTCCTCTTTGTAGTTTCTCTTTCTCCTGCCTTTACCTTTCATATGGTTATACTAATAAAATTACTTCAGTGGCAAAAAGGCTTTCAGATATTATAAAATAAGCATGGAACTCTTTGGAGGGTAATCAGAAACACAGAATTGAGTTTTGATGAAAAAGGGTGAATTCTAAGTGTGTAAAAAGTAGTGACATCTGGCAAGAAAACTGAGATAGAAAACATGTGCTTATGAGTCAAGGTCAGCATATTCATTCATCAGAAAAGAAAACTAGTAAATCTTTTATAAGATGAATTGAAATCAGGTTATTTTTTTCCAAAACGTTCTAGAGTATTCATGTTTGAAGTCAGTAAAAGACTTCTTCCAGAACAAGTAGCTTAAGCTCTCTGTGTATTCAGGAGCCACCAAGCAACTGCTAGAAAGTGGAGCTAATAAAACCTGCTGAACTGACGGGGGCTGATATGTAGGGGCACCCCACACAGGAAGAGCATGATAGGAGGGAGAAGGGGGAGAGGGTGTGAGGGTGAAACCGGGAGAGATGGAGGGAGGGGACTGTGATGGAGATGTAACTCGAAGTGATGAGTATACATTAAAAAATGAAACAAAACCAACAAAAACAAACAAACAACAACAACAAATCCACAGGCTGTAAAAGCATAAATGTCAGTATGGCATCTCCTTTACAGAATTTGATTTTTTGTCTGATCAGATAAGTTACTGTAATTTAACATCTGATTTCATTTTGCACTTACAGATCAGATGAAACAACAAAGTCAATCATTCTCTAATTATTCATTTGCTGGTAGTTGGGTTGACACCTACTTAAGAGTTATAGATGAGTCATTCTCACTCAGCACCTTCATATCGCTCTTTCTCACGTATTAAGAATTTACAGAAAGGAACAATAAAATTGTAAGTGAAGACAATGAACAATATATAAGCTGTACATCCTTATTTACAAATAATGTAATTTATATTACATTGGATATGAGCGGTTTAACTTTGCTAATCCAAATGTACAGAGATGAATAAGTTAAGAAATAAGACCCACATATAAGCTGCGTATATGACACATATTTTCAAGGACATATATAGTCTGAAAATGATGGGGTGGAAAAATAACTTCTGTGCAAATGGAGCCCCAAATAGTAAGATATATTTATACCAGGATTAGACCTTCCTACTCCACTATGGGGGAATCTTCCTTTCTACAATATATACTTATGTAACCCCTAATTTTTTTCAATAATGATATATTATACTTATACACATATAATTAAGATTTATGTTTGAAATATTATATTAAATATTGGACAAATAAGATATATGTTATTATAAAGAGAAAATATTTTTTAAAGAGACAAACTTATCTTTAGAGAGAAGATTTTAGACATGGTTCTCAATTATTTGTTTATTTATTCATTCTTTCTCCCACTGATTTATTTTCGTTGTTGTGGATTAGACCCAGGGCTTCATGTGTGTCAGGAAGCACACTCTTACTGAGCTGCATTCTCAATTCTCATGTTTTAAAAGCTGTATTTTAATCTTTCCTTCTATGTGGTCTCTGCATTTAGAAAAAAAAAATCTTGAAATGTTAGATTGAGGTGTTTTTCTCTTTTTGATTAATTTCATACATATGCACCAGAACTTTTCTCCATTAAGAATGAATTGGCATAGTTTCCATTACAATGCTACCAGCTCCATCCAACTGAAAGAAACATCCAGAAGGCACATGGTCCTGACCAGTAAGGGGTTCCAAAATTGGATTTTTAGGGAGAAAAATAGTAAAGTAATTGAAAATTTACTGAATGAAATATACTTAGTTAAGCTTTCTTTAAGTAAGAACTGTCATATCCTATTTTAGCTATTTTAGTTAAAATAATACCTTTATCTCAATTTAATGCTATTTTATCATCCACAAACTCAGCCACTAGTGTTGTCTTGAATGAACTCAGTGTCCACACTTAGCAGTTTACTCATTTGTGATCATTCATGTTTCTTTATATGCATTCCTCGTATTGTTAAGATTTATTGGTTTGTATCTTTTTTCTCTAACTCACCCACAGCTACTTCAGAGCAACATTAGCAAAGCAGTGCTGGTGGAGTGAGGAACAGTATTTTCTTAGAAGGCCCCAGAATGTATCAGAGCTTGTAGCCCAGGCAAAAATCCCAACAAAGACCACAGACTTGAATGAAGGAACAGCACTACAAATATTGACTTGAACGAAGCTAACAACTTTAACATGGTAAACTTTTATTTATTTATTTTACCCTTTCAAGAACTGTTGCCATGAGCAGTTAAGATAAAAACAAGATTAAATAGAAACAATGGGTGGTAACGACTTGGGCTTATTGCAGAGTGGCTATTAAAAAAAAGAAAGAAAGAAAAAGAAAAGTCAGATTCCTGTAAAACATTAAACAGGTTATCTCATTAAACTACTTCTTAGTCTGGCAAATAATTAACATCTTTCTTTAAAATTCCTGAAAGAAATGCCAAAGCTCCTTGCATGGTTGAGGGAGAACAGTCCTCAACTGAAGAAGTGACACCATAAAATATCACATAGATTTGAACTGGGAGCTGGCATCTTTAAGGATATTCTAATAAAGGTTGGCTAGGGTCTCTTGCACTTCTCTATCCAGATTTAGGAACTGTACCAGGCAAACCTCATGAGTACAGAGAACTGCCGAGCTGCAAAAGTCAAGCAGCCACGAAAGATATTAAGTTCTCAAATGCATGTAGTCTTGAGTTATGGTTAATGATGCAAGAGTAGAAAACCACCATTCGCCATTCTCCTTACCTAGGTTACTTTTGACCTAATGAATTTGCCTCATTACTTTGCTCTTTTATGTGAGCCCAAATTGTTGTGTTTAATACATTTCTATGAGTATATACATATACATGGTGATGCAACTAATTATGTATTTAGATACATTTTAAATAGGATTATATTACCTGAAGCCATGAGCCACAATACATTCTTCCTTGATTAACATGTGGATTTTCACGTTAAAAAAAAAAAAAGTAGGAATAGAACGTCATTGTGGCAGAGGCAGAGGGAGCTTGCAGCATGATTTGATCACACCTGGGCTCATCATAAAGCATAGATAGGATCAGAAATAGAACCAGACTTTAACCCTTAGGATCCTACTCTAGTTACCTATGTTCATCACTTAGGCACTGTTTCCTAAAAGTCATGCAGCCAAAACAGTACCACTAGCTTAACACCAAGTACTTAAACCATAAGTCTGTGGAAGACATTTTACAGACAAACCACACCACTAAAAGCAAGGATAAATGTAGTTCCTAACATTGAATGCAGGAGTCTATTGTTTTCGAGTTATGAATTTTGGGGGGAGGTAGGAGGTATGTTGTGTGTGCTAGGAAAATGGTCCACCATTGAACTCCATACTGCTTTCCTTAGTCTCTTCCTGTCTATAAAACCAAAACCCTTTTCTTCTCAGCTCACAGAACACTTATTCAGGGTTATGGAACATGGCATTGCCAGGTTCTATGAGCACATATAAAAGCCAACTAAGATCTTTACATTTCCTGTCATTTTGTCTTCTGACCATCAGACTACTCTCCGCACTTGGTCAAAAATGCATACCGGGCATGCAAATTGTTGCAGATAGGGATAAAGATGTCAAATGAGGAAGGGCCTAGATCATCTATGGGCATTATAATTTGAGGAGACCAAGCATACTCGTGCAAGAACAATATTTATTTAGAAAGCAGAAAGGGCATACCGGAGACAAATTGAGCACCCAATTGCTGAGAGCACGCAGAGTTGGACAGGAATTTAAGTAAGATGAAGGTAAGCCAGCCCTGTTTCCTTAAATGCCCAATGTTTCTTTCTTTTTTTTTTCCCCCATCCAGGTATTTTGGAACAAGTGCTAATCATAGAATCATTTTTGCTCTTAGAGTATGATACAGCCACAAGTGGATTGAATGTTGCTTTGCCCTTCACAGCAGTACAGAAGTGGCTCTAGGGAGATGCTAAACATTGTTCTACCACGTGCTTATTTTCCCACTTCGTTAGAGAAGAAAATTACCCCATTCATGGAATGTCTCATTTCCTTTTCTACTGTGTTGATCACTAAAGCATAGGTCTTATCGACATGGCAATTTATTTCAGAACAAAAAGGGGAAGGCTACACAGCACATTACCTAAATTCTTAACAACTCAAGGCAGAAGTCAACTGTTTCAAAAGTCTTTTATACAATGGCATCATGGGATGATGGCAGGACACAGAAGGTGACCTGGCTGGCCTTTTTGTCTCCCCTGACTCAGCCCCACTCTAAACAATGTGTGAATAGGGTTTTCATTCCTTTTCCTCCCCATAAATTGGATTAGTGGGAGATCCACATTTATTGATCATGCTAAGTGTGAAGTTTTACATGTTAGCAGAAATATTTGGTATTATTTTTATTAGCCTTGTGAGAAAAGAAGTTGAAAATATGTGTGTTTGTGAGCATCTTATTTATTTACCTGTTCTTACTATGTATAAATAAAACAAAGGATTACCTAAAACATAAGTTTACCAAGTCAATGATGACTACAGGATCCTTCTGTGTTTTGTAAGCCCTGTGATGTTAATGCAGGGACCCCAATTAACTTCAGTTCATATCTGAGAAGTATGAGTCTTTACTAATTAAAGATAGAACAATTGGACATGTCACCAGATTTGTTGTTGAATAAATCATATTTTCACCCAGCTGCTTCAGAGTTCTGGTGGTGATCTATCAGAAAGACGGGTAGATGTGTGGTTACTTCGTTTGTAGGTGAGTTCAAGATCTTGGTTATTTCATTGGAATGACAAATTGTCGACGTTATCATAAATTAACACATGGATTCTGTTCCTTTGATAAATTATGTTTATCAGGATTAATGGTTTTTCATTGTCTATAGATTCTTTATGTCTTCCCTTTCTTTTCTCCCATGGAGATGACATTTTGTCTATATACTAATAATATAAAGCCACAAAGCGTACTCTTCTAGCAGTCAGTTTATTGTTTTGATACAGGTGATCCAGGATCTTGTGACAACATGTAAATAGCATTAATTTTTGTGGGTTTTTAAATCTAAAATGATGACCTCAAGTTGTAAGCTATGAAAGCTTACATGGTTCTCTATGGTTCCCAACCATCCTAATGCTGCAACACTTTACTACAGGGCCTCATGTTGTGGTGACCTTCAACCAAAAAAGTAATTTCATTACTACTTCACAACTGTAGTTTTGTTACTTTTATAAATTGAAATGCAAATATCTGTGTTTTCTGCTGATCTTAAGTGACCCTTGTGAAAGGGTCATTTGACCCTCAAAGGAATTTTGACTGACAGATTGAGAACCTCTCTTGTGGGTGGCAGGTAACCAAGCTCTCTTTGTCACCAGTTGAAGTAACTAAATGTGTCAGGACTTCTTTCAACATCCCTGGTATCACTTATGTGTCACTTAACATTTACAGCTACAACCATGACCAGCTAAGTTTTCGTGCATTTTTTTCCATTTAACAGCTGTTTGTATGAAATCTCAAAGGAATTAAAATAACTTTCCCCAAATCACCCAGATATGTCATTGAACAAGCACTTAACCGTGGAATGATTTTATCCTAGATAATGTGGTCCTTCTCGCACGCCACAGTGGCAAATATTATGTACTCAGAGGTAGGCATTTTGCTAATTGCATAGCTCTTAAGAATAACTCCAGAAGACAGATATTATGACTGCTCAAACGCTAGAAGGCAATACTATTAAAAGTGATAGTTCTATAAATTGAAGTTTCAAAGTGAACAGGATGATTTTTGAGTCATTGGATACTGTCACCCATTCCTGTGTAGCTTTAATTCACTTCCTTGGTGCCAGTCACTTCTCTGGATGCTGGAGGCAACAGAGTGAGCAAAAGGGAGTCTAGGCTTAGCACTGGGTCAATTGTGATTTCACTGATGAGACCCTGACAAAGAAACTTACAGTTACATACAAAGCTAAACATACTTACTATGGCTCATATTTTAATGGATAAGTGCAGGAGAGTATAAAAATTGTGAGTATGTGGTGCTTTTCTGTTGTAAAAGAACAAACTTAAATCAATAATAAAATGACACTTGGGCTTTTGTGGCAGTGAGATGATAGATTAACTCTTACAATGCAGGGATATGTTTCAGGCACTATTCTTAAATATAAACATTGTTCTGTTTTCATTTGTGGTTTACTTTAGAAACTTCTCTTACTTTCTATTTTTGACACGTGTATATGGCTACACAATTTTTAAAAGTGAAAGCAAACTATTTTCAAATATTAAATTGTTCTTTAAGAGATTTGACAACCTTTGCTCTGTGTGTGTGTGTGTGTGCATGAGAGTATGTGTATGATTGTATGTGTATGTGTGTGTGTGTTTGTATGAGTGATTGTATGTGCGAATGTGCTGTATTTGAGCATGTGCATCTGTGTGAGCATGTGTGTGTGTGTGTGTGTGTGTGTGTGTGTGTGTGTGTGTGTGTGT